>JABWTJ010000020.1:2557583-2887583 GCA_016801875.1 Solanum sitiens
CTTCACGATCGAATGGTCTTTTAGCTGTATCTTTATCCAGAATTTCTCTGCCTCGCCTTCACTTATCGGCCTTTTACCATGATCCTTCTTCTTTACTCCAAAAGCCAACTCTTCAGAAGTATAACACCTCCCAGATTGGGTCATACCATGAGCGGCAGCGGTTTCAATCATAAATTTTGGCCTTGCAAGCGTTTCTGATGGAACCAAATCAACAACCTTTGCAGGTGTCAGGATCAGGAACTCCTTCCTCTCTTTGACGCTCAACGAGGCCACAACACTTTCTAACTCATCATGGACAATTGGCGTTGTCACCTTAGTCACGCACCAAGCATCATCCGTCACTATCATGTTGATATTGACGCCTCCATGATTCGGCAAAGGAATGGTGTTGACATTAGGCGCGGCTGCTTGAAGAGAAACCACTTCTTGGTCGATCAGATCTTGAATCTTGTGTTTGATATTGATATAGTCCTCAGTGTCATGTCAAACACTGTTGGAGTAATACGCACACCTTCTCTCGAGCCTGTAGAATTTGGAACCAGTATCCACCAGTGTCACGACTGGAATCTAGACCCCAGACGAGACCGGCGTCGTTGACCTATCAGAGGTCGCAGACAAGCCTACTTACGTCATTCTTACTTTACATAGGTTAATTTTAGCAGAAATTTGAAACTTTTTGTTTCTAAATATTCTTATAAAAACATTCTCATTAATACGTAATTGTTCACAATCAACCATCTAACATTAAGAGATAAGCAACTGAAAGAAATAGTTCAATTCTTATAAAGCGTATAATTGCCAAAATGGCACCAATACATAATCTGAATAAAAGTAGGAAAGAAACGCTAGTGGAACATGCTCCACTAGCTCAACTCCAAAACTAAGCTAGAATATAAAACAGTAGCATCCTCGAATACATGAGGACCTACCAAAACCGGATGAATGCTGGACGTCCGGATAACTGCAACGATGATCCTGTAGCTCTATCGTCCACCTATGCCTGCACCTAAAATAGTAGAGTTTGTATAGGGTTAGTACACACTTGTACTAAGTATGGGTATATGCAAGCACACACCAAGGACATGCATGAGAAAGAATAGCACTTTCCTAACAACGTGATTTTTGGAAGTCAAGTCAGTAGACTTGCCAAATTGGGACTAGGAAAGCTTCCAAATTTAGATTAGGAAAGTAAATGATCTTTCCAAATTTGGATTAGGAAAGTCAGAGAGCTTTCCAGATTTGGAATAGGAAAGTTATGCCATGAGAATAACATACATCATCATACTTTTCACATTTGCACACAGCACATAACATTTACACATAGCACATATCATATAACATACAGTACATTTTGCATGTAGCACATAACTTCTTTCATATCATTCATTCATATGCCATGAGACCTTGGAATCATGGACTTGACATTAAGACATCCCAGAAATAAGGGCTCAACAGATGGGACCTCAACTAGGGAATCTCCATTAGCAAACATAGAGTCTGCTTCATTCATTCATACGTACTTTATTTCATTTCGTTCATAAGCCAGTGTGAAAACTAGCTATACCTAGGGTGTAGTTTACGACTTTCATTGCGTTTGCTGTGCAATGATCAAGAATAACCTAGTGTTATTACCTGAGTCTAGCTCACCTCTTGATTATCCTATCCTAACACCTTTGTTATCGTTCATTTCATTATGTGCATCATTTGAGGCTGGCCTCATTCATTCATTGGGAACTTTAACTTTAACCGACATAGATCATGTGAGCATCATGAAATCCAGTGTCTCCCCCACACTGAAAAGAGGTGGAATCACTGGCCAAAGTGACCAAAAACATGCTAGCGTACATGGGAATTTAACCCCGCCAGATCCCTATATTGGCAGTATAGGTTCGAAGACTAGGAGATATAAGGAGACCCATACCCGGCATGCCGGACAGTTTCATCTCATGAGAGTTACGTGAACCTCCGCCCTTCCCTAAAGAAGGCATCACCGCTCATAGCCAGTCTATCGGTGCTTAGTATAAAGTTCCATTACATTCATCTCATACGTCATGGAAGCTGGCTTCTAGTATGAGGACATCATAGCTCATTAGATGATTTCGCATCTCATCATTCGTATTGAGTGTGATAAGCTGAATACTCTCATTAGAGTATTCATAGAGACTGGTCTCTTGATTATCTTACACTCTCATAGGTGAGTACGTATCGGTAACATTTACTTAGGCTCATTTGAGATTGCTCTTATCTTTTACATTAGCCTCGTATCATGTTGTCACCACATTCATTAACATTAGCACATTTGTTCTTCATAATTACTCACCATTTATTACATGAATGTTCACTTCATCATATGCCAATGCACTTGGCCATTTAGTGTGTTTTACACTTTTACTTAACCCTTCTAGGGTTTCATCATTTCATTTCTCATTTCATCATTTGATTGTTCATTTCATCATTTCATTTTTCATTTCGTCATTTCATTGTTCATTTCATCATTTCATTGTTCATTTCATCATATTATTGTTCATTTCATCATTTCATTGTTCATTGTTCATTTCCTCATATCATTGTTCATTTCATCATTTCATTGTTCATTTCATCATTTCATTGTTCATTTCATCATATCATTGTTCATTTCATCATTTCATTGTTCATTTCATCATAGGCCAATGCACTTGGCCATTTAGTGTGTTTCACACTCTTACTTAACCCTTCTAGGGTTTCATCATTTCATTTCATACATCTTAGGTTCACTTATTTTTAAACGTATGCTAGACTTATGGGTCTATACATACAATCCATGAGGCTTCATTCATAGTTCGTTAAGTGACTCATATCTTCCTAAGATTATGTAGTACAAGACTTATGTATCTTGTATGTATGCCAAGATCTCAATTTCTATCTAAGTAGGTGGCATTATTCTTGAACATTTAATTAACGTATGACTTATGTATCAATACGGAATTTGGGCAAGGGAACCCAAGTTCGAATCCCTTGGACAACACTTAATCTTATTTTAAATTTGTTAATTACATTTTTCATATTTGGGAGACCCTAGTTCGATTCCCATCAACCCCATAATATTTCCTTTCTTGTTCTCCTCCTTTTTTTTTGTTTAAGTCAAGGAGGTTGTGGGATCAATCCCCCACAAGCTCATTCTTTTTTTTCTCTTAAATTATCTATTAACTTTCTCACCTATCCAAGAGGTTGTGGGTTCAATCGCCATTCACCTCATTTTATATTACTCCTTTATTTTCCTCCTAACTCTCTCATCTATTCAAGAGGTTGTGGGTTCAATCTCCACTCTCCACATTTATTTTTCTCCTTCATTTTACTCCTAACTCTCTCATCCATTCAAGAGGTTAGGGGTTTAATCCCCACTCTCCACATTTATTTTTCTCCTTTATTTTTCTCCTAACTCTCTCATCCATTCAAGAGGTTGGGGGTTCAATCCCCACTCTCCACATTTATTTCTCTCCTTTATTTTTCTCCTAACTCTCTCATCCATTCAAGAGGTTGGGGGTTCAATCCCCACTCACCACATCTATTTTTCCTTGCATTTTTCTCACGAAATTTTTATGAAATTTTCATTTAGTGAGGTCATGGGTTCAATCCCCAATGACCTCACATTTTAAATAATTTTTTTTTAAACGAAGCTCATTTTATTAAAAATTGGCCGAGACTGGAAATTATAGTCTCTTCCAATCCATTTTGGTCTTAATCTTTTGTTGATTTTTTTTTGTAGCTGTCATGTAATGATGTCTTGGATTCAATCCTTACTGATTTCACTTATTTTACATTCATTTTTCATTGCATTTTATACCACTTTGTTTGGCTGAACCCAACCTATCAAATGCTGGAAATTTGTTCACTATTTTCAGCTTCTTTTTATCATCATTCATACGTTAATTCTTAAGGCATTTCGTGGATCATTTGGTGCATATTTAAGTATAATCTTTTTATGATTATATTCAGCCAAGAATTACTATTACATACAGCAACATTACACCACTTTACACCTCATGATTTACACAAAAATTCGCACATAAAATTCAACCATAAAAACATATCATTTTCACATACTTTCGGTTGACATAACTTAACATGCTTACAATTCTAAACACATAATCATGAACATATTATCACGAACATCAATCTTCATACTTAAACTACCAGCAAACATACCCAACCTACGATTCATTAGGAGCTAGTGACAGGGACATGCAACGGGAACAATCCTAGTTTTCAGATTAGAATTTATTGAATCTTAAGGGGTATCTTGGGAAAGGGACCAAGAGAGAATAAAACCCATACCTTATTTGATTGTTCAAACTTTGAAGTTGCTGCCCAAAACCCTCTCCAAAATCACGTCCAAATCCCCTCAACTTCAACACCAATTCGACGGAATAATCCTCCCTCTTGAGTAACGTTTTTCATTAGTTGATTGTTTGTAATTTTTGTTGTGAGTTCTTCAAGTGTGAATAACTTTGGTTTACCAAATTTTTTTGAAGTTATTTTGGCAGAGAAAAACGTGAGTGAAAGAATGGGAGAGTTTGAGCGTGAGAGTTGAGAGATAGACGTGAGAGAGAGGGAGTCATATTAGGCTTAGGAGTCTAGTTTAGGACTTAGTCAAATAAGGTTTAGTTAATTGTTAAAAATCTGATTTTTATTTTTATTTTAAGTCAGCTAATGAATAATAATTATTAATTAATTACATTAATTCAATAGCTTAAATAAAAATCACATAAATTCATTGCTTCCACCTAGGTTCGAACCCGGGTGGAGCAAGACTTAACTTCAAGAGCTCCATTTCATCTCTCTCTCTCCAATTTGCCCCTCCACCTTATTAAATAATTAATTAAATATATATTTAGGGTAATTACTATATTACCCTTATCCTGGTAAAAGACCATTTTACCCCTAGACCCTCAAAACTTAAGATTTCCTCTCTTTAAGTCCGGTAAAGACTCCTTCGAGTAAATCTTCGTATTCGAGAGCCCTACATGGTTGGTCCCAACCTTTACAAATGCTCAATTAACTCCCCAAGTTAGTTTGCTTGGTTGTAGCAAGGGTTTCGATGTCTGGTTTTACGCGCATCAATCCGTGTGAACCCTGGTCTAATCATAGGCATTCTTGACACACTAAGCATTTCTTATCTTATACATTTTCAGGGTTGTTACATTTTCCCCTCCTTAGGAACATTCGTCCCCGAATGACACTACTAACTATCTAGTGTAATGCCAGTCAGATCATAACATAGTTACTATACACAATCAAGAAATAGCAACAAAGAATGGAGAGATAAGGAAACTTAGACTTAAGAGTAGGAAGTCTAACCTCAAGGGCCGAATAGATGAGGGTAGCGGGATCTCATGTCGGCCTCGGCCTCCCACGTAGCACCCTTAATAAGATGATTCCTCAATAATACCTTCACTGTGGCAATCTCCTTGTATACTCTATCAGCTCTTACATTTCCTCCCGTTCAGACAATCCTTCATAATGTGACCCGGTTTGCCACAACTATAACATCATTAGGGTCCATCATACATTCTCCTCCATGCATTATGCCACACTTCCTATTTGGTGGCCTCTCCTGAGCTGTAAAGTCTTACGAACTTCAGGGAGTAATCCCTGACTGATATCGAGCCCTGCTTAAGGTTGATGAATTCCTCAACCTTAGTCTCCTTCATTTATCTGGGAAAGAACTGCTCTAGAGTAGCCATCTTGAAAAGATTCCAAGTAATAGGACCTCCTCCTAAGGCTTTGCTATCCTGTCACACCTTATCCCAGGATTGAGCTACATCCTTTAGCTGGTAGGATGTCAACTCAGACTTCTTCACATCAATCAAACCCAACAGCCTGAGCTTGTAAAGTGCTAGCTTGGGCCATTTATACCAACGTTGTTCTTACTTCATCATCTGTCAACCCATCTGGGTTAACAGGCATCTCTATTCCAGCAGCTGGATCCTGGGGGAAAACTTGGATTACCCCAGCAGCTGCTCCTCCAATATCTCCGCTTGATTTTCTCCTTGTATTCATCTTTCGGAAACTTCAAGAGTTGATGTTAGACACGCTCATAACACCAAGAAAATTAGACATTAGGAAAAGCACGATAAGATCAGAAGAAGGGAAACTTTCCTACGCATCATGCAGTCTCTAATTCAGGATAGTGGTGCACTTCACTACCATGACTTAGAAACTACTCAATGTGGTTGATGTGAACTCATTATTATCGAAATTTAACCTAGTGCTCTGATACCAACTTTGTCACGACTGGAATCTAGACACCAGACGAGACCGGCGACGGTGACCTCTCAAAGGTCGCAGACAAGCCTACTTACGTCATTCTTACTTTACATAGGTTAATTTTAGCAGAAAATTTGAAACTTTTTGTTTCTAAATATTTTTATAAAAACATTCTCATTAATACGTAATTATTCACAATCAACCATCTAACATTAAGAGATAAGCAACTGAAAGAAATAATTCAATTCTTATAAAGCGTATAATTGCCAAAATGGCCCCAATACATATTGAATTAAAAGCGGAAAGAAACGCTAGTGGAACATGCTCCACTAGCTCAACTCTAAAAACTAAGCTAGAATATAAACCAGTTAGCCTCCTCGAAGACATGAGGGGGGGGACTACCCAAACCGGAGAATGTTGGCACGTTCCGAATAACTGCACACGATGATCCTGTAGGCTCTATCGGGGGGTCCACCTGTGCCTGCACCTAAACTAGTAGAGTTTTGTCCGGGTTAGTATAAAAAATTGTACTAAGTTATGGGTATATGCAAGCACAACCCAAGGACCTGCATGAGAAAGAATAGCTCTTTCCTAACAACGTTGCTTTTTGGAAGTCAATTCACTAGACTTTGCACATGGGATTAGGAAAGTTTCAAACATTTGGATTAGGAAGTACATGATATTTCGAAATTTGGATAGGAAGTCAGTGCGTTTCCATATTTGGAATTCAGGAAAGTTCTGCCATGAGAATAAACATACATCTCTACTTGTCATCATTTGCACACAGCACATAACATTTACCATAGCCCAACATATCCTTAAAATACAGTACATTTTGCATGTAGCACATAACTTCTTTTATATCATTCATTCATATGCCATGAGACCTTGGAATCATGGACTTGACATTAAGACATCCCAGAAATGAGGGCTCAACAGATGGGACCTCAACTAGGGAATCTCCATTAGCAAACATAGAGTCTGCTTCATTCATTCATACGTACTTTATTTCATTTCGTTCATAGGCCAGTGCGAAAACTAGCTATACCTAGGGTGTAGTTTACGACTTTTATCGGGTTTGCTGTGCAATGATCAAGAATAACCTAGTGTTATTACCTGAGTCTAGCTCACCTCTTGATTATCCTATCCTAACACCTTTGGTATCGTTCATTTCATTATGTGCATCATTTGAGGCTGGCCTCATTCATTCATTGGGAACTTTAACTTTAACCGACATAGATCATGTGAGCATCATGAAATCTAGTGTCTCCCCCACACCGAAAAGAGGTGGAATCACCGGCAAAAGTGATCCAATAACATGCTAGCGTACATGGGAATTTAACCCCGCCAGATCCCTATATTGTCAGTATAGGTTCGAAGACTAGGAGATATAAGGAGACCCATACCCGGCATGCCGGACAGTCTCATCTCATGAGAGTTACGTGAACCTCCGTCCTTCCCGAAAGAAGGCATCACCGCTCATAGCTAGTCTATCGGTGCTCAGTATAAAGTTCCATTTCATTCCATCCTCCGTCATGGAAAGCTGGCTATAATATGAGCGACATCATATCTTATTAGATGGATTTCATCTCATCATTCGTATTGAGTTTGATACGCTTAATCACTCTCATTAGAGTATTCATAGAGACTGGTCTCTTCATTATCTTACCTCTCAAGGTGCGTACTATCTGGTAACACATTTACCCAGGCTCATCTGAGATGCTCTTCTCTTTTTACATTAGGCCTCGTATCATGTTTTTCAACCCCATTCATTAAACATAGCACATTTGCTTTCTAATACTCACACATTTATTACATGATATGTTCACTTCCTCATATGCCAATGGACTTGGCCAGTTAGTGGGTTTCACTTTACTTAACCCTTTAGGGTTCATCATTTCATTCTTATCTTTCATCATTTGATTGTTGCATTTCATCATTTCATTTTTCATTTCGTTCATCATTGTTCATTTCATCATTTCATTGTTCATTTCATCATATCATTGTTTATTTCATCATTTCATTGTTCATTTAATCATTTCATTGTTCATTTCATCATATCATTGTTCATTTCATCATTTCATTGTTCATTTCATCATTTCATTGTTCATTTCATCATATCATTGTTCATTTCATCATTTCATTGTTCATTTCATCATAGGCCAATGCACTTGGACATTTAGTGTGTTTCACACTCTTACTTAACCCTTCTAGGGTTTCATCATTTCATTTCATACATCTTAGGTTCACTTATTTTTAAACGTATGCTAGACTTATGGGTCTATACATACAAGCCATGAGGCTTCATTCATAGTTCGATAAGTGACTCATATCTTCCTAAGATTATGTAGTACAAGACTTATGTATCTTGTATGTATGCCAAGATCTCGATTTCGATCTAAGTAGGTGGCATTATTCTTGAACATTTAATTAACGTATGACTTATGTATCAATACAGAATTTGGGCAAGGAACCCAAGTTCGAATCCCTTGGACAACACTTAATCTTATTTTAAACTTGTTAATTACATTTTTCATATTTGGGAGACCCTAGTTCGATTCCCATCAACCCCATAATATTTCCTTTCTTGTTCTCCTCCTTTTTTTTCGTTTAAGTCAAGGAGGTTGTGGGATCAATCCCCCACAAGCTCATTCTTTTTTTTCTCTTAAATTATCTATTAACTTTCTCACCTATCCAAGAGGTTGTGGGTTCAATCCCCATTCACCTCATTTTATATTTCTCCGTTATTGTCCTCCTAACTCTCTCATCTATTCAAGAGGTAGTGGGTTCAATCCCCACTCTCCACATTTATTTTTCTCCTTCATTTTTCTCCTAACTCTCTCATCCATTCAAGAGGTTGGGGGTTCAATCCCCACTCTCCACATTTATTTTTCTCCTTTATTTTTCTCCTAACTCTCTCATCCATTCAAGAGGTTGGGGGTTCAATCCCCACTCTCCACATTTATTTCTCTCCTTTATTTTTCTCCTAACTCTCTCATCCATTCAAGAGGTTGGGGTTCAATCCCCACTCACCACATCTATTTTTCCTTGCATTTTTCTCACGAGATTTTTATGAAATTTTCATTTAGTGAGGTCATGGGTTCAATCCCCAATGACCTCACATTTTAAATAATTTTTTTTTTAAACGAAGCTCATTTTCTTAAAAATTCGCCGAGACTACAATTTCCAGCAGGCTGGAAATTTAGTCTCTTCCAATCCATTTTTGTCTTAATCTTTTGTTGATTTTTTTTTGTAGCTTTCATGTAATGATGTCTTGGATTCAATCCTTACTGATTTCACTTATTTTACATTCATTTTTCATTGCATTTTATACCACTTTGTTTGGCTGAACCCAACCTATCAAATGCTGGAAATTTGTTCACTATTTTCAGCTTCTTTTTATCATCATTCATACGATAATTCTTAAGGCATTTCGTGGATCATTTGGTGCATATTTAAGTGTAATATTTTTATGATTATATTCAGCCAAGAATTACTATTACATACAACAACATTACACCACTTTACACCTCATGATTTACACAAACATTCACACATAAAATTCAACCATAAAAACATATCATTTTTCACATACTTTTGGTTGACATAACTTAACATTCTTACAATTCTAAACACATAATCATGAACATATTATCACGAACATCAATCTTCATACTTAAACTACCAGCAAACATACCCAACCTACGATTCATTGGGAGCTAGTGACAGGGACATGCAACGGGAACAATCCTAGTTTTCAGATTAGAATTTATTGAATCTTAAAGGGTCTCTTGGGAAAGGGACCAAGAGAGAAGAAAACCCATACCTTATTTGATTGTTCAAACTTTGAAGTTGCTGCCCATTACCCTCTCCAAAATCACGTCCAAATCCCCTCAACTTCAACACCAATTCGACGGAATAATCCTCCCTCTTGCGTAACGTTTTTCATTAGTTGATTGTTTGTAATTTTTGTTGTGAGTTCTTCAAGTGTGAAGAACTTTGGTTTACCAACTTTTTTTGAAGTTATTTTGGCAGAGAAAAACGTGAGTGAAAGAATGGGAGAGTTTGAGCGTGAGAGTTGAGAGATAGACGTGAGAGAGGGAGAGTCATATTAGGCTTAGGAGTCTAGTTTAGGACTTAGTCAAATAAGGTTTAGTTAATTATTAAAAATCTGATTTTTATTTTTATTTTAAGTCAGCTAATGAATAATAATTATTAATTAATTACATTAATTCAATAGCTTAAATAAAAATCACATAAATTCATTGCTTCCACCTAGGTTCGAACCCGGGTGGAGCAAGACTTAACTTCAAGAGCTCCATTTCGTCTCTCTCTCTCTCCAATTTGCCACTCCACCTTATTAAATAATTAATTAAATGTATATTTAGGGTAATTACTATATTACCCATATCCTGGTAAAAGACCATTTTACCCCTAGACCATCAAAACTTAAGATTTCCTCTCTTTAAGTCCGGTAAAGACTCCTTCGAGTAAATCTTCGTATTCGAGAACCCTACATGGTTGGTCCCAACCTTTCCAAATGCTCAATTAACTCCCCAAGTTAGTTGGCTTGGTTGTAGAAAGGGTTCCGAGGTCTGGTTTTACGCGCATCAATCCGTGTGAACCCTGGTCTAATCATAGGCATTCTTGACACACTAAGCATTTCTTATCTTATCCATTTTCAGGGTTGTTACATTATCCCCCCCTTAGGAACATTCGTCCCCGAATGACACTACTAACTATCTAGTGTAATGCTAGTCAGATCATAACATAGTTACTATGCACAATCAAGCAATAGCAACAAAGAATGGAGAGATAAGGAAACTTAGACTTAAGAGTAGGAAGTCTAACCTCAAGGGCTGAATAGATGAGGGTAGCTGGATCTCATGTCGTCCTCGGCCTCCCACGTAGCACCCTTAACAAGATGATTCCTCCACAATACCTTCACTGTGGCAATCTCCTTGTATACTCTATCAGCTCTTACATTTCCTCCCGTTCGGACAATCCTTCATAATGTGACCCGGTTTTCCACAACTATAACATCATTAGGGTCCATCATACATTCTCCTCCATGTATTATGCCACACTTCCTATTAGGTGGCCTCTCCTGAGCTGTAAAGTCTTACGAACTTCAGGGAGTAATCCCTGACTGATATCGAGCCCTGCTTAAGGTTGATGAATTCCTCAACCTTAGTCTCCTTCATTTATCTGGGAAAGAACTGCTCTAGAGTAGCCATCTTGAAAAGATTCCAAGTAATAGGACCTCCTCCTAAGGCCTTGCTATCCTGTCACACCTTATACCAGGATTGAGCTACCTCCTTTAGCTGGTAGGATGTCAACTCAGACTTCTTCACATCAATCAAACCCAACAGCCTGAGCTTGTAAAGTGCTAGCTTGGGCCATTTATACCAACGTTGTTCTTACTTCATCATCTGTCAACCCATCTGGGTTAACAGGCATCTCTATTCCAGCAGCTGGATCCTGGGGGAAAACTTGGATTACCCCAGCAGCTGCTCCTCCAATATCTCCGCCTACTTTTCTCCTTGTATTCATCTTGCGGAAACTTCAAGAGTTGATGTTAGACATGCTCATAACACCAAGAAAATTAGACATTAGGAAAAGCACGATAAGATCAGAAGAAGGGAAACTTTCCTACTCATCATGCAGTCTCTAATTCAGGATAGTGGTGCACTTCACTACCATGACTTAGAAACTACTCAATGTGGTTGATGTGAACTCATTATTATCTGAATTTAACCTCGTGCTCTGATACCAACTTTGTCACGACTGGAATCTAGACACTAGACGAGACCGGCGCCGTTGAACTCTCAGAGGTCGCAGACAAGCCTACTTACGTCATTCTTACTTTACATAGGTTAATTTTAGCGGAAAATTTGAAACTTTTTGTTTCTAAATATTCTTATAAAAACATTCTCATTAATACGTAATTGTTCACCATCAACCATCTAACATTAAGAGATAAGCAACTGAAAGAAATAGTTCAATTCTTATAAAGCGTATAATTGCCAAAATGGCACCAATACATAATCTGAATAAAAGCAGGAAAGAAACGCTAGTGGAACATGCTCCACTAGCTCAACTCTAAAACTAAGCTAGAATATAAAACAGTAGCATCCTCGAAGACATGAGGACCTACCAAAACCGGATGAATGCTGGACGTTCGGATAACTGCAACGATGATCCTGTAGCTCTATCGTCCACCTGTGCCTGCACCTAAAATAGTAGAGTTTGTATAGGGTTAGTACACACTTGTACTAAGTATGGGTATATGCAAGCACACACCAAGGACATGCATGAGAAAGAATAGCTCTTTCCTAACAACGTGATTTTTGGAAGTCAAGTCAGTAGACTTGCCAAATTGGGATTAGGAAAGTTTCCAAATTTGGATTAGGAAAGTAAATGATCTTTCGAAATTTGGATTAGGAAAGTCAGTGAGCTTTCCAGATTTGGAATAGGAAAGTTATGCCATGAGAATAACATACATCATCATACTTTTCACATTTGCACACAGCACATAACATTTACACATAGCACATATCATATAACATACAGTACATTTTGCATGTAGCACATAACTTCTTTCATATCATTCATTCATATGCCATTTGAGACCTTGAATCATGGATTTTGACATTACAGACATCCCAGAAAAATGAGGGGCCTCAAAGATGGGACCTAACTAGGGAATTCTCCATTACGCAAACATAGAGTCTGCTCATTCATCTCATAAGTACTTAATTCATTTTGTTCATAGGCCAGTGTGAAAACTTAAAAACCACCCACAACAAAAAGGGCTATTACCTAGGGTGTTGTAGTTTACGGCCTTTCATCGGGTTGCTGTGCAAATGATCAGGACTAACCTAGTGTATTACCTGAGTCTAGCTCAACTCTGATTATCCTATCAACACCTTTTGTATCGTTCATTTTCATTATGTACATCCTTTGAGGATGGCTCATTCATTCATTGGGAACTCTCAAATACTTTAACGACATAGATAATTGTTAGCATCATGAAATCCAGTGTCTCCCCACACCCCCGAAAAGAGGTGGAATCACTGGCCAAAGTGACCCAAAACATGCTAGCGTACATGGGAATTTAACCCCGCCAGATCCCTATATTGGCAGTATAGGTTCGAAGACTAGGAGATGTAAGGAGACCCATACCCGGCATGCCGGACAGTCTCATCTCATGAGAGTTACGTGAACCTCCGCCCTTCCCAAAAGAAGACATCACCGCTCATAGCCAGTCTATCGGTGCTTAGTATAAAGTTCCATTACATTCATCTCATACGTCATGGAAGCTGGCTTCTAGTATGAGGACATCATAGCTCATTAGATGATTTCTCATCTCATCATTCGAATTGAGTGTGTTAAGCTGAATACTCTCATTAGAGTGTTCATAGAGACTGGTCTCTTCATTATCTTACACTCTCATAGGTGAGTACGTATCGGTAACATTTACTTAGGCTCATTTGAGATTGCTCTTATCTTTTACATTAGCCTCGTATCATGTTGTCACCACATTCATTAACATTAGCACATTTGCTCTTCATAATTATTCACCATTTATTACGTGAATGTTCACTTCATCATATGCCAATGCACTTGGCCATTTAGTGTGTTTCACACTTTAACTTAACCCTTCTAGGGTTTCATCATTTCATTTATCATTTCATCATTTGATTGTTCATTTCATCATTTCATTTTTCATTTCGTCATTTCATTGTTCATTTCATCATTTCATTGTTCATTTCATCATATCGTTGTTCATTTCATCATTTCATTGTTCATTTCATCATTTCATTGTCCATTTCATCATATCATTGTTCATTTCATCATTTCATTGTTCATTTCATCATTTCATTGTTCATTTCATCATTTCATTGTTCATTTCATCATAAGCCAATGCACTTGGCCATTTAGTGTGTTTCACACTTTACTTAACCCTTCTAGGGTTTCATCATTTCATTTCATACATCTTAGGTTCACTTATTTTTAAACGTATGCTAGACTTATGGGTCTATACATACAAGCCATGAGGCTTCATTCATAGTTTGTTAAGTGACTCATATCTTCCTAAGATTATGTAGTACAAGACTTATGTATCTTGTATGTATGCCAAGATCTCGATTTCGATCTAAGTAGGTGGCATTATTCATGAACATTTAATTAACGTATGACTTATGTATCAATACGGAATTTGGGCAAGGGAACCCAAGTTCGAATCCCTTTGACAACACTTAATCTTATTTTAAACTTGTTAATTACATTTTTCATATTTGGGAGACCCTAGTTCGATTCCCATCAACCCCATAATATTTCCTTTCTTGTTCTCCTCCTTTTTTTTCGTTTAAGTCAAGGAGGTTGTGGGATCAATCCCCCACAAGCTCATTCTTTTTTTTTCTCTTAAATTATCGATTAACTTTCTCACCTATCCAAGAGGTTGTGGGTTCAATCCCCATTCACCTCATTTTATATTTCTCCTTTATTTTCCTCCTAACTCTCTCATCTATTCAAGAGGTTGTGGGTTCAATCCCCATTCTCCACATTTATTTTTCTCCTTCATTTTTCTCCTAACTCTCTCATCCATTCAAGAGGTTGGGGGTTCAATCCCCACTCTCCACATTTATTTTTCTCCTTTATTTTTCTCCTTACTCTCTCATCCATTCAAGAGGTTGGGGGTTCAATCCCCACTCTCCACATTTATTTCTCTCCTTTATTTTTCTCCTAACTCTCTCATCCATTCAAGAGGTTGGGGTTCAATCCCCACTCACCACATCTATTTTTCCTTGCATTTTTCTCACGAAATTTTATGAAATTTTCATTTAGTGAGGTCATGGGTTCAATCCCCAATGACCTCACATTTTAAATAAATTTTTTTTTAAACGAAGCTCATTTTCTTAAAAATTGGCCAGTCTTTTCCAATCCATTTTGGTCTTAATCTTTTGTTGATTTATTTTTGTAGCTTTCATGTAATGATGTCTTGGATTCAATCCTTACTGATTTCACTTATTTTACATTCATTTTTCATTGCATTTTATACCACTTTGTTTGGCTGAACCCAACCTATCAAATGCTGGAAATTTGTTCACTATTTTCAACTTCTTTTTATCATCATTCATACGTTAATTCTTAAGGCATTTCGTGGATAATTTGGTGCATATTTAAGTGTAATATTTTTATGATTATATTCAGCCAAGAATTACTATTACATACAGCAACATTACACCACTTTACACCTCATGATTTACACAAACATTCACACATAAAATGCAACCATAAAAACATATCATTTTTCACATACTTTCGGTTGACATAACTTAACATGCTTACAATTCTAAACACATAATCATGAACACATTATCACGAACATCAATCTTCATACTTAAACTACCAGCAAACATACCCAACCTACGATTCATTGGGAGCTAGTGACAGGGACATGCAACGGGAACAATCCTAGTTTTCAGATTAGAATTTATTGAATCTTAAGAGATCTCTTGGGAAAGGGACCAAGAGAGAAGAAAACCCATACCTTATTTTATTGTTCAAACTTTGAAGTTGCGGCCCAAAACCCTCTCCAAAATCACGTCCAAATCCCCTCAACTTCAACACCAATTCGACGGAATAATCCTCCCTCTCGCGTAACGTTTTTCATTAGTTGATTCTTTGTAATTTTTGTTGTGAGTTCTTCAAGTGTGAAGAACTTTGGTTTACCAACTTTTTTTGAAGTTATTTTGGCAGAGAAAAACGTGAGTGAAAGAATGGGAGAATTTGAGCATGAGAGTTGAGAGATAGACGTGAGAGAGAGGGAGTCATATTAGGCTTAGGAGTCAAGTTTAGGACTTAGTCAAATAAGGTTTAGTTAATTATTAAAAATCTGATTTTTATTTTTATTTTAAGTCAGCTAATGAATAATAATTATTAATTAATTACATTAATTCAATAGCTTAAATAAAAATCACATAAATTCATTGCTTCCACCTAGGTTCGAACCCGGGTGGAGCAAGACTTAACTTCAAGAGCTCCATTTCGTTTCTCTCTCTCCAATTTGCCCCTCCACCTTATTAAATAATTAATTAAATATATATTTAGGGTAATTACTATACTACCCTTAGCCTGGTAAAAGACCATTTTACCCCTAGACCCTCAAAACTTAAGATTTCCTCTCTTTAAGTCAGGTAAAGACTCCTTCGAGTAAATCTTCGTATTCGAGAACCCTACATGGTTGGTCCCAACCTTTCCAAATGCTCAATTAACTCCCCAAGTTAGTTGGGTTGGTTGTAGCAAGGTTTCCGAGGTCTGGTTTTACGCACATCAATCCGTGTGAACCCTGGTCTAATCATAGGCATTCTTGACACACTAAGCATTTCTTATCTTATCCATTTTCAAGGTTGTTACAACCATCTTGGGCCACACCGGGTGAATATATCCAGCCACAGCCAGTCTCTCTTACAGCTTTGTTCGGCTTTCAGCGAGCGCGGTAAATTTCGTGGGAGGGTTTTTCTCGAATCTGGGTCGAGGCGGATCATAACTGCCTTGTGGAGGAGGCATCTGTTGATAACTTCTGGTATTTGGACGGGGATCTTGGTTTCTTTTATAAGAATTAGTTTGATAATTTATCGATGGAGCTTGGTAATTCGGGGGGGGGGGGGGGGGGGGGGGGTATTTTCGTAGTGTGGAGCTTGGACTTGATATATTGGAGGGGGTGCTCTGTATCTTGACTACATGTTGGCAGAGTTAGGAGAAACATTTTGGTAGATAGGGGATGGAATTTAGTATAGTAGAGGAGAATTTTGGTAAACGGGAGATGGATTTTGGTAGTTTGGATGGGGGCTTTAGATATGTGGGGGTAGTATTTTGGTAGACGGGAGGAGTATTTAGATAACTAGCTGTGTATAGCAAGCCTGGTACGAATCATGGGAAGGTCGAGGACGACCTTAGTAGGATGATGGTCTTTTGGGGGTCTTCCTCCCCTCATAAGATACAGCCGAAACATCTTCTCTTTTATTCTTCAACAAACCCGATGATCCAGCCGACGTACATACATGAGCTATCTTTCCTGTTTTCAAACCATCTTCAATAGTCTCACCAATCTTGACTATCTCACCAAATTTTTCTCCAACGAGCAACATTATTCTATCATATTATTCGGGCTCTTCCACCCGTACAAACACTTCCACTATTTCTTTCTCGGACATAGGCGGACTTACCCTAGATTCTTCCTTTCTCCACCTGTATGCAAACTCTCTGTAGCTTTCAGTGGATTTTTGCTTCATCTTTTCCACGGAGTAGCGATCGAGAATGATTTCCACATTGTAAGCAAGTCGTTCAATAAAATCCTTGTCCAGGGCATTCTAGCTGCGCCATTGCCTGGTCTCATGGGAGGTGAACCATTCTAAAGCCTCCCCGCATAGACTTCAACTAAAGAGTCGCATCAGCAAGGCTTCATCTCTACCAACTCCGATAAGCTGTTCGCAGTAGGCTCTCAGATGGGCCATAGGATTCCCTACTCCTCCGAAAGTATCAAATTTTTGAATCTTGAACCCTTCTGGGAGGTCCATATATGCATGAATGCACAAATCCTCATAGTTCAAACTAGCAACATCGGGGATGCATTGGAACTCCTTCATTGCTTTCCTTATTTCTTTATTTATATCCACTTTTGCCTCTTTATTTGCCCTCCATTCTCTTTCTCGTTACTCATAATGGTCCAGCTCAGAATCATGCACATCGTGCTCAGTAGGGACGAGAATCTGGAAAGTTGTTCTTTTAGGTAGGGGTGGAGCTACGGAAAGACTTTGGGCATTTTGTGTAGCTTGGAAGTTCTGCAGATAGGTTTGAGGATTGGTATTTTTGTTTAGGTGGTGGTGGGAACTTTTGGGATTGAAAGCATTTTGGTTTGGATTTTGGCTTTGGTTTTGCGGTGGTGGAGCGGTTTGATATTGGATATTTTGAGGATGGGGTGGCATTTGAGAATGATTTTTTTGAGGAGGAGGCGTTTGGTAAGAAGCCAAAGCATATTGGGGATTTTGAACAGTCAGGTCTATAATGGAAGGATTCTGAGCAGGTGTAGATGGGAGATTATGAGCTGGATCCATGTTTGAAGAAGAGAAGTAGAGAGGAGGTCTCCCATCAACAGCGTTAGCAGTAAAACCTAGATGAGGCAGATCCTGTCTCCTTTGCATCTCCACCCTCATTTCTGCAATCCGTTGCATTAATTACATAATCAGCTCGTTCTGATTCGCTATGGTGGGTTGGGCCACCACAATGTCAGTGAGACTGATTTCTTCGTTATTGTCTCCCATGACTGTTTTTCCTTTGTCTGAATCTTGTTTGGGGAAGGAGTCTGCAGGACTTTTGGATGTAGTAAAGTAGGGATAATCTGCCAACTTAATCGACACAGATCAGTTTCAAATCACCTAAGGAGGAAAATAACTCAAAGGCAAATTTTGTCAGTTTAAGTTTAGAATACGAAATGCAAAATATCACAGAGAGAGCAGATAAACACACAAGTTGCTTTGTTTGAGGATATCTTTAACCCACGAGTAAGGACGAGAACAGATTTTTAACAATTTGGAGTTTGCTTGATTTTCAGTTTGACACCATCTCAAAAGGCTAAATCACGTTCAGCTACGGTCTTCTTACAGCTGTTATTTGACGTCCGTTGATCTGGTCTTCACGTTTCCTTGTAGCATGAAAGGGGAGAATGAAAATTTTTGAAGATAGAGGCCAGGCCTTTAAAGGCAGCCTACGTATCTCATAAGCAAAATTCAGGCCCAATGTAGTTCGAGTACAGAAGGAGTATTTTTCATTCATTCATACGATTACAAGGAAATTAAAGACAAACAACAAAATAAAGCGACCCATCCCAGTCATTTTTCTTTCTTGCTGCAGTATCGGCCACGAGGAGCAGACTCAACTTGAATCTTTCCTATGCTGATGAGATGTTCCACGTCGTAGAGGAATGCTGTGTATTTTTTGATGCTATGGTCTTTGGTATTGTGATAGGGGCAACGCTTCCGAACTTCGTACCAAAGGGAATATGGAATGTCCATGCCTTTGTAGAAATGGGTGAAGACCCCATTTTACCAACTCCGAATAGATTTCCAGCATCGTTTTCTTGAAAGGTCTGAATGAGCAACGATATAATATAGTCCTATCGGTGACTTGTATGTCGAGCCGTGGTTCATCACACGCAATGATGACGCCGTCACCCCAAATGTTTGGAGTACTGTCCATGTCGAGCAGATGGCGGACTGCATTCTTGAACTATATGTATTCTTCTATAGTATTCCCCTTCTGGTTGGGATGACACTCACAAGTCTTGTGGAGGTCCCCTGATCCCACTTGGAAAGATGCTCTCTCGACGGGACTCAACATACACTTAATCGAAAATGCTCGAAAATGAGGGCGCACGAGATGACTTCCCTCCCTGTTCGATACTCTTGTGGATGTACTTCGAGAGTGATTTTCTTGTCCCCTTTTTCCAGACGTATCTAGAGATAAGGTTTGCGGGCAAGCGCCTCTTCATAACTCTCTTAGATGATTTCCTCCTCGTGGCTCTCAGGAGGAAACAGTAGGTCATATAGGCGCTTTCCGCGCTACTTTTGCATGTCCATCATCTCTTCTTCAGTTGGTTCAGTCTGGATACTTTTTCCTCTGTACATAGTTGTGATCTCACCTTTCCTGAGATGATTAGAGTAGTTGTTTTAAGATTTGGTGATAGGATTTTATTTTTGATTGAGAAACTTAAGACTCGGAAAATTTGGCCAGATTTTTGTAATAGTGACTTGCATATTTTCTGGATTTATGACAGGGAGTATATTTTTGATATCCTCATTCACAGCAACATAGCACATAAGCAATTAAAAACACATATATCGCATCCTAAACATACAGGGGACGCTTTTGTGCCAAGGGTAGGCCTAGCGCATTTGAACGATGTACGTGTGGAATTGAACCACATAATTAACCCCCAAAACAAATTTCACAAATGAATACTTAATGTTCACAAAGGGGAAATAGAAGAGCAAAATACGAAAGGACATACCCACGCAGGGTCCATTTAAAAGTATGGAAGTGCAATAAAGGCAGGCCCACACAGGAGCTAAAAACGACAAAATACATGTAGAAAAACCCGCACAGTGTGAAATCCACTATGCTTTCCCTGAAGGCCCTGCTCGTTCGCTGTTTTCCTGAGTCTTGTATTGCTGACATGCATCGTAGTATCAGCAGGTAACCTTCGCTCAGGCGTCCTTTTTCTTCCCATCTCTCGTATTGCATCCTCTCTATCTTCTCTTTGACCCATGAGTCAAATTCATCATAACCACGTCTTAACTTTTCCACTTCTTGAGTTGCCCTCTCAAGAGCATCTTGGTTTTCAATAAATTTGACATACATTTCTTAGGCTTCCCGCTTTACCTCTCTTAGCTCGATCACAGATTTGCCTCCTTGTCTTTTACACTACGTAAACTGCACGGGATTGGAAAGGAGATACTTTGTATGTTCTTTTTCAACCAATCCTTATAAGTCTCATCATATTTGGCGTTGAATCGATCTGGAGCAATGGTGTCTTTTTTCATTCGCTTGGCCCCTTTCCATTCTCTCAGCATTTCTAAAACATTGTCTACTCTGTCGTCACCAATATCATACACATAGGCGCCATAGTACGCCTCTCGATGTGTTGTTTGCCTCCTCCTAAACTGTCGTAAGACTCGAAAGGGTTCATAAGGACGGATTCCTCGAATGCCTGGTAATGGAAGCACAAGTTGTCTGTGGCCCCATACAACGACCTCTTTTGAGATAAAGCGATCGAGAATCCAGTGGAGATCTTCTTCTTTTAGTTCGGAAAAAATCTGAGCCCATCTCTCCCTTGTCCTTCAATTCTCCATATTTGCCCAGAACAGCATATTTTTCAAGTCTGTGAGAGTATTCTTATCTTCCAGAGTATGAAACTTCTGAGTCCCAGACACCTTTGCCAGATGACTTAAAATCCACCACTGAAGGAGCAGATTACGTCCTTGGAAGTAGCGATGCCCTTCCTTACATTTTCCCAGGGCTCGATACATGTCGGACAGTATGACTGCAGCGATAGTATAATACTTCATTTGTCCTTGGTTCTTAAGCCCTTTAAACAAAGTGTGCGAGCATTATCACTCGAGTATTGATAGTCAGACTCGGGTCGAGTGGAAAGACCATCGTTCCCAATAGTGCTACAACAAATGCCAAAGGACGGATTTCATTCCATTCTCTATAGGTAATCTTGAACTCTTGGTTATAATTAGCGTAAAAACTCGCGTGACCGAATCTGACGTAAAGGTCCCTGAATGACACGCTAGATTCATGGCACCAGTATATATAATCTTTTCCTAACCCGAACCAGTCTGCGATATTTTCTATAGAAGGTTTGTTAGGGATCAGTATATCTTGTTGTTTTCTCGCTCTTCGCTCTAACCCTATACCCACTGTGTCGATCTAGTCTCGAATCTCTTCGATCATCGGGGTGATTTCCACAGTTCTGAATCGGAACACCATTCTTTCATTATCCCAATAGCCTGTGAGGACTTCGATCAGCTCTGGCCAACCATTCATGTTGAGCAACTCTGTCAGGGCGCTCACATATTTGTTAAGGGTTCTTCTATGATCTCCGTCAAGGTCATTGTACCACATTTTGAGTAGAGGTGGTGCTTCTACGACCATGTCGAATATGGGAAATCGATTCATACCTACAAAACCAAAACCCAATTAAGTTTAAAGCCACCCCAAATTTGGTTTCCACATGTACATCATTCAAATGTCAAGAAAAATGATATGTCGTGAGGTCTGAGACCTTGGACATGATTTTGGCGGTTTAAACTAATGGACTTAATACGCCTTGGGTATTAAGTCATCTTAGGCTAATGCTTAAGTTCGGTTTTGGTTGCGCTCTATCTTAGGCTGACTAGAATTTGTTCAAAGTGACGGTTACCCGAGTCGGACTGACGACAGGGTAAAACTAACAAACGACGTTGGATGACCTCAAGCCAACTATTCATTTGTTACTTCCAAATGAATACTTGTGTGTTTCTAAAAGAAGTCGTGGTAAGCCATGTAACTTTCGTTGTCCTAATGCAACTATTTGCCATTTGGCGGAAGTATGCCATAAAAAATGCAACAATTTTAATAATAAGATAAAGAAACAAGTAAACAATTATATCACGAAACCAAATAAAATTAGTTTTAAGGTTAGAATCCTCCAAATCCCCAGCAGATTCGCCATTTCTGTTTTAACATTTTCGGAAAAATATATATTTTATAACGTTTTTGACTTTTTAGAGTTTCCACTTAATTTTGAGAAAATTACGAAAACTTATTTTTGACTTAACAGAAAAATCGATTGAAAATTTTAAAGGAGTTCGGGGATTTCTATTCATATTTTAGAAAGGATTTTACGGCACCTAAAATATTTGCTAATTCGCAATTATCCGACAACTAATATATTTGGCTAAATGTTCGAACTTATACTTATGAAAATCACTTAGAATTCGTTTAAAAAAATATTACCTTACTATCTAAGTGAACTTTGACTTTCGGAATAATCTTTTAAAATACGTTTGGACTTGATTCAATTTAAAGTCCACAAAACATTATGGCGTTTCGCGGGGGATTTGGAATTTCCTACCCTAAGGCTAACGACAATCAACAAATAAATATACAAAAAAATAAAGAGAGAGAGAGAAAGAGAAAGGGAGAGAGAGAGTTGGGTCCGAATCCGGGTTTCTGTCCGCCTGGACCAGTATTTGGACCCATTTTTATTTTGGGTTTGTGACCCACTTCACTTAGTACCTGTCCTAGATTCTAACAAAAATAATAATACAAAGATAACAAGGGCTTAGGCCCAAAACGACAAAACACAATAAGAAATAAATAAATAAAATGGGCCTCTTTCGGCCAATTTCTTCAAATCTCCAACTTCTTGGTTTGCTCGTATTCTCCAATTTCGGGACCTGTACGCCCCTTTTTCGGAATTTTATTCTTCGAATTTGACGGACTGACTCGAATATGGAGATTTGGGGCCTTTGTGCCCTCTCGAAATGCAAGGAAAAGTGGAGATTATGGGACTTCGTGGTGAAGTCGGATGAATTTTCATGCAACAAAATGATGGAAGAAATTAGTATAGATATATAAATAAATAAATAACGTATGAGACATAATTTAGACAAAATATGATTCAATTAAGATGGAAAACACTTGAAAAAAATAACCAAAGCTAAGGATACAACCATTTCAACTACTGGACCCAAAATGGCATATAACTTGAGAAAAACCCAACTAAATCAACTTAACAAATGATAAAAAATGAACAACACTATAGAGCATTTAATTATAACAAGCACATGATTACAAGCAATAAATTTCAAGGAATCATTCAAGAGGGGCAACATAGGATCAAATTTATGATTAACCGATAGCTGCAAGCCAACTTATTCTAGAAGAGGCTATAACTCTATTCACATAACTCAGCCCAACAAACAACTTCACTCAACTTAACATGCTTAAGGGATACATGGGGGTAAAAACAAACAGAGTATTCATAAAATTTTAAATAGCTCATAAATAATTTCAAAAAAAAAGGGGGGGAGTTAAAACCAACAGGTTATACTTATAATAGGTAACTTCAAATTACACAGGGGTGAACTGAGACTAGAATGCTTGCAATTTGTTCAAGACGATAGAAAACTATGTCTAACCAAATAGGAATTGTAATCCAAAACCAACTCCACACCGAATTTTGATGCAACCTAAACAGTATACCACAAGACACTTAACTCACAGGTGTGATAAAAAAAACTATTAGGCAAACATTCAAAGAGAACATCACCGAAACACTCAAAAACTATTCAAGATGGAATCCTAATGAACGAGCAAACTGGCCAACAACCAAGGACATGGCACATCTATTTTCAAATACAACAAACATAGGGAAAAGGCTCCATGTATGTTAAAAGACAACAAACATGATAAGGAAGCCAACGTTGGAGACGCCGAAAGAAAACAAGAAATGAAAAGAGGCTAAAGAACGATAGCTAAACAACACACGACCCCAAAATATTAACATCCTGATTCATATTTTCAAATCGGGGTGAAAGAATAAAGAATATGATGTAAACCACGAGGCCATATTGCAGATTCATAGCAAATAGACACAGATTAAGCTTAATAAGGAATTTTGAAAAAGAACGACCATCAAAATCTTATAGAAACTAAGACAAATAGCATGACAGTAATCAAAACCCAGTATTCCAGCACTTCTGTACATACACATGTCGCAATATAAACCAGCAGACTAAGCAAATAACAAAAGAGACGAAGAAATCTCAACTCTAAGAAATATCTTGAAGCAAACTAACGTACCACATATTGGGTCAGGATAAACAGCTAGTCCAAATATTCTCAAATGATATCATGTAAACAATTCACACATTGAAATCAATAGACAACACATTAAGAGCAAGATTTGTATGAAGCGAAATGAGTACTACCTTTCGAGGTGCAGCGATCTAGGACTTAAACGAGCAAAGGGACGATCTTCACCATAATACTCGAACTAGAACGACGAGATAGAAATCGGGACAGATACTGGATCCCGAAGGCTGAAAACTACTATCCTCTTCTTTCGAAATGTCTTTGGTATGTGCTTAAGATATATATATATATATATATATATATATATGCTAACTGAAAAAAAATCAACTAAGACTATCCAAAAACTTTCCCACACAATTTCTTTGAACGATTTTTTTGCTTAAAATTTTTCTCTTTCTGTATGTGTTCTCCTTCTGTAAAAAGTTTCCCCTCAGCTCTTAAAATCTCTCTCCCACAATTTTTTTTTTGACCTCCTTTTTTTCACAGTGACCAGAAAAATACAATATATAGGGAACGAATTAGGGTTTTCGAAAATGGGGAAAAGAGGGTCAAAAATTGGATCGGATCTTTGGCCCATGATTTCGAAAGTTCAAAAATCTTTCACCAAATTGGAGAGAACAACTTTTTTCTGAATTTTATGACCCATCCTTAAAGAGTAAAGAAAGGGATGGGCGGACAAGATCGACCTCCCATCCTTGCGCCTCGACGTGGAGCGATCTCGCGCAAGTAGGACAATTCGCGTGTTGCTGCCATCGTACGAACCTGGAGAAAGGAGACGTTGGAGGAGACGCAATCGCCCGTGATTGGCCTTTGAGTTTGTTGCGTTGTTGCTTCATGTGTTTTTTGGGTTCTTACGCATGAAGAATGAGGAAGAGGAAGATGCCGATGGGTCGGGTTCAAATGGGGATGGGCTGGGAATTGAGGTGGGCTGCTACTGGGTCTAGGGAAAAGTTAACAGTGGGTTGAAAAACTTGTTCTTTAATTAGAAATTAGGATAAAGTATGGTTAATTAATATTAATTAACAAGCTCCTGAACTTTCATGAAATAAAATAGTCGATTCAATTGTAAATTAAATAAATCTAAATACAATCTACTACATAACTAAACCAATTAGTAAATATTTATGCAGCGTAAAAAATTTTTGAGATGATTTTTTCAAAATGTTTGTAAAAAATGTACGTAAAAATATAAAACATAAAAGTCATTTAAAATTTATAAAATGACTATAATTGCCCTTTTTAACAATGTATTGAGGGAATTTGGTATTTTTTTAATATATACCTAGCTATTCTAAATCGTTCCAGAATTAAGAAGCTTGTGAATTAATTTTATCGGAGAGGGTTGAAATTGGGTGTCAATAGATGAAACCCTTATCTAGAAGGCCTTTCAACTACTCTTTCAATTCCTTAAGCTTTGCTGGAGCCATTCTATAAGGAGGAATAGAAATAAGTTGTGTATCTGGAAGGAGATCAATTCCAAAGTCGATTTCCCTCTCGGAAGGAACTCTGGGAAGATCTTCTGGAAACTCACTGACTACTAGAACTGACTCAAGAGTTGGGGTTTCAGAGTTAGAATCCTTAACCCGAACTAGATGATAGAGATAACCCTTAGAGATCATCTTTATGGCCTTAAGGTAAGAAATAAATTGACCCATAGGCTGTAAGCTACTACCCTTCCATTCTAAGATTGGTTCATCTGGAAACTGAAAACGGACAATCCCAGTTCTACTATCGACTAAGGCATAACATGAATGTAACCAATCCATGCCTAGAATGAAATCGAAGTCTACCATTTGTAACTCTACAAGATCTGCTGAGGTGGCTTTCTGATAGACTATGACAGGGCAATTTCTGTATACCTGTCTAGCTATAACTGGGTCACCGACTGGAGTAGAGACTGAGAAAGGTTCTGAGAGAATTTCTGGACTGACACTGAATTGAAATGCTATGTAAGGAGTTACAAAAGAAAGAGTAGCCCCTAGATCTAACAATGCATAAACATCAAGGTCAAAGACTCGTAACGTACCATTGACTACATCAGGAGAACCTTCCTGATCCTGGCGAGCCTGAAGAGCATACAACCTGTTCTGGCGCTGACCACCATATGTACCAGATGAGTTACATTGCTGAGTCGGGTGACTTGCTGGTGCTAATGAAGTTGTAGACTGAGCTCTACCATTTCCACCTCCTTGACCATGTCTAGAGGGACAATCCCTCAACATGTGACCAGACTGACCGCACCCAAAACACCCTTCCTTTCCAGCAAGGCATTCTCCTGGTTGGTTCTTACTACACTTAGGGCAAGTGAGGTAAGTCTTGGTGCCTGAAACACTTCCTTGAGACATAGATCCTGATGCTCTAACCTTCTGGTCAAACCTGTTCTTGGAGGATGGACACTAGCTGATGAAGGGGCTGGAGATGAAAACTTTTGCTGACTCTGCGAGCGATTTTGACCACCCGATTTCTGCTGATAATAGTCATAGTTCCCAGTCCTAGCCTTCTTATTCTCCTTAGCATGTTCCCTAAGATTATCACCATCAACCTGCTGAGCATGAGTCATAAGCCTAGAGATGTTTATATCTCCTAGTAACATAGCATTTCTGCACTCAGTTTTCACCAAATTTGACACTCCATGCAAGAACTTATTCATCTGAGGCCTGGAGTCAGCAACCATGTGAGGAGCATACCTGGAGAGTTGGTTAAACTTGAGTCTATACTCTAGGACTTTCATGTTATCGTGCCTTAAGTTCATAAAGTTCTGGGCTTTTGCTTCTCTCGTCTCTATTGGGAAAAACCTGTCCAGAAAGGTCTCACTAAAAAACTCCCAAGTAATAGGAGTTGCATTTGCACCCCTATTCTCCTTCCACTGAGTATACCAGATATGAGCCACATCTTTTAGCTGTTATGATGCCAACTCAACCCGATCATTCTTAGTAACCTGCATCACCTCAAATATCTTGTTGATCTCATCCAAGAAATTCTGAGGATCGTCATTAGTTTGTGATCCTAAGAACTCAGGCGGATTCATCCTAACAAAGTCACGGACCCTTGCTGCTGCTGATCCACCATTTTTATTCACAGGGGAATGAACCCAATTTTTCTGGTTGGTCATACTCTAATCCAACATCTGTATCACATTCCTGAACTCAGCATTGGAGACTTGTTGATCTGGGACTAGAGGAGCTGTGTTTGCATTCCTGGCATTCGCATTCCTAGCGTTAGTTCTACGAGGAGGCATGATCTGAAATGTAGAATGTCAAGTTAGAATAGAATTAGATCATACCTTACGCACGTTAAGAGTAACAACAAAGTGAAGTTTTCCTAAAACACTTCATAGCCTCCCTCTCATTAGATGTGGTGCACTTCATACCCATAAAAAGGATTCTACTTAGTGCGGCTTTTCAGATATCCTATGACACTTAAACCTAGTGCTCTGATACCAAGTTTGTCATACCCCGAGATGCCCCCCAGACGCGGACACGAAACCTAGGACCACAAGGGATCCCAAGCTAACCCTGCTGGTATGATCATGCGCATACTAAAGATAGTAAACTGAATACGGAAGCTAAATCATAATTTAATATGAAAAGATGGCGAATACCCATATACTATAACTAAGATAAATGAAGTACTGATGAGTTTAATACAAAGAAGATATTAACTAACTACTAAGATGAAACTAACTATGTCTGAAAATAGCCTCTAAACTGGACTAGAAATACTGGGACAAGCCCCATCTAAATCTAGCAAAAACTTAAACTAAATGAGCAAAAGACTGATATGAAACTCATGACTGTTGTCCTCAGAGAATGAGGACTCACCACTGAATCTGCTAAACTGGAGATCAAAAATCGATCTATTCGTGATCTGGATGCCCAATGCCCAATATTGAGAAATATTGGGCATAGTATAGAAAATTGGCTAAGGAGGTTAGCCAATTTCTATAATAATATCCAAGCAATCGAAACATAATCCAAGCTTGTTTAAGAATTGTACCTACAATGAAGACCCTAAACTAAAATAATCTCTGCAATTCTTAGCCTGATCGCTTACTCATATTAGGTACTAGGCATCCAAGTGTCAAGCCTAGTACCCTAAGTACATAACCATTTAAAATGATCATGTAAATTAAGCAGTGCCCAAGGACATGATGAGGGACCTTGGGACAATAAGTAAACATTCCCAAAGGAACCATAAATAATAGTTAGTTAGGAAAGTACAAGCAACCCATGTGCAAGCACATGGGGAGATACGACCAACAGGGGACCACCCTAACCGAATTTGGTTAGGGTAGTTAGGAACAAAAACGTGCACAAGAGACCTTTCCATGTGGGGCCTAACTTCCTAACAAATTCTAGACTCTAACCTACTGCCCTAACTAGATAACTAACCTAGGACCAACCGAAATGGACCCATTAGTGCACCCGACAATCTAGGACCAAAACCGGGTTGACACTAACCTAGTACTAGTTAAAGAGACAACCTAGTACCTAACCTAGGATGGTCCAAAGAGTTAGTTAAGATCCTAAAGACTTAAGGGTAGTTAAGATCCTAAAGACTTAAGGGTACTTTATTAAATACCCTAGTCTATTTAATTAATTAATTTATCAGTATAATTAATTAATTTAAAAGGACAAAACTGAAATCACAAAGTAATTTCCAGATTTCGGTTAAGACAAGAAAAAGACAACCTAGTACCTAACCTAGGATGGTCCAAAGGATTAGTTATGGCTATAACGACTTAAGGGTACTTTAGTAATTACCCTAGGTCACTTAATTAATTAAATTAGCCATTTAATTAATTAAATTAAAGCGGTCAAACCGAAATTCTTACACTAACCTAGTACAACTCAAGAAACATCCTTGTATTTAACCTAGGATGGTCCAAAAGGGTTAATTATGGTTCTAAGGACTTAGGGGTAATTTATTAATTACCCTAGGTCCATTAGTTAATTAAATTAGTCATTTGATTAATTGATTTAAAGGGTCAAAACAAAATTCTTAGGAAAAAGTTCAGATTTGACTAAGTATTGTGTTTTTCTAGTTCTAGTCAATGTAGGAGGGGCTTTTTAGTAATTAGTTAATTAATTTATTTAATTAACTTATTAAACCTAAGTTGTATAATTCAAGATCAGTTCTTAAACCTAAAAATCACGTTCAAACTCATAGAAAAAAGGGGACGCAAAAACAGTAAGCGACGAACGCAAGAAAAAGGCAGAAAATTTATTGATTTCTCTTGGGCGATTTCACGGTTTCTCCAAGGTTTCATTTAAGGTGGTATTTGTAGATTAAGTTCTACATAAGGTATGGGTTTCTCTCCTGGACTCCTTTCTCCAAGAGAACTTTCTTTCCAACGAATTCAACAATCTTGAAACTAGGGTTGTTCCCGTTCTCGTCGAACTCCTTGTCCCTAGTATCCTTTTCGATTTCAATGTTGAATAGGTTAGAGATCATGTTGTTGGTACGTGGTGCTGGCTGTTATTAACATATATTATTCTTGAATGATGAGTATCGAATGAATTTATGAACTTGTAATTGCGTAAAGTTAATCTTATCATTATAATTAAGGATCGATAATATGCTAAGTTAAGTCCGTGATGTGTTAAGTGAATTATGTGTCTTTGGACGAATGTTGACTTGATGTTGTGATGTTATGAAGATGCTAAAGCCATCAAATGTTAATATGATGCTGTCCAATATGTTCTTAAAATTTTACAATAAAATCCATAAACTACGAATTGGCTCAAACACATCTATGAAATCATATCTTGAATAAATTGGCTATCTAGTTCCAATAAAGTTGGCTAACTCTATTTAGTCAAAATGAAGATATGCTAATGGCTAGAACTTATGTAAATGATTAAAATATTGGATAAGGGTTCATACATATGGCAATTTAAATATGAACATACGTAAAATTGGCTTATGCCAAAAAGAATGAATTTGCTAGTCTAACATCCCAAATCTTGAGCCAATACTAATCATATGCCAATTCTTTTGTAGTAAGCGTATCAAGTATATATTAATCACTTCAAAAGTAATATCAATGAATCCATAACCAAGGGCATGACATTCGTTGGGACAACTCCCGACATGCTCCACAAGAATGAACTATGAACACCTGAAACTCATTGAATGAAGTGCTCATCGTCCATAAACGGTGATATGATGCTACTACACTAAAGTAAGTAAGCAACGTGAGTTATAACATAATTAAGGGGGTCTAAATTAAGTATGTGACCAGAATGGGGTGTTAAAGGAAGTGAGACAAGTCTTACTTACACCAAAGCTAATTTGTTAAAAGAGTACTCACAAATGAAGGTGTTAGAATGTGTGAGACTAGTCTCATTAACACCTAAGGATGATATGTAAGGACAATTCCATTCATCAATGTAAATTAAGGATGATATGTAAGGACAATTCACTTTTCATCAATGTAAAGTAAGGATGACAAATCATTAAAAGAGTAAATAAATCTCAATCACATTATATATGTAAGTTTAAGGACAATTCACACTTAATACTTAAAGAAGAGATGAGAAATCATCTAATGAGCTATGACTACCTCATGCTAGAAGCAAGCTTCGATGATGTATGAGTTGAATGTAAATAGGAACTTTAAAGTGAGCACCGATAGGCTAGTTCTGAGTGGTGATGCCTTCTTTCGGGAAGGGCGGAGGTTCACGTAATTCTCATGAGATGAGACTGTCCACCAAGGTGGGTATGGGTCTACCTAAATCTCCTAGTCTTTGAACTATGCTGCCAACATAGGGAACTAGCCAGTGGTTTTCCACCTAAGCGAGCTAGGAATGTTTTGGTTTCACCTTGGCCAGTGACTCCACCTCTTTTCGGTGTGGGGAAGACACCGGATTTCATGATGCTCACATGATCTATGTCGGTTAAGGTTGAAGTTCCTAAAAGTATGAAAGATAAAGAAATGAACGATACCGAAGGTGTTTGTGCAAGACAATCAGGAGGTGAAATCAGATTCAAGTAATGACATTAGGTCATTCTTGGTCATTGCACTTCATGACCCCGATGAAAGTCTTAAAATTCATCCTAGGTATAGCTGGTGTTTACATCAGCCTACGAATGAATGAAATGAATAATGTGAAGTACGAATGAACGAATGAAGCAGACTCTGTGTTTGCTAAAGAAGGCCCTCGGGTTGAGGTCCCATATGTTGGGCCCTCATTTGAGATGTCTTAATGCTACATCCACAATCCCAAGGTCTCGTAGATATGATATGTATAAAATATAAAACATAAAAACGTTAACTAAATAACCCATAACTTCCCTAACATGAAAGTAATGAAATCAATGGAATGATCAATAGAGAATGACTTATGAAATGTAATGAATATATAGTGTAATGAATGACTTGCTATAAGAATAGTCAAAGCATGTCCAATGAAGTTTACAATAAGTAAAGGCAATAGCTAATAATTAATATTCATGTCATGAAAATGAACAAAGCCAAATAAAATTGGCTTATAATGACTTCCTTTATTAGGAAAATATCAAAGAAAATAATGAATTCAAATATGCTTATCCAAAATGACTAACTAATGTATTTAGCCAATAAAGATTGGCTTATAAAGAAGTCATGCCCAAAGTAAGCAAGATCGTAAGCTTTAAAGATATGCCCCAAGAACTATGCACATTATGCAATCAACTAAAGAATGAGTATAGTCAATAAGTATTGACTTATAAATATATTCGTGACCAAAATTGTAGTTAAGTCATTTCCTTAATCTCTTAAATTACTTACTTGATTCAATGTGGGTATGGGACTACAATGAATCATTGCACTTGTAAGTAAAACATAGGACCAAAGGAGTTATTGAACTACACAACAAGAAGAAGAAAACGACTGAAAAATAATCTAAGTGTACAAAGAGGAGCTCTCGGCCTAAGAGGATCAAAATCTCAAATCTTCGCCCGAGTTGTTCTAAAATTATGTTGATGATACTAATGTCTTGTCATAATATATAAAATGAGTTGTGTGCTTTGAATGCATTAAAATACATCATATTCATACCACAATTCCCAACCAACGAATTAAGAAAGTCTAGTGACTAGACTTTCCAGAAATAGCATGTTGTTTAGGAAGAGCTTTCCTTGATCATGCATAGCTTTATGTGTATGTGTGCATACACCCATACTTAGTACAAGTGGTGTACTAACCCCTACTATTTACTATTTTATAGATCCAGGTTAAAGGACAGATTGACGACTCTTGCAACGGTTTGGACATCAATGTTTCTCCAGACCATTTGGTAGGTCCTCTAAATTTCGAGGATGCTACAGTTTTAGTCTAGCCTTAGTTTTAGACATAGCTAGTGGATGTTTTCCCTAGTGTTTCTTTCGTACTTTCATTTCGAAGCTTTTGTAATAAAGCCGTGTTTGGCAAACGTATTTATGATATATTCTTATTCTGTTTCGAATTGATTCTTATGATAGATGGTTGTTACATTTATGTTGAGCTTAGTATATGACGAATCCATGAAATAAGTATATGAAGTCTATGTATACTTCATACATTTAAAAGTTTTAAATTTTCTGTTAAAATTAACCATATGAATGTGATGAATGCAAGAAGAGGCTTGTTTGCGACCTCTGAGAGGTCAACGACGCAAGTGGCGATTCGGATTCCAGAATCCGGGTCATTACAGGCGTGATCACTGAACTGATGCCCAGAGACAGGACTTACAACCTACTTGGCTAGTAGTTCTGGGACTATTTGGGTACGCTGAACCCTAGTCTAACTCGGTATTATGCTACTCCCATAGATTTATGTAGTTAACTGATTATGTCTGAATTTTCTGTAAATAGTGGATAGCTCAAAACTGAATATGCAAACTGGGAATGCAACATTTAATCTGATAATGATGCATTAAAAACTGAAGCATGTATAACTGCATAATTGAAATATCTGACCTAGCATGTGTAATTCAAGAACTTAAGAAATACAAAGCAAGGGTTGTGAAATTCATGCGGTAAACTTAATAATAACTTTACAATCTAATTTGGAACGTATATTTAATAAATTCATGAAGTTCTATCAAAGTTCTAGAAACCTTAAGTTTAATCATGATAAGAGAATCAAGAACTGACTGAAAACTAGGGACACAGTGGGTGAAAGAACCCACTAGTGAAATCCCACATACCTGGTGATGAAATTCACGAAAAAACACTTATGTTTGGGGGCTGGAACTGTTGGAACCTTGCTGCGTTCTTGAACTAGGGTTCTTGACTTCTTTCTCCTTTCTTGCTTCTAATTTTCTAAGTTTTATTTAGTGATTTGACTTAGGTATGTTTTTAGTTATGTTTCTAGGCTTAAACTGACTAAAATCTGATGATTTAGGGTCAAAATGACGTATCTTAGAGTTTAAACAAAATGGGAAAAGACCAAAATACCCCTAAGTTAATTGTTGTCGGACCAAACGGCGACCTGGACAGACGGTCCGTCGTTGGTCCGTAGGTTGGGTCTGTTCGACAGGCCTTTACTAAAATGGGCATAAAGGTTTACTCGGAGCTCCGATTTTTGCAAGGTCGGTGGCTATGGAAAGCTAATTCAATTATCTATATTTTGGTATGCTATGAGACACCTAATTCATTTTGTTCTAGGAGTTATGATCATTTGAAATGTACCCAACTGTATTTCCCCCCTAACTGTCTGCTAATTCCCACCTACGGACTGTGGGTCCACCTACGGACCGTGCTGGTCAATCGTGGTTCTTGTCAGAGAGTGGGTGAATGGGGTGTCGATCTACAGTCATAGACTACGAACCGTAGTTCCGTCTGTCGATCAGAACTTAAGCAAATTTTCCAAGGCTGAGATTTTGGGGGTTTCTGACCCCATTGACGTATGTGTAGGACGTATCGTGGGGCACGCTACGGTCTGTCGATGACCACCGTTCGTTGCACCTGCAGGTTTTTCTGAAAAATTAGCTTTTGGTCTGTTTTGGATACGGGCTGTTACATAGCTTGTTAGTCAATGGCAATCAAATCCCACAGTTGTGCTAAAACGTCGACACCTGATCCTATAATTGTGCCAGAACATGGCAACCTGATCCAATAGTTGTACCACCACGTGGCAACCCAATACCAGTTAGCTTCCGGAACATGGCAATCCAATCCCCAAATACCCACCAAAATCAGAATCATAAGTATATCATCAGGATCAAACATTTACATCATGATTTCATGGAAACCATCATTCAATTATTTCATTTACAACAAGTGTGATCGATATTGCAATATTCATACATATACAAGTATCATAATGAAGCAAGAACAAAAAAATATCACACAATCCTAGAATCAACCATCACCTACCTCGAAAAAAGCTTGAAACACTACAAAAATCTTGATTCTTTCCTTTCCGGATTCGTTCTGCTTGTTCTTGGTCTACAAACAATCAATAACATACATGAATCAACAAACAATCTCTAATTACCTGGGTTAGTAACAATTTTAAAAAACCCTGGATCATACCCATGATCTCTAATATCTATATTAGGTTTATTTCCACCATATAATATATCACGAAACCCTTCCCCATAAATATTTACCATTTCTATTACATTCTACGGATTGGAAATGGATTCGGGGATTTAATATCTTATCATTATTAGCAAGACTGGTGAAAAAACGAGTGGAAGTCACCTGGGTATCGTTCATTAGCTCTAAAAGTTGAATAGTGCCAACTAAGTTCGTTTAGGGGTTTTATTAACGACTTAATTCACACCTGTCCCACTGCATTGACACTCATCTTATTGTCGCGGTGGCACCACAACGACTCAAAGTCATGCTACAAAGGCATTTTTGAGGAAGCGATCTCCCCTCTTGAATTTATTACAAATTTAACTCTCGTCTCGTCCGCCAAAAAGGTCATTTTTCTTCTACAAATGCCCCACCGCATTGGTCATATTCCTACTACATCGGCACAAATTTTAATTGAACACTCTAAGAAAAAATTCAATTCTCCCTTTTCACGACACACATCTAACTTGCTACGTTCTAAATATACCCATTTTAGTAAATTCAATTCAAAAAGATCTACTCACTCAAATTCAATTTCGTAAAATCATACGGGTTAGTTAACGATTTATCTAACCACTCATGCAATCAAATCATAATTAAGTTGCTATATTGATACCAGATATCCCTACACCTTGAAGACTCTGATTTCCTCTTAATAGGGCAAGGTTGGGGAAAAATCAAAAACTACAAAAAGTTTTTCCGGCCCAAAGTTTCCCCTCGTTGGTATTTCTATAACGATGGAACCCGATCCTTACAATAAATACCAATTTACCCATCACGCGTCCCCAAGTGACAAAGCTAAGGAAAAGTAGGCTAGGGAAAGAACGAAGTAGTACCTGATTCAACAAACTATTGGGGATCTTGTCTCGTATATCCCTCTCGGTTTCCCTAGTAGCTTCTTCCACTGGATCATTCTATTGGAATTTCACGGATTTAATTTTCTTGTTCCTCAACTCACCCACATCACACTCGAGAATAGCCATCAATTTTTCCTTATAACGAAGGTCATCCTAATCCAATACAATTAAGTCTCACTTAATAAAGAAATCTTCGTCACCAAGATACCTCTTTAACATAGACACATGAAATACCGAATGAACACCAGATAGATTATAGGGTAGAGCAAATCTATACGCCATCGGCCTAATGATGAGTCCACTGATTGGACTTCTTTTGGGATATATTTTAAGAGAAATAGTGTCCTCAAATGCTTATTTTATCTCAATATCTCATGAAACTCATATGTTTGAGGTATTTGAAGATTTAAGGAAAGAATGGACACTATGTCGCAAAAAGGAGCACAGTGGCTGAAAAGAATGAAGAAATAAAAGTTTGAGCATCGCCGAGTCCACTTGGCAAATCGTAAATGAAAAATACTTCACCTTTTGTTATGGTGTGCTGAGACCTGAAGAAAAAGTTTAAATCGGAAGATAAGAGGTGTAGTTGGCGCATCGTGGAGTAGCTCTGCAAAGCAGTATCTCATCGACCAATGAACCAAAGAACGAAGAGGATTCACCAATGGGAAAATCACGGAGTCAAACTGTGATTCCCACTAACAATACCAAACGAACCGCTGAAGCATAGATCTAAAAAACTGTAAATACTTGTAGAGTTGTAATTTCTAGTATCACTTTTTGTAAATCTGAAACAGAGTTGAACATTATTATATTTTTGGTAATTTTCATGTTTGTACTCTCATATTTGTAAGGGTTTTGAAGACATGAAGAAGGGAGGGTTTCTTCTCTTTCCATTTCGAAGTAGGTCTCCTTGATTCTTCTTTCTTTACTCAAATCAAAACTTTATTTCTCATACCCATTTGATTTCATCATCATTGAAGGTATAATTTCTATTTCTTGATGTGTGGCTAAAAAAACTCATTCTTGGTGTGTGATTTAGCAAATATGGACTAAGATTGTTGTTGGGTATTCCTTTTTGATAGATTAAATGTAGTTTAATGGTTATTTCATCTAGTGGTTGTGGTTTAGTAAAATGGATTTGTAGTTGCAATTATAAGTTCACCCATGTGTTTTTGTCTAGCTCGAGAGAGTAGTCTCTTAACCAAGACCGCTGGATTTATTGCCTAAGCAGTGGGTCGACTTGAGGCTCAGCCTGAGAGGGTGAGCCGTAGTCCCATATCCTAACACTCAACTCGAGAGAGTGAGTGGGTTATGGTGTAGGTTGGTCTTCATTCAAGAAATGGGTGTCCGAGAGAAACCCATTTGAAACGGGGTAAGTTGCTCAAGAGAGAATTTACTTCCATATAAAGTTTAGATTAGTCACTATTTTTCTATAAATTTTATATCGAAAGCATGTACCCAATAATCTAAATTAATTCGTATTGCGGTCACATCCCAAGAATCCCCCCTTTCATTGCTTAGATTTCTTCTTAATTTTGTTATTTCTACTACCCGTAAGAAAAACCGCTTTGATATTTGACACTTACGTGTAACTCTATTAGTTTGAAATGTTTTTACTCGTTAATTACTTTATCTACGACTACCCCCAGCTAAGGGAAATACATTGTTCAACATAACAAGCACCATGTTGTAACTCTTACATTAAAAGGGACTCTTTAGTGGATTAGCTCATGAGGACACCTATTCGAAACTTTGTAGATGTGTGCGGACCCTTCTCTGTACAAAACATCTCTCAAGAGTCCGTCTACTTGAGGCTATTTCCATTCACTTTAATTGGAGATGCGTGAAAATGGCTAGTAAAGTTGCCACGAGAATCCATCACTTCTTTGGAAAAATTGGTATTCGCATTTCAAGTGAATGTTTTCCCTCATTCGAAGTTGATGTTACTCCGGGATAAAAATCAGAGCTTTAAGCATTTGAGCGAGGATCCTCTACATGAAACTTGGCTGCGGTTCAAAAAGATTGTTCTCCAATGCTAGACCCATGGCATTTCTGATAATGTCCTCCTTCAATACTTTTACTGTAGCCTGAACTCAGTTAAAATAGGTTTCACTGACCAACTCTCGCCCAGAGTATTAATGCAGCAACCATATGCAGTAGCAGCACATCTTATTTTAATGTCCTTCTTAATTTTCTCCTTATATAATGTAAAGCTATGAGGCGAGACTTGGTTTTAACGGGTGAAACATGCTTTATTGATAGTCATCATTCCTTCTAGAAATTATGTTGTTACTGTATTGGGTGTGAAAATCCCAAGGAGGTGAAGTTTGACGATTTATGTATCAAATAGGTAAGCTTTCTGGACAACTAAAATGGTGGATACCATTCAAAATACCCACGGCAGGGTGGGAATCTAGGGTAGAGACGAAGGCTGGAAAGATAGAGATTGTGAGTGGAGGGACCGTAATCCTAATTAGAAAAATTTGGAGAAGGATAGGTTTGTGCCTCCCCATGAGCGCCAGAAGACCAAGGATTCAGAAGGAGGAATATCTGAGGATATTCTCTCGTGTATCCTCAACAAAGTTGAAGGTTCAGACAAGATGCTGAAAGGCATGAAAGAAGATGTGTCCACGTTTAGTCAGATCGTCACCTCCCATTTATTTTCGATCAAACATCTGGAAACCCAAATGGATCATATATCGCCTTACCAAAATCTGAGACAGCAAGGGGGTTTGACTAGTAATACTATGGCTAACCCCAATAATTAGGTTTGAAAGTGGACTTGCGTCGTGTCATGATGTTAACTAAGACGATGTTTTGGAGGCAACCCAAAAACCTTCAATTACTTTTTGTGTCTTGGAAAAAAAATGGTGTGTTGTATGTACAAGTCGAAGTTAAGGAAATTCTTCAAAATGTGTATAAAGGTGAGCAACTAGTCAAGTTGGCGTGCCACCAACAAGTTCGGCGAACACGATTTCTTCTGCCGACTGCTTCAAGATATCTTCAGATTGGATCATGTAAACTCGTCGTCTGCATAAATTATTCGCACATCGAGATCTCGAGGAAGATTGTCGTTGTGATTCCCACTTGAACTGAAGATCTTGTTAAATTTTGTGAAAGAACTAAACATTTGGCATTTTCTCGAGTGATTAGGCAAACTTGACTAATATCGCCGAATGATCAAAAACCGGATGGTCTTGAGCGAGTGAAAGGGTTAAAAGTTCCATTTTCATTTACACTCCCTCATATTTCCTTATTCACAAACTCACACCAGCAATCTAGCTTTATATTTCCTGTATTTTTAAAGTATTTTAGTTGTTGATTATGCTCGGAATTGGATTGCATTACTGCCCAGAATCTCAGTAGCATTTTAATTGTCATCAAAGGTTGGTAGTTAGAACCCTATATTTATTGCTTCAAAATTGTTCTTATTTGCATAATGTGAATCTTGTATAATCTTAGCTACGTCTCTCTAAGTTGACAGAGATTCCATACATTATCGATTACTATTCAACATTTCTTTCTTAATTAAGGAATCCCGCTTGAGTGTTCTTTGAGTTGAATTATTTTTATATGGGAATGTGCAATTGCTATGGGTAGTCGCTGAATTTGTGTAGTGGAAGCATAATCTAGCGTTATCAGGGGTTACGAGGTTGAATTAAAAAGACGGGTTGAGCACAAGCACATTGAGCCATTTGGCGAGCAAGTCCAAGCTCGCCAAACTACTCGACAACTTGCCTAGCGTTTCCTTTCGCCCGTAAATCTAATACTAAATGTTTTGATTGATCTGTGACATTCAGCGGGAAGTTTGACGTCAGCGAACTCTCTCGGTGCTTCTTGAGTTAACCTTTGTGTGCACCCTTGTACCCTTTGTGTTCTATGTTCGGTGAATCACCTAAGTGAATGAGCACTTCACCAACTTGTTTGGCAAAGTGATTCTACACTCAAAATCCCCCTACTCCTACTTAAATACTTTCTAACTTTTTCTCGAAATCTTTGTAGAAATGGTTAGACCAAAAGTCGCAGGGAGAGACATGCCACCCTGACATATAAGAACATGATATTTAAAGAGAGATGAAAAGGATTGCAAAACTAGCCAAAGAAACAATAGAGAAGAGAAAATTCATGCAGAGGGGGTCCTATTGACCCCACTATTCCTTCGTGGAAACAAGAATTCTACACGGGTATAAACTCCTTTCGAGCAGCCCATGACTTGGACAGGATGATCGCGACTAATATCATTGCAAACACTAATGAAAATGGACACAATGATAACAAGATGATAATACTATAGGGACCATTGTCAAATTTCAGGCTAATACAGCAGGCACTGACGCCCCCAAAGATGGAGCGAGCAGTTAGATAGGATCCCTTCTTACCTCCGTCTCTGTTTTTCTTTATTTTCACCGCAAGATACTTATCAATTACATTTTAGGACAAATGTTTTTAATTGTGGTGGGATGAGGCCCACCTTTGAGTGTTGTATTGAAGGATGTTTTGATATATATTTGGGCTGCGTCTGTTTAAAATTGTATCATACTACTTGTGCGAGTGTTTAAGCTTATGGCGTCTTGTTGACTTTAATTGCAAAATTATTTATGAACTTTCCAAAAAAATTAAACTTTTCCACAAATTTTTGACTCCCTTTGCATGCGCTTAAAAGTGGTTGTTCTCTAGCAAGTTTGAGTATCGATTTCAATCAATATAGATAACTTGAATAGTGCTCTCAATCAGAAAACATAAATGTACGGCTATGACAAGACAAAATTAACTTGCATAGATAATATGAGAACTCTTTACATCTCATTGTGACTAGCCATGTGTCAAATTGATTCTTGTGTTATGAACGTTGCACGCTAGCAAAAGCGTGGAGCCTCTCTTTGCTTAAGTGTCAATGCTCTATATGATAAGATTACCTTGAATCATGCATGACAACACCTACAATTTTCCTCGTTAGTCTAGTCAACTAAGTAATGCTTTCTCTTCATATGATCTTAAGGAATTTTATAGAGTGTGAGCTAATTTGATATTACCTCTTTTGTTACCTCACTTGTGAGTGTGTGAACCTCTATTGAACATCCCATGATCCTTAACCTTCTTTGGAATAAAATTGGTAAAAGACTAGAACTTTCTTGATCCTCTGCCTTAGTCCTCATGAATGATTGGTTTGATTGAAATAGTCAACTTAGGCCAAAGCCCCAAGCTGAGGGTTTGCTGAAAAGAAAAGGAAAAAGTCAAAGAAGACCAAGGAAAGTCTCCCTTAACCCATGGTGTTGGAAAAAAGATGGAAATTTTGCATATAAAAGAAAAGGTGAATAAGAAAAAGAAAAGAAAAAGGAAACAAATGAAAAAGAAAAGTTTTGGAATAATAGTCCAAACGAAATAGGGTTTCCAAGCAATCCATGGGAAGTGAATAATAAGATGACTTATGAGAACTAAAGAAAATATGAGGAAGGAAGAAGAAAGGAAGTGTTATGAGCACCACAATTCATGAGGATAATAAGTCACTAAGCCTAAATTATCGTACCTTTGCACTCAGCCCCGTTACAATCCTTAGAAAGACCTTTTTAATCTTGAGAAAGCTGAAACAAATGTTTTCTAAAATAAGGGTAAACTTATGGGTGAAATCATGCATTGTTCCTCTTTTTGAGAGTGAGTGTTGTATCTAATTCCAGAACTTTGAATTGATTGCACCCATGTGTGTGAAAATGAAATTATCATTCATTCGAATGCTTATGTTTTAGCTTGATCTTGCCTTTGAAGAAAGTAGTGTGAGATCGAGAATCATTGATAATTTTTTGTAACAAATTGAATATTTGAGTACACAATTGATCCTTTCATAAGTAGCTTGAGTCTTGTTGTGTGCATTCATGATTGAGTCTTGTGTAGCACGATTTGAGACATCCTTTTGGAACTGCTAAACTTGAATTTTACTTGAAGACAAATCAAGACTTTCTTTCTTTGCTCAAACCAAGACTTTATTTCTCATACCCATTTGATTTCATCATCATTAAAGATATAATTTATATTTCTTGATGTGTGGCTAAAAAACCCATTCTTAGGGTGTGATTTAGCACATATGGGTTATGATTGTTGTTGGTTCTTGATTGTTGATTAATTAAATCTATTTTAATGGTTATTTAGTCTAGTGGTTGTAGTTGCAAATAAAAGTTCACCCATGTATTTTCCGTTTGCTAGAGAGAGAAGTTGCTAAATCAAGACCGCTAGATTGCTGGCCTAAGGAATGGGTCGACATGAGGCCCAGTACGAAAGGGAAAGCCCTAGTCCCATATCCTAACAATCAATTTGAGAGAGTGACAACTTATTTCCATATAAAGCTTAGCCTAGTCACAATCTTCTATAAATTTTCTATCGAATGAATGTACCAAATAATATAGATTAATTCATATTGTGGTCACATCCCAGGAATTCCCCTATTTTTTGCTAAGATTTCTTGTTAATTTTATTTTTTCTACTACTTGTGACAAAAAACCCTTTGATATTTGACACTTTAATGTCACCCCCTTAATTTGAAATGTATTTACTCCTTAATTTCTTTATCTATCATTAATTAGAATGAAATTAATTAGCTACATATTTTCTGTCACATCAGAGGAGTACCCCCTAGAAGTAACATGGCGTACTTGACCTCTCAGAGGTCTTATACAAGCCCATAGTTATCATTCATCTCATTGACATAGTAAATTTAGCGGAAAATTTAAAACTTTCTTAGCACATCATATGCTAGAACATTACTTCATATATATATAAAATGTAATTCATAATACATATATAGACCTTAAGTCTCTTTATCATCTTAGACTCAACAATATTAGAGTACATTAGGAACACGGCCCATCAGACACATTACATAACTATACAATATTTAAAGACTTTACAGTAAACACATAAGTAGGAGATCCTTGAACTTAAGGATTCCTTTCATTGAGCTTGGGAATCATCTATCAAACTCTTCGCCATTCAACACATCCTTTAAGCATCCATAACCTACACTTTGTGTAAAAAGTAGAGAAGAATGGGGTTAGCACAAGAATGTACTAAGTATGGCAACCATGCAAAAACATGTATTTAAAAGGGACATGTTCTTGAAATCATACTTCATGCCATTTTTAGTAAATCTTCATAAAACCTTTATCCAATAACATTTATATCATTCACATACTTCATATAAACATATTAAAAGACCAAACATTTCATAAGATCACATATATAATTTATTACACTTTCAAGTCACATTACAGTGAAGTAGTTTTCCCTTAACAATGAACTATCTTCCCTTTTATTCATTAACCTTCCAAGTAACCCTCTAGTGATACTTGGTGCAATGCATCACCTTAAGGCCACAAGGAATCATACATACACTTACACAAGACAACACATATCCCCATAGAAGTATATCCCATTCAAGACACATTCAAGTCAAGGATATAGGACATTACAGTAAACTACATCAACTTACACATACTTTTACTTCATTTCATATTCCTAATTGTAAGACCTTGTTCATGACCCCAATCTTAGTCTACTAGTGCAATGTACATGTGAAGCCCCATAACCTCACACATAATTAGTAAACCCTTCATGAGACCACAAACCTTAACATACAATTCATACGTTCTCATAACAAGTAAAGACAATTTCATTCATGTCAATACAAGACCTTCATCATATAGTCATTTAGACCAACATAGTGCACATAAGAAAAGATCATATCATATAGATTCATACGATGCACATCTTCACAACAAGTAGATGACTTCTACAATATCATGAATAAAGACATAATCATAATCATACACATTAGGTCACCTTCCTAGGATTTCCTAAGGAGCTACTTGTGCAATGTCTAGATGGGCTCATTACTTCCACCTATACTAAGTAACATCCCTTAAGTCATCCTAGTTAGGATCCTATTTCTTTACTTCCATTGTCCATTTTACTTTAGGGAAACTATAGCCTTAGACGACACTAATACCATGGGTGCTAAACATGGAATTTTGTGTTGTAGAGCATTGGAATGTTTTCCTACCTAGCCAAGGTAGAACATTAAAAAATATCCTAGCATCCTAAGTGAAGTCACTTTGCTAGATCCTATGTGGCAATCATAGTTTATGGAGCTAAGATATGGGAAGTTCTCTCTATATGCCATTGGGCAATTGGGGCCACATCTCATGAGAAAACATGGGTGAACCCTTTCCTCAAAGGGAAGTCAACACCTCATGTGGGTACATAGGTGAGTATTCCTCTAAGGGAATTCAACATTCGATAAGGTACAAATGGTGAATCTTCCTCAAGGGAAAGTCAACACCTCTCAATGTGAAGTTCACTCGGTGCTAAGCTAAGTTCCCTTTATTGAGAAGCCTTTAATTACAATTTTCATAAAATATAGGCTTGAGATATTCATTCCTCATATGCTTATAGCACATTCAAGCACCTATATAGTTATAGAGTATTCTTGGGCAACCCTCTCAAGGCCCCTCTCATTTACTAGATCATCATCCATGTGTGTGTGTACATATGTGAGCAAACCATTCACATAATACATAAATATCACACATGTTCATACATCAATGCATATGTCGATAGGTATAACTATATGAGCAATCCTTTCATATAAACCCACTAAGACTCTATGCACATTCATACTTCATCATACACATAAGCTTAACATGCATAGTAATAGACACTAGTGAATATGAGAACAACCTTTCATTAGACACTATGATTCTATACTACTTGTAAGCATGCATGAAGTGTGAGTGTGTTTACATTGGTCAACATGATCACATAATGGCTATCAACAACTCAATCAGGCAGCCACCCTCTTAGACCACATTACTCTTTCAAGTACAGACCACACAACACCATTTAGCGTAGGAGACAAGACAATCTTCATATTATACTTTAAGGCTCCTAACATTATATATTCACACATTCACATAGAGGTACATGGGTAGGGGTCATCAATCATTAACATTTACCCCATGGCAGCACCTACACATGTTCTTACATATCCATTCACATGCTCATAACAATAGTAACACAACCTAGGTTCACAACTATAATGGAAGACTAGGCACAAGTTATACATAAGGTGATCATCATAACCCCTCATTCATATAGTCATCAATTTGCCTTCAAGGCTATGGTCAACACATATATAATGACAATAAAGTAAACATCGCCACCATAAGTGGACCATACCACACAATGCCATACAAGGCTTCATCAACTACAATACTATAAGGAAAATAGAGAGGAAGAGTCATTCTTACCATTTCATTATCCTTTGATCATCATTGATAAATACACCCTTTCCATCATTAAACATTATAGGGCAGTATCTAAACATACATTTTATGATGAAGAAATTATGTACAAGTAGCTACAAAATTATGCTACCATCCAAGACATTATATCACATATATGGTAGAAAGTAGAGAGTTATAGATCAACAAGTAACTTCCCTATTTTAGTTCATCAATCATCTTTTATCATTTAATATTCATTAAAGGCAGTAGCTAAAGAAATAGAACATCATACTAAATTATGCTTCACTCCCCTTAGAATATAGGTCACAACATATACATTACCCTATCAATGTCTATAGGCTAGAAGAACTTAAATCAATCTTTACCAATTTCATTGTTATCCATCCATATTGTATGAAGTATCAATTATACTTAATGATCATCATGTTACGCATATAGGCATTAGCTAAGACAATTCACCATAATCGAATCACATAATAACCATCCTAACGTCAAAATCACAAGTTACTACTTGATAGACTAGAGAAACTAGATTAATTCATGCCAATTCTTCTTTACTTTAATCATACGATATTCCTATCCATAATTCGATCATGATATTAACCTAAAACAGTGGCTACAACAACTTAACATAATCCAAAGTCTTACAACAATAACATGAATCCAAACTTTCAGTGAATGCATAGATCATAGACTAGTCATGTTAAATCCTTCATACATTGATCATGCACTATTTCTATTTATAATTTAACTAAATTATTAGTCTAAGGCAGTAGCTACTAGAACCACAACATAATCGAAATCCACTTTTATTCATCAAAAGGCCAACATTACAGTGATCACATTGATAGCTAGGCTAGGCATGCTCAAATCTTCATACATGGATCCACATGTATCCTTCATCATCAAATGATAATCAATTTACGTAAATAACAGTAAACATAAGCAATTCAACGTAAGAGAATCACAATTCAATCAAGAACAAGCCATAATCACATTGCCCATGCAAGGGCTAAATTGATTTTGGGAGGGGACATGGGTTCATCACGAAATTGGATTCAAAATCACGTTAAAAACAATATATTAACTTCAATTCATCATGATTTAATCATTCAAAATGTTTGTAGAAAGAACCCATGGCTAGATTGAAGAAGGAGAACTTTGATCATAAAATCTCTTTTGAAATTTTGAGATTAACTCTCTAGATGGAAGGATAACTAGAGATGAAGAATCATCATACCTTTGTCTATTGAACACCTCTAAAATTTGGTGAAGACCCAAGGTGAATCCAATCTACAAGTTGTTCTTGAGCTTCAACAACAATGGAGGTTTCTAGGGAGAGTATTCTTGAAGGGAAAGGTTTAATTCATGAGAAGGGATTGGGAATGGGAGGTTCACGTGTTTGATGACTTATATACACCCAAAAATATCTAAATAAACCTATTAGAATCAGGTTAGGACGTGCGGTAAATTTCCCATTCACCCCTTAAATAAAACAGACACAAGGCAGCATTTACAGGCCACCATCGACGGACCCAATCGATTGGCCGTTGACTGGCCGTCCTTTGGCCTCTGTCGATTGGACCTTGGCCAATTTTTGGGTTGAGATCTGCCCAAGATAAGTTTAAACAGAATAGACCTAAACTACGGACCGTTGGTTGACCAACAGGCCGTCGTTTGGTCCGTCGATTGACACTGCCAAGACAGTGTCTCGACCAGCCTTGGGTCCTTCTTCTGGGACCTTTTACGGGGTCGTTTAGAAGTCGTACCCAGACGTTTCCCACGTAAATACAACCCTTAACAAGTTTTAGACCTTCCACATAATTTGCACCCAAAACAAATACTCGCAACTCGTCCAAACATGCAAGGCCCCATCAAGACACACACACATGCATGTCTCAAGGCTATCTTTCAAATGTCATAGGAGTTCCTGGACGTTTGACCTCCAAACTTCTCAAAACTTCATATAATACCATTAAACATCATTATTACTCATTTTAAGACTTCATAAGCTCTATTCATACACATATAAGCACGCATAGACATATGAGGCACATAGGTGATTAATCATCGAACGTCTTGGTCGTCCCTTGACGTTTGACTTCCAAATTACCTAAAACTTTGCACACTGTCTCTTAACAATATTATGAGACATTTTAGGAAATTATAACCTTAAGACAAACATGTTAGGATCTATACACCCTAACTCATTTTGGGGGTCTTACAATATCCCCCACTTGGGAACATTCATCCTCGAATGATACTTAGAAAACTTTAATCACAACAAGGACTTCGATGCATCATAGAGCAGTTCATCATTCATAACATCATCACATAGAAGTAAATGCACCAAACATACAAAGAAAACAATCTAAAATCATTTAGCACTCAATGAACAGAAGTAAGAAAAACTTTAAGTCCCTTACTCCTTAATGCATCAATCACAAGGCTCTTATCATGTTCATAGGAGGAACATTCCCCTAATCATAACATGGTCATTACACTTCCTTTTATTAACAGCTCATCATGTAATGCCATTCATAGGCAGATTACAAAAATACTCAAAAGCCATTTAAGTACTCATATTTCAATGCATATAGACTTGAGTTAATTTAATCAAAAAAGATCTTTATTAGTTAGACCTAGTGCTATGAAGGTCACACTCAAACATATCATGCTTAGTGGTGTCCATGGAGGAATTTCCTTCTCCTCACCACACTTACATGTATCATGAGTTCATACCCAAGAAAATGCACAAATGTCATCTTTACTATAATAGGAGAATTTCTCAACATTTTAAACCAAGACATGCTCATGTGTTCTTCCTAGTGAAGTCTAAATGGTAAAACACACCAAATACATCACAACAAATAGGAAGCCATTTCACAAAAATCTCAATTCCTAGCATAACATTAGTCTTTACAGTAAGCATCATTGGGAAAAATAATACAAATCATAGGTACACACATAAAGACTTAGCTACACATGCTTTCATCTTTTAAGAGTGAGCCTACAATCATGCTTACCAAACCATAAAATTCACATAGTTTTCAAGAGACTCCACATATTTCATTTTGAAGAGACTCAACTTTTCACTATAAGGATAAACATTACACCTCACAAGTGAGTACAATCATGTTTCTTATCTTATCTCATGAAGTCAAATACACAATTAACATGTTAAGATGCATTTCAACATGAGAAAACCATGAAGTTAATCAAAATTCTTTTTCAATTACTTAAAAAAATATTCACAATATCTTTAAGTTGGTGTCAATCAAGACATACAAAATATATAAAGGTCATGCAATTTATACTTTATGCAAGACCCTATTCATGAACAAGCTTACTAAGAATTCATTAGTTTCAAGTTCAAGCAAAAATAGAAGGACAAGGTAGAAATTATCTACAACCTTACTATTTCATCACCATCCCCCAGTTAGGGTAAACTCAATTAAGAGTAACTTATCCCAAATTTTCAAGAGGATTTTAGTTATCAACCAATAAAGGAATTACAGTAAGTCAACCAAGGTATTATAAACTTTTTTACCTAGGTAATTTATCCCCAATCATCACGTTAGGTCATCTCATTCAACCACATAAGGTCCTTATACAATATATTAGACACCAAGGTCATACAACATTAGGGGAAAACAACAAGGAAACTTAACCATAAAAATTCTTCTTTTTCCTTGAACATTACAGTGAGGTGACTTCTAGGTCACTAAAACCCACATCATCACCCTACCAATACGAACATACCATCTTCACACCTAGGATCAAGTTTATACAAAGGACTCCAATCGATACTAGGTAATCATGAATGTTCACACATCCCAACTAAGGCAACATTTTAAACATCATGCATACATTCAAAGGGAAATATGGAACACCTTAAAACACATATTCTTAAGGTAGCATACTTTCATAGGTAGTCACTAAGCATTTCAAGTTCAAATAATAATATCATAATGCTACCATCATGCAAAACCATATAGTAGAATACCATTTAAAAGAAACTCATTTTAACTATAACAACTTCTAACATGCTTTAACTATATCATGACATACATTCCTCAACATAACATGCTATTTCACATAAACCTCATACATAGCCATAAATGGCATCACATCATTGAAATATGCCAAAATTCACCTTCACACATACTCTTCAAACCATAAAACCAAGTTAAGCATTAACTCACCTTTTCTTCCTCAAGCATATAAGGTACACGCTAATCCAAGAAATCACATCTAAAAGACCATCGGACAAGAAAGCATAAGAGAGAGATCTTATAGAGTTAAGTTCTATGGGACGATATGAGAATGATGAAGAAGGGAAACTCTATCGTCTTATAGCCTCTCATATCATTTGATGATGTCGCGACTCACCACCAATGAACACAAGACTCTAATAGACGTGGCAATATGAGACTTTTAGAACCTAAATCCACTTTATAAACCTCATGCTCTGATACCACAATTGTCACATCCGGGGAGTACCCCCTAGAAGTAACATGGCGTACTTGACCTCTTGGAGGTCTTATACAAGCCCATAGTTATCATTCATCGCATTGACATAGTAAATTTAGCGGAAAATTTAAAACTTTCTTAGCACATCATATGCTAGAACATTACTTCATATATATATAAAACATAAGTCATAATACATATATAGACCTTAAGTCACTTTGACATCTTAGACTCAACAACATTAGAGCACATTAGGGACACGGCCCATCAGACACATTACATAACTATACAATATTTAAACACTTTAAAGTAAAGACATAAGCAGGAGATCCTTGAACTTAAGGATTCCTTTCATTGAGCTTGGGAATCATCTAACAATCTCTTGACCATTCAAGACATCCTTTAAGCATCCATAAACTTTACTTTGTGTAAAAAGTAGAGAAGAATGGAGTTAGCACAAGAACGTAATAAGTATGACAATCATGCAAAAACATGCATCTTAAAGGGAAATTTTCTTAAAATCATACTTCATGCCTTTTTGAGTAAATCTTCATAAAACCTTTATCCAATAACATTTATATCATTCGTATACTTCATATAAAAATATTCAAAGGCCAAACATTTCATAAGATCACATATAGAATTTATTACACTTTCAAGTCACATTACAGTGAAGTAGTTTTCCCTTAACAGTGAACTATCTTCCCCTTTATTCATTAACTTCCCAAGTAACCCTCTAGTGATACTTGGTGCAATGCATCACCATAAGGCCACAAGGAAACATACATACACTTACACAAGCCAACACATATCCCCATAGAAGTATAGCCCATTCAAGACACATTCAAGTTAAGGATATAGGACATTAGAGTAAGCTACATCAACTTACACATACTTTTACTTCATTTCATATTCTTCATTATAAGACCTTGTTCATGACCCCAATCTTAGTCTACAAGTGTAAAGTACATATGAAGCCCCATAACCTCACACATACTTAGTAAACCCTTCATGAGACCACAAACCTGAACATATAATTCATACATTCTCATAACAAGTAAAGACAACTTCATTCATGTCAATACAATACCTTCATCATATAGTTATTTAGACCAACATAGTTCACATAATGATAGATCATATCATATAAATTCATACCATGCACATCTTCATAACAAGTAGACGACTTCTACAATATCATGCATAAAGACAAAATCATAATCATACACATTCGGTCACCTTTCTAGGATTTCCTAAGGAGCTACTTGTGCAATGTCTAGATGGGTTCATTAGTTCCACCTATACTAAGTTACATCCCTTAAGTCATCCTAGTTAGGATCCTATTTCTTTACTTCCATTGTCCATTTTACTTTAGGGAAACTATAGCCTTAACCGACAGTAAGACCATGGGTGCTAAACATGGAATTTGGTGTTGTTGAGCCTTACACCAATGGAAGGTGTTCCTACCTAGCCAAGGTAGAACATTAACATATATCCTAGCATCCTAAGTGAATTCAATTTGCTAGATCCTATGTGGCTAGCATAGTTTATGGAGCTAAGAGATAGGTAGTTCCCTTTACATGCCATTGGGAAATTGGGTCCTCATCTCATGAGAAAATATGGGTGAACCCTTTCCTCAAAGGGAAGTCAACACCTCATGTGGGTCCATAGGTGAGTATTCCTCTAAGGGAAGTCAACACTCTATAAGGGATAAATGGTGAATCTTCCTCAAGGGAAAGTCAACACCTCTCAATGTCAAGCTCACTCGATGTTAAGCTAAGTTCCCTTTATGTTTTTAATTACATTTTTCATAAGGCATAGGCTTGAAATATTCATTCCTCATATGCTTATAGCATATTCAAGCACCTATCTAGTTATAGAGTATTCTTGGGCACCCCTCTCAAGGCCCATCTCATTTACTAGATCATCATCCATGTGTGTGTGTACATATATGTGAGGAAACCTTTCACATTACACATAAATATCACACATGTTCATACATCAATGCATAAGTCGATATGTATAACTATATGATAAATCCTTTCATATAAACCCACTAAGACTCTATGCACTTTCATACTTCATCATACACATAAGGTTAACATTAATAGTAATAGACACTAGTGAATATGACAACAACCTTATAATAGACACTACGATTCTATACTAGTTGTAAGCATGCATAAAGTGTGTGTGTACATTGGTCAACATTATCACATAATGGCTATAAACAACTTATTGAGGCAGCCACCCTCTTAGACCATATTACACTTTCAAGTATAGACCACACAACACCATTTAGCATAGGAGACAAGACAATCTTCATATTATACTTTAAGGCTCCTAACATTAGCTATTCACACATTCACATAGGGGTACATGGGTAGGGGTCATCAATCATTAACACTTTTCCATGGCAGCACCTACACATGTTCTTACATAGCCATTCACATGCTCATAACAATAGTAACACAACCTAGGTTCACAACTATAGTGGAAGACTAGGCACAAGTTATACATAAGGTGATCATCATAACCCCTCATTCATATAATCATCAATTTTCCTTCAAGGCTATGGTCAACACATATAGAATGGCAATAAAGTAAACATCGCCACCATAAGTGGACTGTACCACACAACGCCATACAAGGCTTCATCAACTACAATACTATAAGGAAAATAGAGAGGAAGAGCCATTCTTACCATTTCATTATCCTTTGATCAGCATTGATCAATACACCCTTTCCATCATTAAACATTATAGGGTAGTATCTAAACATACATTTTATGATGAAGAAACTATGTACAAGTAGCTATAAAATTATGCTACCATCCAAGACATTATATCACATATATGGTAGAAAGTAGAGAGTTATATATCATCAAATAACTTCCCTATTTTAGTTCATCAATCATTTTTTATCATTTAATATTCATTTAAGGCAGTATCTAAAGAAATAGAACATCATACTAAATCATGCTTCACTCCCCTTAGAATATAGATCACAACATATACATTACCCTATCAATGTTTATAGGATAGAAGGACTTAAATCAATCTTTACCAATTTCATTGTTATCCATCCATAATGTACCAATTATACTTAATAATCATCATGTTACACATATAGGCAGTAGCTAAGACAATTCACCATAATCGAATCACATAACAACCATTCTAACGTCAAAATCACAAGTTACTACTCGAGAAACTAGATCAATTCATGTCAATTATTCTTTACTTTAATCATACGATATTCCTATCCATAATTCAATCATGATATTAACCTAAAACAGTGGCTACAACAACTTAACATAATCCAAAGTCTTACAATAGTAACATGAATCCAAACTTACAGTGAATGCATAGATCATAGACTAGTCATGTTAAATCCTTCATACATTGATCATTCACTATTTATATTTATAATTTAAGTAGATTATTAGTCTACGGAAGTAGCTACTAGAACCACAACATAATCGAAATCCACTTTTATTCATCAAAAGGCCAACATTACAGTGATCACATTGATAGCTAGGCTAGGCATGCTCAAATCTTCATACATCGATCCACATGGATACATCATCAAATCATAATAAATTTACGTAAATAACAGTAAATATAAGCAATTCAACGTAAGAGGATCACAATTCAATCAAGAACAAGCCATGATCACATTGCCCATGCAAGGGCTAAATTGATTTTGGGAGGGGACATGGGATCATCATGCAATTGGATTCAAAATCACTTTAAAACCAATATATTAACTTCAATTCATCATGATTTATTCATTCAAAATGTTTTTAGGAAAAACCCATGGCTAGATTGAAGAAGGAGAACTTTGATCATAAAATCTCTTTTGAAACTTTGAGATTTACTCTCTAGATGGAAGGATAACTAGAGATGAAGGATAAACATACATTTGTCTAGTTTAACACTTCTAATTTTTTTTTGAATAACCTAGGTGAATCCAATCTATAAGTTGTTCTTGAGCTTCAACAACAATGGAGGTTCTAGGGAGAGTATTCTTGGAGGGAAAGGTTTAATTCGTGAAAAGGGATTGGGAATGGGAGGTTCACGTTTTTGATGACTTATATACACTCAAAATAGTTAAATAAACCTATTAGAGTCATTTTAGGACGTGGGGTAAAATTCCCATTCATCCCTTAAATAAAATAGACGCAAGGCAGCAGTTACAGGCCACAATCAACGGACCCAATCGACTGGTCGTTGTTCAATCGACTGGCCATCCTTTGGCTTCCGTCGATTGGTCCTTGGACAATTTTTGGGTTGAGACCTTCCCAATATAAGTGTCAATCTAAGATATCTCACCTACGGGCCGTTGGTTGACCAACCGGCCGTTGTTTGGTCCGTCGATTGACACTGCCAAGACAGTGTCTCGACCAGCCTTGGGTCCTTCTTGTGGGCCCTTTTGCGGGGTCCTTCAGAATTTGTACCCGGATATTTCCCATGTAAATACAACCCTTAAAAAGTTTTAGACCTTACACATAAGTTTCACCCAAAACAAATACTCGTAACTCATCCAAACATGCAAGGCCCCATCAAGACTCACACACATGTTTGTCTCAAGGCTATCTTTCGAACGTCTTGGGCGTTCCTGGAAGTTTGACCTCCAAACTTCTCGAAACCTCATATAATACAATTAAAAATAATTATTACTCATTTTAAGACTTCATAAGCTCAATTCATACACATATAAGCACGCATAGACATATGAGGCACATAGGTGACTAATCGTCGAACGTCTTGGTCGTCCCTTGACGTTTGACTTCCAAATCATCTCAAACTTTGCACACTGCCTCTTAACAATATTATGAGCCATTTTAGTACCTTAGAACCATAAGACAAACATTTTAGGCTCTAGAAACCCTAACTCATTTGGGGGTCTTACAATATCCTCCACTTTGGAACATTCGTCCTCGAATGACACTTAGAACACTTTAATCACTACAACGACTTCGATGCGTCATATAGCAGTTCATCACATTCATAACATAATCACATAGAAGTTAATGCAACAAACTTACAAGGAATACAACTTAAAATCATTTAGCACTCAACGCACACAAGTAAGCAATACTTCAATTCCCTTATCCTTAATGCATCAATCACAAGGCTCTTATCATGTTCATTGGAGAAACATCCTTCCCCTAATCATAACATGATCATTACACTTCCTTTTATTAAGATCTCATCATGTAAGGTCATTCATAGGCAGATTAAAAAAATACTCAAAAGTCATTTAAGCACTCATATTTCAATGCACATAGTCCTGAGTTAATTGAATCAACAAAGATCTTTATTAGTTAGACCTAGTGCTATGAAGGTCACACTCAACCATACAATGCTTAGTGGTGTCCATGGAGGAATGTCCTTCTCCTCAACACACTTACATGTATCATGAGTTCATACCCAAGAAAATGCACAAAGGTCATCTTTACTGTAATAGGAAAATTTCTCAATATTTTAAACCAAGACATGCTCATGTGTTCTTCCTAGTGAAGTCTAAATGGTAAGTCAACACCAAATACATCACAACAAATAGGAAGCCATTTCATAAAAATCTCATTTTCTAGCATAAAATTAGTCTTTACAGTAAGCATCATTGGGAAATATAATACAAATCATAGGCACATACATGAAGACTTAGCTACACATGGTTTCATCTTTTAAGACTGAGCCTACAATCATGCTTTTCAAACCATACAATTCACATCGTTTTCAAGAGACTCCACATATTTCATTTTAAAGAGACTCAACTTTTCATTATAACGATAAATATTGCACCTCACAAGTGACTACAATCAAGTTTCTTATCTTATCTCATGAAATCAAATGCACAATTAACATGTTAAGATGCAATTCAACATGAGAAAACCATGGAGTTCATCAAAATTATTTTTCAAGTACTCAAAAAAATCTTCACAATATCTTTAAGATGGTTTCAATCAAGACATACGAAACATATAAAGGTCATGCAATTCATACTTTATGCAAGACTCTATTCATGAACAAGCTTACTAAGAATCCATTAGTTTCAAGTTCAAGCAAAAATAGAAGGACAAGGTAGAAAATATCTACAAACTTACTATTTCATCACCATCCCCCACTTAGGGTAAACTCAATTAAGAGTAACTTATCCCAAATTTTCAAGAGGATCTTAGTTATCAACCAATAAAGGAATTACAGTAAGTCAACCAAAGTATTATAAACTTTTTTACCTAGGTAATTTACCCCCAATCATCACGTTAGGTCATCTCATTCAACCACATAAGGTCCTTATACAATACATTAGACACCAAGGTCATACAACATTAGGGGAAACCAACAAGGAAACTTAACCATAAAAAATTTCTATTTCCTTGAACATTACAGTGACGTGACTTCTAGGTCACTAAAACCCACATCATCACCCTACCAAGATGAACATACCATCTTCACACCTAGGATAAAGTATATACAAAAGACTCAAATCCATACTAGGTAATCATGAATGTTCACACATCCCAACTAAGGCAACATTTGAAACATCATATAGATATTCAAAGGGAAATATTGAACACCTTAAAACACATATTCTTAAGGTAGCATGCTTTCATATGTAGTCACAAAGCATTTCAATCTGAAATAATAATATCAATAAGGCTACCATCATGTTCAAAACCATATTGTAGCATACCATTCAAAAGAAACTCATTTTAATCATAATAACTTCTAACATGTTTTAACTATATCGTGACATACATTCCTCAACATAACATACGATTTCACATAAGTCTCATACATAGCCATAAATGGAATCACATCATTAAAATATGCCAAAATTTACCTTCACACATACTCATCAAACCATAAAAACAAGTTAAGCATTAACTCAACTTTTCTCCCTCAAGCATATAAGGTATACTCTCATCCAAGCAATCACATCTAAAAGACCACCGGACAAGAAAACCTAAGAGAGAGATCTTATAGAGTTAAGTTCTATGGAACGATATGAGAGTGATGAAGAAGGGAAACTTTATCGTCTTATAGCCTATCATATCATTTGATGATGTCGCGACTCAACCCAATGAACACGAGACTCTACTAGACGTGGCAATATGAGACTTTTACAACCTAAAACCACTTTATAAACCTCAAGCTCTTATACCACGATTGTCACATCCGGGGAGTACCCCCTAGAAGTAACATGGCGTATGTGACCTATCGGAGGTCTTATACAAGCCCATAGTTATCATTCATCGCATTGACATAATAAATTTAATGGAAAATTTAAAACTTTCTTAGCACATCGTATGCTAGAACATTACTTCACATATATATTAAACATAAGTCATAATACATATATAGACCTTAAGTCTCTTTGCCATCTTAAACTCAACAACATTAGAGTACATTAGGGACACGGCCCATCAGACACACTACATAACTATACAATATTTAAAGACTTTATAGTAAAGACATAAGTAGGAGATCCTTGAAGTTAATGATTCCTTTCATTGAGCTTGGGAATCATATATAAAGCTCTTGACTATTCAAGACATCCTTTAAGCATCCATAACCTACACTTTGTGTAAAAAGTTGAGAAGAATGGGGTTAGCACAAGAATGTACTAAGTATGACAACCATGCAAAAACATGCATTTAAAAGGGACATTTTCTTGAAATCATACTTCATGCCTTTTTGAGTAAATCTTCATAAAACCTTTATCCAATAACATTTATATCATTCACATACTTCATATAAACATATTCAAAGGCCAAACATTTCATAAGATCACATATAGAATTTACTACACTTGAAGTCACATTACAGTGAACTAGTTTTCCCTTAACAGTGGACAATCTTCCCCTTTATTCTTTAACCTCCCAAGTGACCCTCTAGTGATACTTGGTGCAATGCATCACCTTAAGAATACAAAGGAACATACATACCTTACACAAGCCAACACATATCCCTATATAAGTATAGCCCATTCAAGAGACATTCAAGTCAAGGATATAGGACATTACAGTAAGCTACATCAACTTACACATACTTTTACTTCACTTCCTATTCCTCATTATAAGACCTTGTTCATGACCCCAAACTTAGTCTACTAGTGCAATGTACATGTGAAGCGCCATAACCTCACACATACTTAGTAAACCCTTCATGAGACCACAAACCTTAAAATACAATTCATACATTCTCATAACAAGTAAAGACAACTTCATTCATGTCAATACAATACCTTCATCATATAGTCATTTAGACCAACATAGTGCACATAAGGATAGATCATATCATATAGATTCATACCATGCACATCTTCATAACAAGTAGAGTACTTCTACAATATCATGCATAAAGACATAATCATAATCATACACATTAGGTCACCTTCCTAGGACTTCCTAAGGAGCTACTTGTGGAATGTCTAGATGGGTTCATTACTTCCACCTATACTAAGTAACATTCCTTAATTCATCCTAGTTAGGATCCTATTTCTTTACTTCCATTGTCCATTTTACTTTAGGGAAACTATAGCCTTAACCGACAGTAAGACCATGGGTGCTAAACATGGAATTTGGTGTTGTTGAGCCTTACACCAATGGAAAGTGTTCCTACCTAGCCAAGGTAGAACATTAACATATATCCTAGCATCCTAAGTGAATTCACTTTGCTAGATCATATGTGGCAAGCATAGTTTATGGAGCTAATAGATAGGTAGTTCCCTTTACATGCCATTGGGAAATTGGGGCCTTATCTCATGAGAAAACATGGGTAAACCCTTTCCTCAAATGGAAGTCAACACCTCATGTGGGTCCATAGGTGAATATTCCTCTAAGGGAAGTCAACACTCTATAAGGGACAAATGGTGAATCTTCCTCAAGGGAAAGTCAACACCTCTCAATGTCAAGTTTACTCGGTGCTAAGCTAAGTTCCCTTTATTGAAAAGCCTTTAATTACTTTTTTCATAAAACATAGGCTTGAGATATTCATTCCTTGTATGCTTATAGAATATTCAAGCACCTATCTAGTTATAGAGTATTCTTGGGCACCCCTCTCAAGGCCCCTCTCATTTACTAGATCATCATCCATGTGTGTGTACATATGTGTGAGCAAACCTTTCACATAACACATAACTATTACACATGTTCATACATGAATGCATAAGTTAATAGGTATAACTATATGAGCAATATTTTCATATAAACCCACTAAGACTCTATGCACATTCATACTTCATCATACACATAAGCTTTACATGTATAGTAATAGACACTAGTGAATATGACAACAACCTTTCATTAGACACTATGATTCTATACTACTTGTAAGCATGCATGAAGTGTGATTGTGTGTACATTGGTCAACATTATCACATAATGTCTATGAAAAACTCATTGAGGCAGCCACCTCTTAGACCAAATTACACTTTCAAGTATAGACCACACAACACCATTTAGCATAGGAGACAAGACAATCTTCTTATTATACTTTAAGGCTCCTAACATTAGCTATTCACACATTCACATAGGGTTACATGGGTACGGGTGATAAATCATTAAAACTTAACCCATGGAAGAACCTACACATGTTCTTACATAGCCATTCACATGCTCATAACAATAGTAACACAACCTAGGTTCACAACTATAACGGAAGACTAGGCACAAGTTACACATAAGGTGATCATCATAGCCACTCACTCATATAATCATCAATTTACCTTCAAGTCCATGGTCAACACATATATAATGACAATAAAGTAAACATCGCCACCATAAGTGGACCATACCACACAACGCCATACAAGGCTTCATCAACTACAATACTATAAGGAAAATAGAGAGGAAGAGCCATTCTTACCATTTCATTATCCTTTGATCATCATTGATCAGTACACCCTTTCCATAATTAATACATTATAGGGCAGTAGCTAAAAATACATTTTATCATGAACAAACTATGTAAAAGTATCTACAAAATCATACTACCATCCAAGACATTATATCACATATATGGTAGAAAGTAGAGAGTTATAGATCATCAAGTAACTTCCCTATTTTAGTTCATCAATAATCTTTTATCATTTAATATTCATTTAAGGCAGTAGCTAAAGAAATAGAAATCATACTAAATCATGTTTCACTCACCTTAGAATATAGATCACAACATATACATTACTCTATCAATGTCTATAGGCTAGAAGGACTTAAATCAATCTTTACCAATTTCATTGTTGTCCATCCATATTGTATCAATTATACTTAATGATCATCATGTTAGACATATAGGCTGTACCTAAGACAATTCACCATAACCGAATCACATGACAACCATCCTAACGTCAAAATCACAAGTTACTACTTGATAGACTAGAGAAACTAGATCAATTCATGCCAATTCTTCTTTACTTTAATCATACGATATTCCTATCCATAATTCAATCATGATATTAACCTAAAACAGTGGCTACAACAACTTAACATAATCCAAAGTCTTCCAATAATAACATGAATCCAAAGTTACAGTGAATGCATAGATCATAGACTAGTCATGTTAAATCCTTCATACATTGATCATGCACGATTTATATTTATAATTTAACTAAATTATTAGTCTAAGGCAGTAGCTACTAGAACCACAACATAATTGAAATCCACTTTTATTCATCAAAAGGCCAACGTTACAGTGATCACATTGATAGCTAGGCTATGCATGCTCAAATCTTCATACATGGATCCACATGGATCCTTCATCATCAAATCATAATTAATATACGTAATAAAAGTAAATATAAGCAATTCAACGTAAGAGAATCATAATTCAATTAAGAACAAGCCATGATCACATTGCCCATGCAAGGGCTAAATCAATTTTGGGAGGGGACATGGGTTCATTATGCAATTGGATTCAAAATTAAATTAAAACCAATATATTAACTTCAATTCTTCATGATTTAATCATTAAAAATGTTTTTGGAAAGAACCCATGGCTAGATTGAAGAAGGAGAACATTGATCATGAAATATCTTTTTAAACTTTGAGATTAACTCTCTAGATGGAAGGATAACTACAGATGAAGGATCACCATACCTTTTTCTAGTCGAACACCTCAAAATTTTGGTGAAAAACCCAGGTAAATCCAATCTACAAGCTGTTCTTGAGCTTCAACAACAATGGAGGTTTCTAGGGAGAGTATTCTTGGAGGAAAAGGTTTAAATCGTGAGAAGGGATTGGGGATGGGAGGTTCACGTGTTTGATGACTTATATACAGCCAAAAATAGCTAAATAAACCTATTAGAGTCATTTTAGTACGTGGGGTGAATTTCCCATTCACCCCTTAAATAAAACAGACGCAAGGCAGCAGTTAGAGGCCACCATCGTCGGACCCAATCAACTAGTCGTTGGTCAATCGACTGGTCCTTTGGCTTCCGTCAATTGGTCCTTGGCCAATTTTTGGGTTGAGAGATGCCAAATTTAAGTTTCAATCGATGATACCTCACCTACGGGCCGTTGGTTGATCAACTGGCCGTCGTTTGGTCTGTCGATTGACAATGCCAAGACAGTGTCTCGACAAGCCTTGGGTTCTTCTTGTGGGCCCTTTTGTGGGGTCCTTTAGAAGTCATACCCGGACGTTTCCCACGTATATACAAACCTTAACAAGTTGTAGACCTTCCACATAATTTTCACCCAAAACAAATACTTGCAACTCGTCCAAACATGCAAGGCCCCATCAAGACACACATACATGCATGTCTCAAGGCTATCTTTCGAACGTCTTGGGCGTTCTTGGACGTTTGACCTCCAAACTTCTCGAAACTTCATATAATACCATTAAACATAATTATAACTCATTTTAAGACTTCATAAGCTCAATTCATACATATATAAGCACGCATAGACATATGAGGCACATAGGTGACTAATCGTCGAACGTTTTGGTCGTCCCTTGACATTTGACTTCCAAATCACCTCAAAATTTGCACACTGCCTCTTAACCATATTATAAATCATTTTATTACCTTATAACCTTAATAAAAAAATGTTAGGATCTATACACCCTAACTCATTTTGGGGGTCTTATAATATCCCCCACTTGGGAACATTCGTCCTCGAATGACACTTAGAATACTTTAATCACAACAAGCACTTTGATGCGTCATAGATCATTCATCACATTCATAACATTATCACATAGAAGTTAATGCACCAAACTTACAAGGAACACAAGTTAAAATCATTTAACACTCAATGCACACAAGTAAGCAAAACTTCAATTCCCTTACTCCTTAATGCATCAATCACAAGGCTCTTATCATGTTCATAGGAGGAACATCCTTCCCCTAATCATAACATGGTCATTACACTTCCTTTTATTATTCATCATGTAAGGCCATTCATAGGCAGATTATAAAAATACTCAAAAGTCATTTAAGCACTCATATTTCAATGCACATAGACTTGAGTTAATTGAATCAACAAAGATCTTTATTAGTTAGACCTAGTGGTATGAAGGTCACACTCAACCACACCATGCTTATTGGTGTCCATAGAGGAATGTCCTTCTCCTAAACACACTTACATGTATCATGAGTTCATACCCAAGAAAATGCACAAAGGTCATCTTTACTGTAATATGAGAATTTCTCAACATTTTAAACCAAGACATGCTCATGTGTTCTTCCTAGTGAAGTCTAAATTGTAAGTCACACCAAATACATCACAACAAATAGGAAGCCATTTCACAAAAATCTCAATTTCTAGCATAACATTAGTCTTTACAGTAAGCATCATTGGGAAAAATAATACAAATCATAGGCACACACATGAAGACTTAGCTACACATGCTTTCATCTTTTAAGAGTGAACCTACAATCATGCTTTTCAAACCATACAATTCACATAGTTTTCAAGAGACTCCACATATTTCATTTTAAAGAGACTCAACTTTTCACTATAAGGATAAACACTACACCTCACAAGTGACTACAATCAAGTTTCTTATCTTATCTTATCTCATGAAGTCAAATGCACAATTAACATGTTAAGATGCAATTCAACAGGAGAAAACTATGAATTTAATCAAAATTCTTTTTCAAGTACTTAAAAAATCTTCACAATATCTTTAATATAGTGTCAATCAAGACATACTAAACATATAAAGGTCATGCAATTCATACTTTATGCAAGACTCTATTCATGAACAAGCTTACTAAGAATCTATTAATTTCAAGTTCAAGCAAAAATAGAAGGACAAGGTCGAAAATATCTACAACCTTACTATTTCATCACCATCCCCCACTTAGGGTAAACCTAATTAAGAGTAACGTATCCAAATTTTCAAGATGATCTTAGTTATCAACCAATAAAGGAATTTCACTAAGTCTACCAAGGTATTATAAATTTTATCACCTAGGTAATTTATCCCAATCATCACGTGAGGTCATCTCATTCAACCACATAAGGTCCTTATACAATACATTAGACACCAAGGTCATACAACATTAGGGGAAAACAACAAGGAGACTTTACCATAAAAATTCTTCTTTTTCCTTGAACATTACAGTGAGGTGACTTCTAGGTCACTAAAACCCACATCATCACCCTACCAAGACGAACATACCATCTTCACACCTAGGATCAAGTATATACAAAGAAATCCAATCCATACTAGGTAATCATGAATGTTCACAAATCCCAACTAAGGCAACATTTGAAACATCATGCATATATTCAAAGAAAAATATTGAACACCTTAAAACACATATTCTTAAGGTAGCATGCTTTCATAGGTAGTCGTTGAGCATTTCAATCTCAAATAATAATATCATAAGGCTACCATCATGCAAAACCATATAGCAGCATACCATTCAAAAAAAACTCATTTTAACCATAATAACTTCTAACATGATTTAACTATCTCATGACATACATTCCTCAACATAACATGTTATTTTACAAAAGTGTCATACATAGCCATAAATGGCATCACATCATTAAAATATGCCAAAATTCACCTTCACACATACTCATCAAACCATAAAACCGAGTTAAGCATTAACTCACCTTTTCTCCCTCAAGCATATAAGGTACACTCTCATCCAAGCAATCACATCTAAAAGACCACCGGACAAGAAAATATCAGAGAGAGATCTTATAGATTTAAGTTCTATGGCACAATATGAGAATGATGAAGAAGGTAAATTCTATCGTGTTATAGCCTCTCATATCATTTGATGATGTCCCGACTCACCACCAATGAACACGAGTCTCTACTAGACGTGGCAATATGAGACTTTAGAAGCTAAAACCATTTTATAAACCTCATGCTCTGATACCAGGATTGTCACATCCGGGGAGTAGCCCCTATAAGTAACATGGCGTAATTAACCTCTCGGAGGTCTTATACAAGCCCATAGTTATCATTCATCACATTGACATAGTAAATTTAGCGGAAAATTTAAAACTTTCTTAGCACATCATATGCTAGAACATTACTTCATATATATATGAAACATAAGTCATAATACATATATAGACCTTAAGTCTCTTTGTCATATTAGACTCAACAACATTAGAGTACATTAGGGACACGGCCCATCAGACACATTACATAACTATACAATATGCAAAGACTTTACAGTAAGACATAAGTAGGAGATCCTTGAACTTAAGGATTCCTTTCATTGAGCTTGAGACTCATCTATCAAGATATTCACCATTCAAGACATCCTTTAAGCATCCATAAACTACACTTTGTGTAAAAAGTGGGGAAGAATGGAGTTAGCACAAGATTGTACTAAGTATGGTAACCATGCAAAAACATTCATTTAAAAGGGACATTTTCTTGAAATCATACTTCATGCCTTTTTGAGTAAATCTTCATAAAACATTTATCCAAGAAAATTTATATCATTCACATACTTCATATAAACATATTCAAAGGCCAAACATTTCATAAGATCACATATAGAATTTATTACACTTTCAAGTCATATTATAGTGAACTAGCTTTCCCTAAACAGTGAACTATCTTCCCCATTATTCATTAACCTCCCAAGTAAACCTCTTGTCATACTTGGTGCAATGCATCACCTTAAAGCCACAAGGAAACATATATACACTTACACAAGCCAACACATATCCCCATAGAAGTATAGCCCATTCAAGACACATTCAAGTCAAGGATATAGGACATTACAGTAAGCTACATCAGCTTACACATACTTTTACTTCATTTCATATTCCTCATTATAAGACCTTGTTCATGACCCCAATGTTAGTCTACTAGTGCAATGTACATATGGAGCCCCGTAACCTCACACATACTTAGTAAATCCTTCATTAGACCATAAACCTTAACATACAATTCATACATTCTCATAACAAGTAAAGACAATTTCATTCATGTCAATACAAGATCTTCATCATATAGTCATTTATACCAATATAGTGCACATAAGGATAGAACATATCATATAGATTCATACCATGCACATATTCATAACAAGTAGACGACTTCTACAATATCATGCATAAAGACATAATCATAATCATACACATTAGGTCACCTTCCTAGGACTTCCTAAGGAGCTACTTGTGCAATGTCTAGATGGGTTCATTACTTCCACCTATACTAAGTAACATCCCTTAGGTCATACTAGTTAGGATCCTATTTCTTTACTTCCATTGTCCATTTTACTTTAGGGAAACTATAGCCTTAACAGACAGTAAGACCATGGGTGCTAAACATGGAATTATGTGTTGTTGAGCCTTACACCAATGGAAGGTGTCCTACCTAGCCAAGGTAGAACATTAACATATATCCTAGCATCCTAAGTGAATTCACTTAGCTAGATCCTATGTGGCAAGCATAATTTATGGATCTAAGAGATAGGTAGTTCCCTATACATGCCATTGGGAAATTTGGGCCTCATCTCATGAGAAAACATGGGTGAACCCTTTCCTCAAAGGGAAGTCAACACCTCATGTGGGTCCATAGGTGAGTATTCCTCTAAGGGAAGTCAACACTCTATAAGGGACAAATGGTGAATCTTCCTCAAGGGAAAGTCAACACCTTTAAATGTCAAGTTCACTCTGTGCTAAGCTCAGTTTCCTTTACTGAAAAGCCTTTAATTACATTTTTCATAAAACATAGGCTTGAGATATTCATTCCTCATATGCTTATTGCATATTCAAGTACCTATCTAGTTATAGATTATTCTTGAGCACCCCTCTCAAGGCCCCTCTCATTTACTAGATCATCATCCATGTGTGTGTGTACATATGTGCGAGCAAATATTTCACATAACACATAAATATCACACATGTTCAGATATCAATGCATAAGTCGATCGATATAACTATATGAGCAATCCTTTCATATAAAACCACTAAGACTCTATGCACATTTATACTTCATCATGCACATAAGCTTAACATGAATAGTACTAGACACTAGTGAATGTGAGAACTAACTTTCATTAGACACTATGATTCTATACTACTTGTAAGCATGCATGAAGTGTGATTGTGTGTACATTGGTCAACATTATCACATAATGTCTATCAACAACTCATTGAGGTAGGCACCCTCTTAGACCACATTACACTTTCAAGTATACACCACACAACACCATTTAGCATAGGAGACAAGACTAACTTCATATTATACTTTAAGGCTCCTAACATTAGCTATTCACACATTCACATAGGGGTACATGGGTAGGGGTCATCAATCATTAACACTTAACCCATGGCAGCACCTACACATGTTCTTACATAGCCATTCACATGATCATAACAATAGTAACAAAACCTAGGTTCACAACTATAATGGAAGACTAGGCACAAGTTGCACATAAGGTGATCATCATAACCACTCATTCATGAAATCATCAATTTGCCTTCAAGGACATGGTCAACACATATATAGTCACTATAATGTAAACATCGCCACCATAAGTGAACCATACCACACAACGCCATATAAGGCTTTATCAACTACAATACTACGAGGAAAATAGAGAGGAAGAGCTATTCTTACCATTTCATGATAAACATACATTTTATCATGAAGAAACTATGTACAAGTAGCTACAAAATCATGCTACCATCCAAGACATTATATCACATATATGGTAGAAAGTAGAGAGTTACGGATCATCAAGTAACTTCCCTATTTTAGTTCATCAATCATCTTTATCATTTAATATTCATTTAAGGCAGTAGCTAAAGAAATAGAACATCATACTAAATCATGCTTCACTCACCTTACAATATAGATCACAACATATACATTACCCTATCAATATCTATAGGCTAGAAGGACTTAAATCAATCTATACCAATTTCATTGTTATCCATCTATATTGTATCAATTATACTTAATGATCATCATGTTACGCACATAGGAAGTAGCTAAGACAATTCACCATGATCGAATCACATAACAACCATCTTAACGTCAAAATCACAAGTTACTACTTGATAGATTAGAGAAACTAGATCATTTCATACCAATTCTTCTTTACTTTAATCATACTATATTACTATCCATAATTCAATCATGATATTAACCTAAAATAGTGGCTACAACAACTTAACATAATCCAAAGTCTTACAACAATAACATGAATCCAAACTTACAGTGAATGCATAGATCATAGACTAGTCATGTTATGTTAAATCCTACATGCATTGATCATGCACGATTTATATTTATAATTTAACTAAATTATTAGTCTAAGGAAGTAGCTACTAGAATCACAACATAATCGAAATCCACTTTTATTCATCAAAAGGCCAACATTACAGTGATCACATTGATAGCTAGGCTAGGCATGCTCAACTCTTAATACATGGATCCACATGGATACTTCATCATTAAATCATAATAAATTTACGTAAATAACAGTAAATATAAGCAATTCAACGTAAGAGGATCACAATTCAATCAAGAACAAGCCATGATCACATTACCCATGCAAGGGCTAAATCGATTTTGGGAGGGGACATGGGTTCATTATGCAATTGGATTCAAAATCACCTTAAAAACAATATATTAAATTCAATTTATCATTATTTAATCATTCAAAACGTTTTTAGAAAGAACCCATGGCTAGATTGAAGAAGGAGAACTTTGATCATAAAATCTCTTTTGAAACTTTGAGATTAACTCTCTAGATTGAAGAATAACTAGAGTTGAAGGATCACCATACCTTTGTCTAGTTGAACACCTCAAAAATTTGGTGAAGAACGCAGGTGAATCCAATCTACAATCTGTTCTTGAGCTTCAACAACAATGAAGTTTCTAGGGAGAGTATTCTTGGAGGGAAAGGTTTAATTCGTGAGAAGGGATTGGGAATGGGAGGTTCACGTGTTTGATGACTTATATACACCTAAAAATATCTAAATAAACCTATTAAAGTTAGGTTAGGATGTGGGGTGATTTTCCATTCACCCTTTAAGTAAAACAGACGAAAGGCAGCAGTTACAGGCCACCATCGACGGACCCAATCGACTGGACATTGGTCAATCAACTGGCCGTCCTTTGGCTTCCGTCGATTGGTCCTTGGCCAATTTTTGGGTTTTGACCTGCCCAAGCTAAGTTTCAATCGACGAGACCTCACATACGGTCTGTTGGTTGACCAACTGGCCGTTCTTTGGTTCGTCGATTGACACTCCCAAGATAGTGTCTAGACCAGCCTTGGGTCCTTCTTGTGGGCCCTTTTGCGGGGTCCTTTAGAAGTCATACCCAGAAGTTTACCACGTAAATACAACCCTTAACAAATTTTAGACCTTACACATAAGTTTCACCCAAAATAAATACTCGCAACTCGTCCAAACATGCAAGGCTCCATCAAGACACACACACATGTATGTCTCAAGGCTATATTTCGAACGTCTTGGGCGTTCTTGGATGTTTTACCTCCAAACTTCTCAAAACTTCATATAATACCATTAAACATCATTATAACTCATTTTAAGACTTCATAAGCTCAATTTATACACATATAAGCACGCATAGACATATGAGGCACATAGGTGACTAATCGTCGAACGTCTTGGTCGTCCATTGACGTTTGACTTCCAAATCACCTCAAACATTGTACACTGCCTCTTAACCATATTATGAGCCATTTTAGGACCTTAGAACCTTAAAACAAACATTTTAGGCTCTAGACACCCTAACTCATTTTGGGTGTCTTACACTTTCACGACCTTTCCCTTGGGACACGACCCCAACCCTAGGTTGGGTTACTATATTATCGACGATTGTAAGCACTTGAATCGGAAGTAGTGTCGCTGGTCACCATAAGCATCACCCTACGCATTCAGGAATCTCAAAGTTACCAATGTACCTAGGACTTAGCTTTCCCTTTTTACCGAATCTCTTCACCCCTACATTCTCCCCAATTTGAAACTCCATGTCTCTTACTTTATGATCCGCATACTTATTTGTCTACTCTGGGCTGCTAAAAGTTTAGCTTGAATACTCCTTACCTTGTCTTGAGCATCCTTCACTAAGTCAACCCAAAGGTTTCACATCTCCAGCCTCAAACTAACCTATGGGTGATCTACATCCCTCCAATATAATGTCTCAAATGGTGTCATATCAATGCTTAAGTGATAGCTATTATTATAATAAAATTCACACAAAGGTAAGAACTTATCCCAATGCCCTCCAAAATCAATCACACATGCTCTCAACATGTTTTCCAACACCTGGATATTCCTCTCATATTTTCCATCCGTATGTGGATGAAAGGTTGTACTAAAAGTGAGTTGGGTGCCCAGTTCATCATGCAATTTCCTACAAAACTTGTAGGTTAATTGGGTACCACGATCTGAGATAATAGAAAGCAGCACTCCATACAGCCTCACTATCTCTTCCACATACACTTTAGCCAATTGTTCAGCATTATAGTCTATCCTTACAGGAATAAAATGGGCTGACATAGTCAATCTATCAACCACTAGACAAATAGAATCAAACATCCCCAAGGTCTTGGGGAGACCAAACATAAAATTCATGGTTATTCTTTCCCACTTCCATTTCAAAGTTGGCATTCTTTGAACCCGCAGGCCTTTGAAGTTCATACTTCACTTGTTAGCAATTTTGACACTTAGCCACAAACTCCGCTATGTCTTTCTTCATGCCCGGACACCAATAAATTCTTTTCATATCTATATACATCTTTGTCACACTCGAATGTATAGAATATCGTGAACCATGAGACGTCCAATAATTTTAATCAAGTCATCAACTGCCGGAACACAAATCCTTCCTTTCACTACAAGTGTACCATCCGCATCAAGAGTGGTCTATTATGACTTACCATTCACCATCTTCTCCTTGCGTTCCTTCAAATCTTCATCCTCAAATTGTTTGGCCTTCATATCTTCAATGAATGTGGCCTTAGATTCAATGCTACCTAGCACCCCGCCTCTTTCAGAGATGCCCAACTGCATGAAGTTAGACTTTAAGGTCTGAATCTCCTTGGCCAAAGGTCTCTTGGTTACACTCAAGTAAGCTAAGCTACCTATACTTACATATTTGTCACTCAAAGCGTCTGCCACTATATTAGCCTTGCTCAAATATTATTGAATGATCACATGATATTTCTTGAGTAACTCCATCCATCTACACTATTTAAAATTTAGATACGTTTGAGTGAACACATGTTGCAAACTACGATGATCAGTAAACACTTCACACTTAACAATATAAAATTAATGACACCAAATCTTAAGAAACCGCTGCCAAATGCAATTCATGGGTTGGATAATTTCTCTCATGTACATTCAGTGGGCGCGACGCATAGCTATTAAATTGTTATCTTGCATTAATAGAACACCAAGCCTCGAATTATAAACATCACAATTAACTATAAAAGGCTTACTTTCCACCGGTAATACTAGAGTAGGTGTGGTAGTCAAGAGAGTCTTGAGCTTTTCAGAACTCTCCTCACATTTTTCAGTCCATTATAATGGTACCTCCTTCTTACTTAAATTAGTCAAGTGAGTGGAAATAGAAGCAATTTTTTTCACAAATCGATTGTAGTAGCTTGCAAGCCCCACAAAGCTCGTACCTTCCATAACAGAGCTAGACCGAACCCAGATTTTAACTACCTCAATATTTTAAGGATCTACCATTACCCCTTATATCTAAACTACACGTGCCAAAAATGCAACTAAAGTCAACCAAAATTCGCACTTAGAAAATTTTGCATTCAAGCTATGTTTCCCAAAAACACCCAGAACAATATGAAGATGGTTGGCATGCTCTTCCTCACTCTTTGAATAAACCAAAATATCATCAATGAAAACTATCATAAACGAATCAAGAAATGGCTTGAACACCCCATTTATCAAACTCATAAAAGTTGCAAGAGCATTACTCAAACCAAAAGGCATCACAAAAAATTCATAGTGCCCATAGCGAGTTCTAAATGTTCTGTTGGGCACAACTTCTGGCCTTATTAATTAATTGATGATAACCAAACCTCAAATCGATATTATAAAACACTAATGCACCTTGCAATTTGTCGAAAAAATCATCTATTTGAGGCAAAAGATACTTGTTTCAAATAGTGACCCTATTCAATTGTTGGTATTTTATGCACATTCTCATGCTACCATACTCTTTTCTTAATAAAAAATACTGGGCACCCCATGGAGAATCCCTAGGTTGAATAAATCCCTTTTTAAGCGATCTTGGATTTGAGCCTTAATCTCTCTTAATTTTCTCGGAGTCATAAGATATGGAGGGATAGAAATGGGACGCGTACAAGGATCCAAATCAATACAGAAATATATATATATATATATATATATATATATATATATATATATCCGGAGGCATACCAGGCAAATTAGTTGGAAACACTTCTTTGAATTTGACACCATAGGAATAGACTCAATAGATGGAGACTCAACCTCAACATCTCGGATATGAGCCAAATAAGCTAAACATCCCTGCCCTACAAGTTTTCTACCCGAAAGGGAGAATATGATCTTAACTTTCTTCGACTTGTACACCCCTTCCCACTCGAATTTTTCCCTTCCCGTAATTTCTAGAATTACGGACTTAGTATTACAATTTATTAAAGAATAATAGGGGGACAACCAAGTCATTCCTAAGATAATATCAAAATCAGCCATATCCAAATAACCAAATAAGCCCAAGTCTGAAAACACATAAACAAAATAAGACAAGCGTGATAGACATGTGTGACTATAAATGACTCTCCAATTGGGGTTGAAACATGGATAGGGGTATTAAGTACCTCACTAATCATACGAAACTCAGAGGCAAATCACACATATACATAAGAATAAGTACAACCCGGATCAAATAAAACATTGGACATCCGGTCACAGATAAGAATAGTTTCATGTGATCACAATGTCAGATACCTTTTCCTCATTCTTGCCTGGAAAAGCATAACATTGAGCCCTATCATATTGACGAACCACCTCCCTTCCTGGTTGCATAGTACCTCTGCCCGCATTACTATTATCATTTCTTCTACCTCTATGAGCTCTGTGATTACCTCCTTGCCAATCTTGTGGACGCCCTCAACCATTATTATCATTCCCCGCGGACACCACTGCCCTAGACTTCTACCGCAAGGAATCTAACACATGTGCATTAGGACAATCTATCCTCACATGTCAAAGTTCTCCATAATTATAACATATACTATTAGAGAATGGCTTGCTCCCATCCACAAGAGCAACTCCCTGGCTATCCTAAAAATTATAAGACGGATCTACGAAATAGTGACCTGTAGAGGCAGGCATGACAGGCTGAATTGGCTTGGACGCAAGTGTTGGCCTTACGGACCCCTTAGCATAAGAACTTTGAAAAATACCTGAATTCTTGGCTCTTTTTTGTCGACGCCTTGGCTTTACCGTCTCACCTAACCTTCTCCACTTTCTTAACATAATATGTCACTTCATTAAAGTTCTTTCCTATCGAAGTCATATGAGTAGATAACACTTGCAACTCAGAATTCAAACCTCTAAGAAACAATTGGATTCTCTCCTCCTCAACAGTAACCAAATGAGTAGCATATCTCGATAGGGCATGAAACTTGGCCTCACAAGCAGCCACATACATACCACTTGCTTTAAGGAAATAAACTCATTCTTCTTGTGATCCCTTGAAGTTCTAGGCACATATTTGTCTAAGAAAAAGGCATGAAATTGGGTCCTAGTAACTGGAGGTAAAGAAGGAGATCTGCATTCCATATAAGCTCTCCACCATTGTTTCGAATCAGCTTGAAGTTAGAAGGACACGAACTAAACACCATGTTGGTGAATAATACCCAATTTATATCGCCTCTCATAACATTCTAATATAAACACATAAGTTTCTTTAGTCTTAGAACCAAGAAATCTCGGGGGCATTCGATTCAGAAACCTGATCAACATTTTATGTTCATTCCCTGTCATAACCAAACCCAACAATGGAAGGAAGAAATCATCATTACCTTCAGTTTCGCCTGACCTGGGCGCAGTTCTAGAAACAATGGGATTAGCGGGAGCTTGAGCAGATTGAAGCATTCCCGGACCCGCCAACCCTTTCAAGAATGACATAATCTATTGAGATAACAGTGGGTCAAAAGGAGGAACATTTGCATTTCTATCTGGTACCCCTCCCTCTTAACCAATCTCCTCCATATCCTCAAAATCCTCATTCTCCTCCATCTTTTCATGTTGCGCAGGAGGGTTCTTATGCACTAACACATTCTCAATATGTACCTCATCTATCGTAGGTGGTACTCTTCCACGACCTCTACCTATAGCTCTTCCTCTACCCTGACCTCGACCGCAACCTCTCGATGCAGGTTCCTTAATTGGATCATTGACAGGAGTTGCGTACTTGACGCCATTGAAACCAGTATTAACCATCTGCAGACAAAAGAGTGAAAGAAGTTAGATACCAATTCAAATCGACATATACCAATTGGAATAAAGTTATACCATGAAAGGATATAAGAGAAAGTATAGAGATTTCCTAAAGTCCTATAGCCACTCGAAGAAATGTAACACGTCCATGTACCGTTCTAGGAGACTCTAGTAGACTCATTTCGGTAAATTGAGATTAATGAACCTAGGCTTTGATACTAACTTTTTAATGAGGCAGACCGTCTAGATTGGAACCCACACTATCCCTTTAGTGGGATAACCACTACTACCATCCAACTAAGAAAATAATCTAAAAACTAAATCAATTATCATAGAAAAATAGAATAAATACTAATCGAAATTCTTATAAACTTAAGCAATTGATCTAATTACTAACAATGAGGAAGATAAACCTAGAATATGAAATTTAATTACCTAAACATATAACAAGGAACCAAGTCTAAATAAGAAATACTAATGAACTAATGAACTAATCAACTAATCTAAAGCGAAGGTCTAAGTTTGGAAATAGTGGACATAGACGAAAGAGAATCACATGGCAGCTCGGAAGAATTGGCTCACCCTTGAATTCGATGTGATGTTCTTTAATTTCCTAAGCAATGACTTTCAATAGCCACTTGAAGATTCCCTGTACTTAACAAAAATAAGAGTGAAGGAAGAATCAGTACACAACCATAGTGTACTCGTAGGATCACGCGGCTATCCCACTAGTTCAACATAAGCAAGTCAAACAACATTATAATCGCATACATAATATACCAACATTTATAATATTATAATCATGATCGTCAATATATAAATATCACACATCATTGGTCCTCTCAAGAAACCCAAACAATTAGCTTGCCGAAATGTGGGAATTTGATCCCATAGTTGTGCCGGAACGCGGCAAATTGATCCAATAGTTGTACCAGAATGTAGCAACCCGATCTTATAAAATGTGTCGGAATGTGGAAATCGGATCCAAATATTTTGCCGGAACATAAAAATCCGATCCCCGAAAGACACTACAATCACAAGTATATCATCAAGATCGTACATTTAAATCATGATTTCATGGCAACCATCATTCAAATATTGTGTTACCGTTATTGAAACATTCATACATATACAAATATCATAATGCGGCAAGAACAAACAAACATCACACAATCATAAAATCACAACCATTACCTATCTCGAAACAAGCTTGAAACTCTAAAAAAATTATTCATCCCTTTACAAATCTAGATTAGGGTTATTTCCATCATAGAATCTATCACGAAATCCATACCATCAATATTGACTTATTCTATTAAGTTCTATGGATTGAAAAATGGATTCGCGGAGTGAAAAGCTTATATTTAGCCTCAAGAATGGTGGAAAATGAGTGGGAGTCGCCTTGGGGTCTTTCCTTAGCTCTAAAATTTGAGGAGTGACAAATAAGGCGTTTAGGGGTTTTATTAACGACTTATTTCGCGCCATTCCCGCTACATCGCGCTGTAGCGGCGGCGCCACAGCGTCCCAAAGTCCCACTAAAGAGACATTTGTTAGGAAGTGAGCTCCCTCTTGAAATTATAACTTTAACTCTCGTCTTGTCTGCCACAACGTTAACTATCTTGCTATAGCGGCCCCGCCATAGCGTTCATTTCCCGTTTTTCACAACACACCTATAACTTTCTACGCTCAGAAAATACCCTTTGCGCTAAGTTCAATTCTTGGAGATCTACTCACTGAAATTCAATTGCGTAAAATCATACGGTTACGTTAATGAGTTATCCAAAAACGTATGCAATCAAATCATAATTAAATGACTATATTGCTACAAGATTTTTCTAAACCTTAAATACTACAATTTCCTCCGAATCTAGACAAGGTTGGGAAAAATTCAAATAATGTGGCCCCAATTTTCCCCTCGTTGGCATTTATATAAGGGAAAAAGGTCAAATAACCCCCGAACTTTTAAAAATGGTACGTATATATCCTTCGTTATACTTTTGGGTCATATATAACCTTACCGTCATAGCTTTGGATCAAATATACCCTTTGATTAAACGGAAAAACACGTGGCATGATCTCAAATATTTTCCCTATTTTATTTTATTTTTTATCCAAAATTTATTTATTTTTTTAATCCAATTTTTATTTATTTTTTAATCCATTCATTCACTTGGTTGATTTCTATTGACTTCCATTATTAATACATCTAATTTCAACACCGATCCAATACCCATCTCTATAGCTTGATCAACACCCATTTCCAATTAATCACTATTGGAAAGATCCTTCTGAAATTTTGATGTCAATAATTCAACACCGATCTATTTTCAAGCTCTCTTGATTTTCATTACTCCCCCTCCCATAAATCTCAGATCAATGGTGAAGGTCTGCAATATCAAGCTTTGCAGATCTGCTATTTCAAGCTTTGTACACCAAAATATGTGAAGAAAAAAACAACACTCACAATTCAAAGATAAAAAAAGTGAGCGGATCAAACTACTCAAATATAAGCACAAGAGGACAGAGGACGTAATTTAATCCTTCACAAATGTAATAAAAAATTAAGCAATTAGATTAGATTTTTGAGAAAGTTTTTTCCAAAATAGCATCATAAACCCTAAATCTCAACACATTAGGAAAACCAATAAACCAAAAGTTCGATCTTTGGATAAGAAAGTGATACGAGCCCTAATCGATTATTTATTTTTCGTTCCTTATGGATGAGAGATCAATTAAAATCATATAGAAATGTGAAATGTGTTGAAGATTGAGAGAATTTCCCGGCGATATAGCGACATTTCTGGTGCCGCCGGTGACAGAATATGAAATTGGAGAGAGAAAGAGAAGAGAGAGATTAAATTTTGGATAAAAAATAAAATAAAATAAAATAGAGCAAATATTTGAGATCATGCCACGTGTTTTTCCGTTTAATAAAAGGGTAGATATGATCCAAAATTATGATGGTAAGGGTATATCTGACCCAAAAGTATAACGGAGAATATATACGTACCATTTTTGAAAGTTTGGGGATATATTTGACCTTTTCCCTTTATATAATGACGGATCCCGGTCTTTAAACCTCACTAACTCCTATTTTATTTAAATGTGGACAAGGCTAGAATATCTCAAGTTACTCTGGAAAAACAAATTGCCCCCAATTCTTTTCCAATTGGCTTTTCCCTAACGACGGAAATCAGGTCCTTACTATAAGTTTGAAATAAATAATTGAAAGATTCATCAAACTTTATATTTATAAAGCCTCTACTATACAAAGAGGAGTGCGCGGACAAGACCCATGAATCCTCAAAAGAACTACTAGTAGCAACTCATAAAATTAGAGTCCTCGAGAAGATAGGAGGTCATACTCAAAAGTTTACGAGTGGATTAAGTGATCTCAAATGACTCTTACTTCTAACTTAAAATTAAATGTAACTAATATGATTCACTTTCACAAGTTTCCAACAATGATTTGGAAAGATCCAGCGCTGCAACTTTTATCAGGAATCACGCAATCAATATCATTTCAATAGGTAATTATTAACTATCGAATCACTTAATCACAAGGTTACATGTATGATCATGGTCTCCCGACCTCCACTTGCATACAATATTCAACACTCTACCTACACGTTGAACGGGCATAGAGTTATTAAATACTGAGAATTAAGTTATCTTCATGTATAGTGACCTAAGCAAGGTCTCTAGGTATATCCCCATCCTAGAAACAAATCAACCCTAGATATTTAGAGTTCAAAAAGCTCCCTATGCCAACTTTTTATCCTCTTATTCCTCTCCCGCGTACAATTTAGACAATAGATTTATTTCTATGGTGATCAAGCATGAAGTACAAAAATAAGAACATAAAATTAATTCATGTGATAGTCAACAGTAAACCCAAAATCAAACTCAAAAGATTACATTCATCATGTAGCCACAACCCTAGAACAAGGGCATTTATCTACTCATAGTCCATAAATCTATCATACAATGCTTTTGATTCATCAAACGATTGAATAGAGAGAGTTTAAGAATAAACCATAAAAACTCTAGAAAAACGTCTCCAAAGTCGTCGTTCTTCAAATCGGGAAAAAGAATAATATAATAAAATAAAATAAACCTCTATTTATAGTAAAAGTCAAAACAGCTAATTCTAGGCCTGAGGCGCACGACACGCGATATCTTCCTGATTCTTGTCCCACAACTCTCCTCCTTCTGCGTGACATGTTCTTCCTCGATGTAATTTTGTGGCCCCATTTCAACATACCTCTGCGTGACACGGAGGCAACACTCAAACACCTTAGCACATTTTCTTCAACATCTTCCTTGCTCTCTTTTGACTTGAGTCTTCATATTGCTTACTTTGTCCCTTTTTGTACAGGTTTGTTCAATTAAACTTACCTACACAACTAATCATGTTGGTTAGCTCATAAATATACAACTGACTCTGTACGACTCTAGACACGTACATATTGTATTCAAACTAGGCTTTAATCTGGACATACTTAGCATTATGGGCATATAAATCTGCCCAAGATCAACTCTCGTTGAGAATCATAAGAACCTATATTTGCATCATTAAAAGATGTTGGTCTAATGACATAAGTCAATGGAATGTACGAGTATGTAATATAGTTGAATATAAATAACTGAATGAAATAAATTCAATAGCTATAGATATATACTCAACTGAATGAATACATGAACATGAAGTAAAAACCATTTATGCTTTAAAAAAATATACAATGAAATCAACTTGAAAAAAATATATTTTACTTGTGGGGAGTTTCTTTAACTGACACCCATTACTATGAGCATGTCAATGATACAACGTTGTGTCTCACGTTGCTAGGGTCATCCTATACTTTGAAGGGTGTAGGATGATATAGTGAATATGGATCCATCTAATTGTCCTTCTCACAGGCAGTGATAAGTCACATGAAGACTAATATTATCCAATCCTACACTCGCTACATAGTTCTATGAGACTTAGAAATCATAAAAGACGGTAACCCAATTCGATGCTCCATGCTACACCAAAAATAAATAATATAACTTAATTCTCAATGTTTAAAACATAATCTTACTCTTTTTTGACATAATTTCTCAAACGATCTTTAGATAATTGCTCAAACTTCCTCTATTGTACGTGTATATAAATATTTCGAATTTAAAAGATAACTTAGTTATAGTAATATTTTAACTTTATCTTTCCACATGTATATTTAAGGTAATTAGATTAAATGTTAGAGGAGTGTTCATCGAAATGAGTCAGGCGAAAAAGAAGTCAAAAAATCCAAAATATTAACCGGTTTAGAAGAAAGTTGTTATAAATATATTCGATATCTATTGATTAGAGAATATTTAGAACCCTAACTTTGGGATAAGGTCAATTTCCCCTTGTAAATAAAGGGGTCATCTTCATTGTTAAATCATACCTTAAGAGAAATAATCAATCTTCTCTCTTCTCCCTACTTTCTTCTTATTATTATTTTATAGTTTTATAGCACGTAATCAGCACGAGACTCTACTGCCTCAAAAAGTGAAGGTTAAGTTTGAAGAATTAATAAGGTATTATTTATTCTTTTACTTTTAATTTTAATGCTCAATCTTACGAAACTATAGTTTGTTGCCCTTCATAGTTCGGGAAAGAATTAACTTTCATGGGTATTGTATGCTGAAATCCACCGTGATGCAATAGGCTTCGAGACACCTGTCACGACCGGAATCTAGACCCCAGATGAGACCGGCGTAGTTGACCTCTCAGAGGTCGCAGACAAGCCTACTTACGTCATTCTTACTTCATCTAGGTTAATTTTAGCGGAAAATTTGAACTTTTTGTTTTCTTATTTCATGCTAAACATTTTAAACTTAACATCATGGGCGTTCACAAATCAACCATCTAATATAGAGATAATCAAATGAAAGAAACAGTGCAATACTGTAATAAGTGTATAATTGCCAAAATGGCACCAATACAGTGTCTGGAATAAAAACGGAACGAAACACTAGTGGAACATGCTCCACTAGCTAAAGCCTATATCTAAGCTAGATAGTAACGGTAGACATCCTCGAAAGCATGAGGACCTACGAAGTCCGGATGAAAGCTCCACGTCCGGATAACTGCAACATCAACCTGCACGCTCTAGCATCCACCTGTGCCTGCACCTAAAATTGTAGAGTTGTATAGGGTTAGTACACACTTGTACTAAGTATGGGTATATGCAAGCACACACCAAGGACATGCATGAGAAAGGATAGCTCTTTCCTAACAACATGATTATGGAAAGTCAAGTCAGTGGACTTGCCAAATTGGGATTAGGAAAGTTAGTGAACTTTCCAAATTTGGATTAGGAAAGTCAGTGAGCTTTCCTAATTCGGATTAGAAAAGTCATGCCATGAGAGTAACATGCATCATCATACCTATCATATTGCACACAGCACATAACATCTTACACATAGCACATATCATATAGAATACAGCACATAACATCTTTTATAACATTCATTCATATTCCATGAGACCTTGGAATCATGGACTTGACATTAAGACTTTCCAAAATGAGGGCTCAACATATTGGACCTCAACAAGGGAGTCTTCATTAGCAAACACAGAGTCTGCTTCATTCATTCATACGTACTTCATTTCATTTCGTTCATAGGCCAGTGTGAACACCAGCTATACCTAGGGTGTAGTTTATGACTTTCATCGGGTTTGTTGTGCAATGATCAAGAATAACCTAGTGTCATTACCTGAGTCTAGCTCACCTCTTGATTATCCTATCCAAACACCTTTGGTATCGTTCATTTCATTATGTGCTTCATTTGAGGCTGGCCTCATTCATTCATTGGGAACTTTAACTTTAACCGACATAGATCATTTGAGCATCATGAAATCCAGTGTCTCCCCCATACCGAAAAGAGGTGGAATCACCGGCCAAGGTGACCCAAAACATGCTAGCGTACATGGGAATTTAACCCCGCCAGATCCCTATATTGGCAGTATAGGTTCGAAGACCAGGAGATATAAGGAGACCCATACCCGGCAAGCCAGACAGTCTCATCTCATGAGAGTTACGTGAACCTCCGCCCTTCCCGAAAGAAGGCATCACCGCTCATAGCTAGTCTATGGGTGCTCAGTATAAAGTTCCATTACATTCAACATATACGTCATGGAAGTTGGCTTCTAGTATGAGGACATCATAGCTCAATAGATGATTTCTCATCTCATCATTAGTATTAAGTGTGTTAATCTCAACACTTTCATTAGAGTGTTCATAGAGACTGGTCTCTTCATTAACTTTACACTGTCATAGGTGAGTACATTTTGGTAACATTTACTTAGGCTCATTTGAGATTGCTCTCATCTTTGACATTAGCCTCATATCATGTTGTCACCACATTCATTAACATTAGCACATTTTCTCTTCATAATTACTCACCCCATTTTACGTGAATGTTCATTTCATCATATGCCAATATACTTGGCCATTTGTGTGTTTCACACTCTTACTTAACCCTTCTAGGGTTTCATCATTTCATTACATAATAATCATTTCATCGTATACCAATGCACTTGGCCATTTAGTGTGTTTTACACTCGTACTTAACCCATTCTAAGGTTACTTCATTTCAGTACATACATCTTAGGTTCACTTATTTTTAAACGTATGCTAGACTTATGGGTCTATACATACAAGCCATGAGGCTTCATTCATAGTTCGTTAAGTGACTCATATCTTCCTAAGATTATGTAGTACAAGACTTATGTATCTTGTATATATGCCAAGATCTCAATTTCAATATAAGTAGGTGGCATTATTCTTGAACATTTAATTCACGTATGACTTATGTATCAATACAGAAATTTGGGCAAGGGAATCCAAGTTCGAACCACTTGGACAATACTTACATTTTTCCTTGAGTTTATTTTAGTCTTCATGACATTGGGACCCTTATCGAAACCCAACATCAACATTCTATGTTTATTTTTCTCCTTGGGTTTTCTCTTAATTTGGCCGAAGGGTTGTGGGATCGAATCCCCACAACCCCTTTTATTTTTCATTTAAAATCTTATTGTCCCATTTTGCCTAGACCAAGAGGTTGTGGGATCAAACCCCCACAGCCTCTTTTATTTTACTCTTTAATTCGCTGGGAATTGGGAGGTTGTGGGTTCGAACCCCCACAGCATCCTTATTTTATTTGTAATTTTGCTAGGGCTGTGAGGTTGTGGGTTCGAACCCCCACAGCCTCCTTATTTTTTTTTTATTAAGATTGACTTAGCTAGGCGTTTGGCAGTGAGGTTGAGGGATCGAGCCCCCACAGCCTCACTTTATTTTCTTAATTATTTCGCCCTTCTCCTTTCCAGCCTTGAGGTCGTGGGTTCGATTCCCACGCCTCACACTTTTTTTTCTTTAATTATTCTTCTTTCATTCGCTGCCTAGAGGTCGTGGGTTCGATTCCCATGCCTCCCATTTTATTTATTTAAATTGTTGGTCTCTCCTTTCTCAACCAGCAGACCCCAGTTCGAAGCCCCCCAGCCCCTTTCTTTTTTTTTTTGCGAATTTAAATTGTCACACGGGTGAGGTCACAGGTTCGAATCCTGGTGGCCTCACCCCTTTAAAATTCATTAAATTTCCAGATTTCTTCATTACACTTTAGCCTAAACTAAAATAGTATTTTTGGCTGGAACTTTATCATCTTATTAACTTATTTTCACCAATATTTTCACTTGAAAACTTAGGACAATTCATGGATCGTTTGTTACTTTTTGGGGGAGTATTTCATGGATTCGTTTAGCCAAAATGTTGACACTCAAATCAGCCCCATCTCCATTTTAATGAACATCATGATTACATAAGTTTACACACGTAAAATGACAACCAAAAACAATATCAAACTTGAAGCCATAAATCGAAACCTCATTCAAGTACATTCATAGTAACATTTTGCACGTATACACACACTTGTACAAACTTTCGAATACATGGTTGTCTTTCCTACGATTTCAAGTATACAAACAAAATCATGTTCATCACGAAATCATAACATACCTAAATCTATCAGCAATCATACCCAACGTACGATTCATTAGGAGCTAGTGACAGGGGCATGCAAAAGGGGAAACAATCCTAGTTTTCGAATGAACAATATGAACCTTAAAGGGTCTCTTGGGAAAGGGACCAAGAGAGAAGAAAACCCATACCTTATTTTGACGTTCAAAACTTGAAGTTGCTGCCCAAAAACTCTCCAAAACTCACGTCCAAACCAAGTTCTAAACACAAAACTTTCGACGGAAAAAACCCTCTCTTTGCCTAACGTTCTTACTTAGCTTGTTTTCTTATATTTTCGTGTGAGTTCTTCAAGTGTGAAGAACTCTAGTAATTTTTCTGTTCTTCTAGTTGTTTTGGCAGAGAGTATTCGTGAAAACAAATGGAGAAACGTGAGAGAGATGAGCTTGAGAGAGAGTTAAAAGAGGTGAAGTAGTTTAGACTTAGTCATAAAAACATATTAATTAATAAATAAATGATAATTAATAATAAAATCTGATTTTCCTTTTTAAATCAAACATTAATTATTTTATTAAATTAATTCACCAATAAAAAAAATCACATTAAATCATTGCTCCCACCTAGGTTCGAACCAGGGTGGAGCAAGACTTAACTTTAAGATCTCCATTTCGTCTCTCTCTCCCAAATTTGCCCCTCCACCTTATTAAATAATTAATTAATTATATATTTAGGGTAATTACGATACTACCCTTAGCCTGGTAAAAGACCATTTTACCCCTAGACCCTCAAAACTTAAGATTTCCTCTTTTTAAGTCGGGTAAAGACTCCTTCGAGTAAATCTTCGTATTCGAGAGCCCTACATGGTTGGTCCCAACCTTTCCAAGCTCAACTAACTCCCCAAGTTAGTTGGCTTGGCTGTAGCAAGGGTTCCGACGTCTGGTTCTACGCGCATCAATTTGTGTGAACCCTGGTCTAATCATAGGCATTCTTGACACATTAAGCATTTCTTATCTTATTCATTTTTAGGGTTGTTACATTATCCCCCCCCCCTTAGTAACATTCGTCCCCGAATGACACTACCACTATATAGCATAATGCCAGTGAGATCATAACATAATCACTATGCACAGTCAAGCAATAGCAACAAAATATGGAGAGATAAGGAAACTTAGACTTATGAGTAGGAAGTCTAACCTCAAGAGCTGAAAAGATGAGGGTAACGGGATCTCATGTCGGCCTCAGCCTCCCACGTAGCACCCTCAACAAGATGATTTCTCCACAATACCTTCACTGTGGCAATCTCCTTGTTCCTCAGCCTCTTGATCTGTCTGTCTAAGATCTCAACAGGTACCTCCTCATAGGACAAGTCTTCATCGACCCCCAAACCATCCACATGTAGAATCGATGTTGGATCACCTAGGCACTTCTTTAACATGGATAAATGAAAGACTGGATGGACAGAAGCTAGCTCCGCAGGCAATGCCAACTCATAGGCCACCTCACCCACACGCTGTAGGATCTCGTATGGCCCAAAATACCTCGGACTCAACTTCCCCTTCCTGCCAAACCTCATCACCCCCTTCATAGGTGACATCTTCAGATAGACCTGGTCACCAACATCAAACTCTGAGGGCCTTTTTCTTTTATCTGCATATGACTTCTACCGACTGTAAGCAGTAGCTAACCTGTCCCTAATCACTCTGACCTTCTCTAAGGCCTCATGAATGATCTCTGGACCCAAAATGGATGACTCTCCAACCTCGAACCACCCAACTGGAGATCTACACTTCCTACCATACAGTGCCTCAAACGGTGCCATCCCAATAATGGAGTGATAGCTATTATTATACGAGAACTCTATAAAAGGCATATGGTCATCCCAGCTACCCCTGAAGTCAATCACACACGCTTCAACATGACCTCCAATGTCTGAATGGTGTGCTCTGCCTGCCCATCAGTCTGAGGATGAAATGAAGTACTAAGCTTTACCTGCGTGCCCAAGCTCTTCTGGAAAGATCTCCAGAAATGTGAAGTAAACTGAGCTCCTCTATCTGAAATGATAGACAAAGGAATCCCATGCCATCTCACAATCTCATCAATGTAGAGTCTCGCATAATCCTCGGCTCTGTAAGTAGAATTCACAGGGATAAAGTGGGCAGACTTAGTCAATCTATCCACAATAATCCATATGGAGTCATGCTGCCTCCTAGTCCTCGGAAGACCAACCACGAAGTCCATATTAATGGCCTCCCACTTCCAAGTTGGAACCTCAATAATCTGAGTAGGACCGCCAGGCTTAAGATGTTCTGCCTTAACCTGCTGACAATTAGGACACTTGGCCACATATTCTGCAATGTCATTCTTCATGCCATCCCACCAATAAATCTGCTTAAGATCATGATACATCTTGGTGGAACCTAGATGTATGGAATATCTGGAACCATGGGCCTCTGCAACAATCATGGTCCGCAAATCACCCACATCTGGTACACACAGCCTGTCCTGATACCTAAGTATGCCGTCACCTCCCAAAGCGAAAGACTCATTCATCTTTATCAACACTGAGTCCTTCAGCTCCATCAACACAGGATCTAGATGCTGACCCTGCTTGACTTCAACTACCAAGGATGATTCAGAACTAGGATGAACTGAAACACCCCCACTAGTAGAGTCAACCAATCGCACACCCAGTCTGGCCAGTCTGTGTACATTTTTTACCAACTCCTTCTTCTCATCCTCAACGTGGGTTGTACTTCCCATACTCATCCTTCTCAAAGCATCAGCTACAACGTTAGCCTTACCTGGATGGTAGTGAACATTCATGTCATAATCCTTCAACAGATCCAACCATCTCCGCTGACGTAGATGCAACTCCCTCTGTGTGAACACGTACTGGAGACTCTTGTGGTCTGTGAACACATCCACATGCACTCCATACAAGTAGTGCCTCCACAGTTTCAGTGCAAACACCACAACTGCCAACTCCAGGTCATGAGTGGGATAATTCTTCTCATGAACCTTGAGCTGTCTGGACGCATAAGCTATCACCTTACCAACCTGCATAAGAACACAACCCAAACCAACCCTAGATGCATCATAATAAATAGTGTAATTCTCACCACACTTAGGCGAAGTAAGCACCGGGGCTGAAGTGAGTCTGTCCTTGAGCTCCTGGAAACTCTTCTCACAAGTCTCCGTCCATTCAAACTTGGTTTTATTCTTAGTCAAAGCTGTCAATGGGGCAGCAATGGAAGAAAAGCCCTCCACAAACCTGCGGTAGTAACCAGCCGATCCTAGAAAGCTACGGATCTCAGTGGGAGTAAGAGGCTTTGGCCAGTTCTTCACAGCCTCAGTCTTCCTGGATCCACCTCCATGCTCTGATTGGACACAACATGACCCAGGAAGGTCACTGATCTAAGCCAACATTCACACTTGCTGAATTTGGCGTACAGCTGATGTTGTCTAAGTACCTGCAAGGTTAGTCTCAAATGTTGTTCATGCTCTTCCTTGGTCCTAGAGTAGATGAGAATGTCATCAATGAATACTATAATGAAAGAGTCAAGGTATTCACGGAAGACTCGGTTTATGAGGTCCATAAATGCAGTAGGTGCATTCGTAAGACCAAATGACATGACTAAGAACTCATAATGACCATAACGGGTACGAAAGGCTGTCTTTGGGATATCTCCATCCCTAACCCTAAGCTGATGATACCCTAAACGAAGATCAATCTTATAGAAGAAACTAGACCCTTGGAGCTGATCAAACAAATCATCTATTATGGGAAGTGGATACTTATTCTTTATAGTGACTTTGTTGAGCTGCTGATAATCGATACACATTCTAAGGGTTCCATCTTTCTTTTTCACAAACAACACTGGAGCGCCCCAAGGTGATATGCTCGGCTGAATGAAACCCTTATCAGTGAGATCTTTTAACTGCAGCTTCAACTCTTTGAGTTCAGCTAGAGCCATTCTGTAAGGAGGAATTGAAATTGGTTTAGTATCGGGTTCTACGTTGATACCAAAATCAATCTCTCGAGGGGGAGGGACTCCAGGCAAATCATCAGGAAATACATCTAGGAACTCATTCACTACAGGCACTGAGTCTATGGATGGAACGTCATGATCTAAATCATTAACACTCACAAGATGATACAATAACCCCTTAGACGTCATTTTATTAGCCTTAAGGTTCGAAATCAAGGGATTTGGACGACTCGAGTTGTACCCCTCCCAGACTAGCTCCTCTTCATCAGGGAAACGAAATCTCACCACTCTACTACGACAATCCAAACAAGCATAACAACTGTGAAGCCAGTCCATGCCAAGAATAACATCAAAATCATGCATGGGTAACTCAACCAAGTCTGCACACATAGTCTTACCACTTACAACTATTGGGCAATCCTTGTATACTCTATCAGTTCTTACATTTTCTCCTAAAGGTGTACTAACCACTATAGGATCATGCAGAACTTCAGGCGATATCTCAAAAGTGAGAGCAAGCAAAGGAGTTACAAAGGAAAGCGTAGACCCTGGATCAGGTAAAGCATAAATAGAAGTTGAGAATACTTGCAGCATACCTGTGACCACATCAGCGGACTTCTCCTGCTCCTCCCTGCCCTTCAGGGCATAGAACCTGTTCCTCTTAGGAGGCTCGGCTGCTGCTGCACCCTGTGGATTAGGCCTAGGCTGAGCATTACGTCCAGCCTGACCTCTGTTCTGTGGGCAATCTCTAACCATGTGCCCACTCTTACTGCAACCGAAACAGGCATTAGTGCTCTGTCTGCACTCTCCACTGTGAGCACGGCCACACTTAGCACAATTCTTTTTGGGATGCTACATATCACCTCCATTGCCCTTCTTGGGCTCTGGTCTGCCTTCTCTAGGTGTTGTACTCCTCTGAAAATTAGAGTTCCCAGAACTCTGTTGCCCCTTCTTAAACCTGGGCTGTTCACGGACGCCAAAATTATTTCTGTGGCCTCTATGGCTGGGACCTGCATGATCTAGAGGCTTAGGCCTCCTACCATCACGAATACCCCTCTTTCTGCGGCTGTCCTCTACCTGCTGGACATGCACCATCAACCTGGAGAGGTCCATATTATCATGGAGCATCGCAGACCGACACTCTTCCTCCAGATCTCCATTGATTTCTGTGAGGAACCTGCTCATCTCATCCCTGCTGTTAGATACAAGGGAAGTAGCATACCTGGATAATTTAACAAACTTCAGTACTCATCTCATCCTTGTTGTTAGATACTAAGGAAAGTAGAATGCCTGGATTGTTTAACAAACTTCAGGGAATACTCCCTGACTGTCATAGATCCCCGCTTAAGGTTGATAAACTCCTCAACCTTTGCCTCCCTCATCTCCCTGGGAAAGAATCTCTCCAGGAAGGCTGTCTTAAACAGCTCCCAAGTGACTGGAACTCCGCCCAAAGCTCGGCTATCCTGCCACATCTTGCACCAAGTCTGTGAAACATCCTTGAGCTGATAGGAAGCCAGCTCAGGCTTCTCAGTATCTGTGGCCCCCATAGCCACCAGAATCTTATGCAAATCATCCACAAACTCCTAGGGATCCTCTGAAGTCTTGGACCCTGTGAAAATAGGAGGATTCATCCTCGTAAAGTCTCGCAGCCTGTCAGCCATGCTACGTACCGGTGGGTTCACCCTCTGAACATTCTGCCGGTTGACCTGGGCAGTCATAGCATGGGCCTGCATAGTGATGGCCTGTGCCATCTGGGCCAGGGATGCCCGCACCTACGCATCATTCAACCCAACTGGGTTAACCGGCATGGCCACTCCTTCAGCTGGAGCCTGGGGTGGAACATGATTGTTCCCAGCAGCTGCTCCTCCTCTTCTCTGACCAACATTCCTCCTAGTATTCATTCTCTGAAAACAATAAGAATTGATGTTAGACACGCTCATAACACCAAAAAATCATACATTAGGAAAAACACGATAAGATCAGAAGAAGGGAAATTCTCCTACGCATTATGCAGTCTCTATTTCAGGATAGTGGTGCACTTCACTACCATGACTTAGAAACTACTCAATGTGGTTGATGTCAACTCATTATTCTCAGAATTTAACCTGGCTCTGATACCAACTTTGTCACGACCGGAATCTAGACCCCAGACGAGACCGGTGTCATTGACCTCTCAGAGGTCGCAGACAAGCCTACTTACATCATTCTTACTTCATCTAGATTAATTTTAGCGGAAAATTTGAACTTTTTGTTTTCTTATTTCATGCTAAATATTTTAAACTTAACATCATGGGCGTTCACAAATCAACCATCTAATATAGAGATAATCATGAAAGAAACAGTACAATACTGTAATAAGTGTATAATTGCCAAAATGGCACCAATACAGTGTCTGAAATAAAAACGGAAAGAAACACTAGTGGAACATGCTCCAGTAGCTAAAGCCTATATCTAAGCTAGATAGTAACGGTAGACATCCTCATAAGCATGAGGGCCTACCAAGTCCGGATGAAAGCTCCACGTCCGGATAGCTGCAACGTCAACCTGTACGCTCTAGCGTCCACCTGTGCCTGCAGCTAAAATTATAGAGTTGTATAGGGTTAGTACACACTTGTACTAAGTATGGGTATATGAAAGCACACACCAAGGATATGCATGAGAAAGGATAGCTTTTCCTAACAACATGATTATGGAAAGTCAAGTCAGTGGACTTGCCAAATTGGGATTAGGAAAGTTAGTGAACTTTCCAAATTTGGATTAAGAAAGTCAGTGAGCTTTCCAAATTTGGATTAGGAAAGTCATGCCATGAGAGTAACATGCATCATCATACCTATCATATTGCACACAGCACATAACATCTTAAACATAGCACATATCATATAGCATACAGTACATAACATCTTTTATAAAATTCATGCATATGCCATGGGACCTTGGAATCATGGACTTGACATTTAGACTTTCCAAAATGAGGGCTCAACATATTGGACCTCAACTAGGGAGTCTTCATTAGCAAACACAGAGTCTGCTTCATTCATTCATACGTACTTCATTTCATTTCGTTCATAGGCTAGTGTGAACACCAGCTATACCTAGGATCTAGTGTAAGACTTTCATCGGATTTGCCGTGCGATGATCAAGAATAACCTAGTGTCATTACTTGAGTCTAGCTCACCTCTTGATTATCCTATCCTAACACCTTTGGTATCGTTCATTTCATTATGTGCTTCATTTGAGGCTGGCCTCATTCATTCATTGGGAACTTTAACTTTAACTGACATAGATCATGTGAGCATCATAAAATCCAGTATCTCCCCCACACCGAAAAGAGGTGGAATCACCGGCCAAGGTGACCCAAAACATGCTAGCGTACATGGGAATTTAACCGCGCCAGATCCCTATATTGGCAGTATAGGTTAGAAGACCAGGAGATATAAGGAGACCCATACCCGTCAAGCCAGACAGTCTCATCTCATGAGAGTTACGTGAACCTCCGCCCTTCCCGAAAGAAGGCATCACTGCTCATAGCTATTATATCGGTGCTCAGTATAAAGTTCCATTACATTCAACTCATACGTCATGGAAGCTGGCTTCTAGTATGAGGACATCATAGCTCAATAGATGATTTCTCATCTCATCATTAGTATTAAGTGTGTTAATCTCAATACTTTCATTAGAGTGTTATAGAGAATGGTCTCTTCATTAACTTTACACTCGCATAGGTGAGTACGTTTTTGGTAACAATTACTTAGGCTTATTTGAGATTGTTCTCATCTTTTACATTAGCCTCATATCATGTTGTCACCACATTCATTAACATTAGCACATTTGCTCTTCATAATTACTCACCCCATTTTACATGAATGTTCATTTCATCATATGCCAATATAATTGGCCATTTGTGTGTTTCACACTCTTACTTAACCCTTCTAGGGTTTCATCAATTTATCACATAATAATTATTTCATCGTATGCCAATGCACTTGGCCATTTAGTGTGCTTTACACTCGTACTTAACCCATTCTAGGGTTACTTCATTTCATTACATATATGCTATGAGGCTTCATTCATAGTTCGTTAAGTGACTCATATCTTCCTAAGATTATGTAGTACAAGACTTATGTGTCTTGTATATATGCCAAGATCTCGATTTTGATCTAAGTAGGTGGCATTATTCTTGAACATTTAATTCACGTATGACTTATGTATCAATTTGGAAATTTGGGCAAGGGAACCCAAGTTTGAACCACTTGGACAATACTTACATTTTTCCTTGACTTTATTTTTATTCCTCATGACATTGGGACCCTAGATCGAGCCCCAACATCAACATTCTATTTTTATTTTTCTCCTTGGGTTTTCCCTTTATTTAGCTGAAGGGTTGTGGGATCGAACCGCCACAACCCCTTTTATTTTTCACTTAAAATTTTGTTGTCCCATTTCGCCTAGACCAAAAGGTTGTGGGATCAAACCTCCACAACCTCTTTTTATTTTAGTCTTTATTTCGCTGGAATTGGGAGGTTGTGGGTTCGAACCCCCACAGCCTCCTTATTTCATTTTTAATTTCGCTAGGGGCTGTGAGGTTGTGGGTTCGAACCCCCACAGCCTCCTTATTTTTATTTTTAATTAAAGTTTACTTAGCTAGGCGTTTGGCAATGAGGTTGTGGGATCGAGCCCCCACAGCCTCACTTTATTTTCTTATTTAATTCGCCCTTCTCCTTTCCAGCCTTGAGGTCGTGGGTTCGATTCCCACGCCTCACATTTTCTTTTCTGTAAATTTTTCTTCTTTCATTCGCTGCCTGGACGTCAAGGGTTCGATTCCCACGCCTACCATTTTATTTCTTTAAATTGTTGCTCTCTCCTTTCTCAACCAGTAGACCCCAGTTCGAATCCCCCCAACCCCATTTCATAACTTCTTGCGAGATTAAGGTTCCACATGGGTGAGGTCACAGGTTCGAATCCTGGTGGCCTCATACCTTTAAAATCAATTATTTTTCCAGATTTCCATTCTATATTTTAGCCTAAACTAAACTTATATTTTTGGCTGTAAACTTAATCATTTTCTTAACTTATTTTCATCAATATTTCCACTTGAAAACTTGGGAAGATTCATGGATCATTTAACACTTTTTGGGTGTATTTCATGGATTCATTTAGCCAAACTATTGACACTCCAATCAGCCCCACTTCCATTTTAATGAACATCACGATTTACATAGGTTTATACACGTAAAATGACAACCAAAACATTATCAAACTTGAAGCCTAAATAGAAAGCTCATTCACAGTACATTCACAGTAACCTTTTCACACTTACACACACTTGCACAAACTTTCGAATACATGGTTGTCTTTCCTACGATTTCAAGTATACAATCAAAATCATGTTCATCATGAAATCATAACACACCTGAATCTACCAGCAATCATACCCAACCTACGATTCATTGGGAGCTAGTGACAGGGGCATGCAAAAGGGGAAACAATCCTAGTTTTCAAATGAACAATATGAACCTTAAGGGGTCTCTTGGAAAAGGGACCAAGAGAGAAGAAAACCCATATCAACTCCACTCAAGAACTCGTCTAAGCCTCCTCAATATCAACTCCACTCGAATGACAACCTCCCTTAGCCTAGTGTGCGATTAATGTTTGTTTTCTTGTGATTTCGTGTGAGTTCTTCAAGTGTGAAGAACTTGGTTTATTTTTCTGCTTTTGTATCTTAATTTGGCAGAGAAATATCGTGTGAAAGAATGGGAGAGATTGAGCATGAGAGTTGAGAGATAGACGTGAGAGAGTGGGAGTTATATTAGGCTTAGGAGTCTAGTTTACGACTTAGTCAAATAAGGTTTAGTTAATTATTAAAAATATGATTTTTATTTTATTTTAAATCATCTAATGAATAATAATTATTAATTAATTACATTAATTCAATAGCTTAAATAAAAATCACATAAATTCATTGCTTCCACCTAGTTTCGAACCCAGGTGGAGCAAGACTTAACTTCAAGAGTTCAATTTCGGCTCTCTCTCCCCAATTTGCCCCTCCACCTTATTAAATAAATAATTAATTACATATTTAGGGTAATTACGATACTACCCTTAGCCAGGAAAAAGACCATTTTACCCCTAGACCCTTCAAACCTAAGATTTTCTCTTTTTAAATCCGGTAAAGACTCCTTCGAGTAAATCTTCGTATTCGAGAGCCCTACATGGTTGGACCCAACCTTTCCAAGCTCAACTAACTCCCCAAGTTAGTTGGCTTGACTGTAGCAAGGGTTCCGAGGTATGGTTCTATGCGCATTAATTCGTGTGAACCCTGGTCTAATCGTAGGCATTCTTGACACATTAAGCATTTCTTATCTTATTCATTTTTAGGGTTGTTACACACACTTCTTCAATTTGAGATGCGTAAAACCGGATGCATAGCTACTAAGTCTGCTGTTAATTCTAACTCATATATCACCTTGCCAATCTTTTTCAAGATCTTGTAAGGGCCTACATGTCTAGGACTGAGCTTTCCTTTCTTGACAAATCTCATCACCCCTTTCATAGGTGACACTTTCAGAAAAACCCAATCATCAATTTGGAACTCTAGTTCCCTTATCCTTACGTTTGCATAAGATTTCTGACGACTCTGGACTGTCTTAAGTCTATCTCTAATGAGTTGCACTTTATCCATAGCATGAAGGACTAAATCTTTCCCTATCAAAGCTGCTTCACCTACTTCAAACCAACCAACAGGAGACCTACATCTACTTCCATACAAAGCCTCATAAGGGGCCATCTAAATGCTGGAATGGTAGCTATTGTTGTAGGCAAACTCAATTAGAGGAAGGTGATCATCCCAACTACCTTTGAAATTGATCACACAAGCTCTCAACATATCCTCTAGGGTCTGAAAAGTACTCTCTGCCTGTCCATCCGTCTGTGAATGAAATGCTGTGCTAAGGTTAACTTGAGTACCAAGACCCTTCTGAAACGACTTCCAGAAATGAGAGGTAAACTGGGGACCTCTATCTGAGATGATAGACAAAGGAACCCCATGCAACATCACAATTTCATTAATGTAAAGCTTGGTATAGTCCTCTGTCCAATCTGTAGTCTTGACTGCCAAAAAGCGAAAAGACTTAGTCATCCTATCAACTATCACCCAAATGGAGTCATGTTGTCTGCGAGTACGCGGTAACCCTGTGATGAAATCCATATTGATTACTTCCCACTTCCAAGTAGGAATGTCGATCTCTTGAGGCATAACCCCTGGTTTCTGATGTTCTACCTTGACTTGCTGACAATTGGGGCACTTACTCACAAAATCTTCTATATCCCTCTTCATGCCATTCCACCAATAGACTTCCCGCAGATCGCAGTACATCTTAGTGGCACCTAGGTGAATAGAATATCTGGAGTTATGGGCTTCTGCAAGAATATGATGTCTCAACTCGCCCAAATCAGGAATACACAATCTACCCTGGTAGCGAAGTACACCATCTCCCCCTTAGGAGAAAACCTCCACTCTCTGATTATGGACTGCGCCTTTAAGTTCAAGCAAGATTGGATCACTGTCTTGCTTTTCCTTAACCTCCAATACCAAATAAGATTCTGCCCCATTCTGAACTGTTACACCATTGTCTGATATGCTCATAAGGCGAACTCCCAAGTGAGCAAGCCTGTGAACATCCTTCACTAGCTCCTTTCTTTCTTCTTCAACATAGGCTACACTACCCATAGATAGTCTACTAAGAGAGTCTGCTACTACATTCGCCTTACCAGGATGATAATGCACACTTATATCATAATCCTTAAGGAACTCAAGCCACCTCCTCTGGCGAAGATTGAACTCTTTCTGGGTGAACACATACTGAAGGCTCTTATGGTCAGTGAATACATCTACATGAACACCATACGAGTAGTGTCTCCATATCTTGAGTGCAAACACCACTACTGCAAGCTCGAGGTCATGAGTTGGATAGTTCTTCTCATGCACCTTAAGCTGTCTAAAGGCATAAGCTATAACCTTATCTTGCTGCATCAACACACAACCAAGGCCAACTCTGGATGCATCGCAATAGATCACATAACCATTGAAATTTGACCATCTTCCGCGTCAACCTAGTCAATGGTGAGGCTATGGATGAAAATCCTTCCACGAACCTTCTGTAATAACCCTCTAGACCTAAGAAACTTCTGATATATATGGCAGAGGTAGGCCTGGGCCATTGTTTCACTGCTTTTATCTTCTATCAATCCACTCAGATCCCTTCGCTAGATACAATGTGACCAAGGAAAGCAATAGATTGCACCCAGAACTCACATTTCCTAAACTTAGTGAATAACTGGCGATCTTTGAGAGTCTGCAGAACAACTCTCAAATGACTTGCATGTTCTTTCTCATTCCTAGAGTAAATGAGGATATCATCAATAAAGATGATAACGAACAAGTCCAAGTACTATTTGAACACTCTGTTAATCAAATCCATGAAAGCTGCAGGAGCATTTGTTAGTCCAAATGACATAACTACAAATTCATAATGACCATACCGAGTTCTGAAGGCTGTTTTCAGAATTTCACTATCTTTGACTCTGAGCTGATGATAACCCGATCTGAGGTCTATCTTTGAGAAATGGCTAGCACCCTGAAGTTGGTCAAACAAGTCATCAATCCTGGGAATGGTATACTTATTCTTGATTATGACCTTGTTCAACTGTCTATAGTCAATACACATTCTGAGAGAACCATCTTTCTTCTTTACGAACAACACTGATGCACCCCATGGTGAAATGTTAGGTCTGATGAAACCCTTATCTAGAAGGTCTTTCAACTGCTCTTTCAATTCATTAAGCTCTGCTGGAGCCATTCTATAAGGAGGAATAGAAAGAGGCTGGGTATCTGGATGGAGATCAATTCCAAAGTCGATTTCCCTTTTGGGAGGGACTCCGGGAAGATCTTCTGGAAACACTTCTGGAAACTCATTGACTATTTGAACTGACTCAATAGTTGGGGTTTCAGAGCTAGAGTCCTTAACCCGAAATAGATGATAGAGATAACCCTTACAGATCATCTTTCTGGCCTTAAGGTAAGAAATAAATTGACCCATAGGCGCTAAGCTACTACCCTTCCATTCAAAGATTGGTTCGTCTGGAAACTAAAAGCGAACAATCCTAGTTTTACAATCGACTGAGGCATAACATGAATGTAACCAATCCATGCCTAAAATGACCTCGAAGTCTACCATTTCTAACTCTACAAGATCTGCTGAGGTGACTTTGTGAGAGACTGTGACAGGGCAATTTCTGTATACCAGTCTAGCTATAATTGGGTCACCGACTAGAGTAGAGACTGAGAAAGATTCTGAGAGAGTTTCTGGATTGACACTGAATTGGACTTCTATGTAAGGAGTTACAAAAGAAAGAGTAGCCCCTGATCTAACAATGCATAAACATCTAGGTCAAAGACTCATAACGTACCAGTGACTACATCAGGAGAACCTTCCTGATCCTGGCGAGCCTGAAGAGCATACAGTCTGTTTGGGCGCTGACCGCCACCTGCACCAGATGAGTTACCCTGCTGAGTCGGGCAATTTTCTGGTGCTGATGAAGTTGTAGACTGAGCTCTACCATTTCCACCTCCTTGACCCTGTCTCAAAGGACAATCCCTCAACCTGTGGCCAGACTAACCACACCCAAAACATCCTTCTTTTCCTACAAGACACTCGCCCGGATAGTTCTTACCACACTTAGGGCAAGTGGGGTAAATCTTGGTGCCTGAAACACTTCCCTGACACTTAGAGCTTGATGCTCTACCCTTCTGGTCATACCTGTTCTTGGAGGATGGAACACTAGCTGATGAAGGGGATGGAGATGAGAACTTATGCTGACTCTGCAATCAATTTCCACCGCCCGATTTATGCTGAGAATAATCATAGTTCCCAGTCCTAGCCTTCTTATTCTTTTTGGCTTGTTCTCTACGCTTATCACCATCAACTTGTTGAGCATGAGTCATAAGCCTAAAGATGTTCATATCTCCCAGTAACATAGCATTTCTGCACTCTGTTTTCACCAAATCTGACACTCCATACAAGAACTTATTCATCTGAGAGCTGGAGTCAGCAACCATGTGAGGAGCATACCTGGTGAGTTGGTTAAACTTTAGCCCATACTCTTGGACTGTCATGTTACCTTGCCTCAAGTTCATGAATTACTGAACCTTTGTCTCTCTCAACTTTATTGGGAAAAAACTATCGACAAAAGTCTCACTAAAACAATCCCAAGTGATAAGAGCTGCATTTGCACCCCTATTGTCCTTTCTCTGAGTGTACCATATATGAGCAACATCCTTCAACTGGTATGATGCCAACTCAAGTGGATCATTCCCAATGACTTGTATTACCTAAAAGATCTTCTTGATCTCATCCAAGAAATTTTGAGGATCCTTATTAGTCTGTGATCCTAAGAACTTGAGGCGATTCATTCTAACAAAGTCACAGACCCTTGCTGTTGCTGATCCACTATTTTCATTCACAGGAGCATGAACCCGATTGTTTGGTGGGTCATACTCTGAGCCAACATCTGTATGGCATTCCTGAACTCAGAATTAGAGACTTCTTGATCTAGGATTGGAGGAACTGCGTTTGCATTCCTGGCATTCGCATTCCTAGTGTTAGCTCTACGAGGAGGCATGATCTGAAACGTAGAACGTCAAGTTAGAATGGGATTAGATCATACCTTACGCACGATAAGAGTAACAACAAAGTGAAGTTTTCCTAAAACACTTCATAGCCTCCCTTTCATTAGATGTGGTGCACTTCACACCCATGAAAAGGACTCTACTTAGTGAGGCTTTTCAGACATCCTATGACACTTAAACCTAATGCTCTGATACCAAGTTTTGTCACGCCCCGAGCTACCCCCGAGACGCGGACACGGAACCTAAGACCACAAGTGATCCCAAGCTAACCTTACTGGTATAATCATGAGCATATTAAAGAATAATAAACTGTTGCGGAAGCTAAAGCATACTTAAAATGAAAAGATGGGGAATATTCATATGCTAAATCTAAGATATATGAAAAATGATGAGTTTAATACAAAGAAAATATCAACTCAACGCTAAGTTGAAACTAACTATGTCTGAAATAAGCCTCTAAACTGGACTAGAAATACTGGGACAAGCCCCAACTAAATCTAGCAAAGCTGAAACTAAATGACTGAAGTTTGAAATTAAACTCATGACTGTTGTCCTCGGAGAATGAGGATTCACCACTGAATCTTCTGAACTGGAGATCGGAAATCGATCTATGCGTGATGTGGATGCTGAAAACCTGAACCTACATCACAAGAAGATGTAGCGCACGTATGCGTCAGTACTTGAAGGTACTGAGCATGTACGATAGAGTAAAGCTAAAATAAAACATAACTGAACAAGCACAAAAGCAAGTATAATAATCTGAACATGATATACTGAATTCTGAGCTAACTGGATGCAATGACCAATTTATAACATGTTGAAACTGAATACTAAATATACTGATAAATGGTCAATGAAGAGAGTCTTACTGAACTGTGGGAGCTACTAATAACCGATAATAAAATCACATGAGCTAAATGTGGAGTCCATTGTATACGCCCCATCGAGAGGACCCAATATACCCTGCCAAAGGTATAAAGGCATGCTGGCGTGATCACTAAACTGATTGCCCACAGAGGGGACTTACAACCTACTTGGGTAGTACTTCTGGGACTATTTAGGTACGCTAAACCCTAGTCCAATTCGGTATTATGCTACTCCCAATGAATTAACTGATTATGACTGAGTTTCTGTAAATACTAGATAGCTCCAAACTAAACATGCAAACTAAGAATGCAATAATTAATCTGGTAATTATACATTTATAACTGAGGCATGTATATCTGAAATAACTGAAATATCTGACCTAGCATGTGTAATTCAAAAACTAAAGAAATACAAAGCTAGGGTTCTGAAATTCATGCGATAATCTGAGTAATAATATGATAATCTGATTTGGAATGTATACTTTAACTAAATAATGAAGTTCTGTTGTAATTCTAGGAATCCTTGGTTTAAAATCATGATAAGAGAATCAAGAACTGACTTAAAACTAGGGACCCAATGGGTGAAAGCAACCCACTAGTGAAATCCCACATACCTGGTGATGAAATTCACGGAAAAATACTTAAATTTCGTGGTTGGAACTGCTGGAAACTTGTTGGGTTCTTTACTAGAGTTGTTGACCTTTTTTCTCCTTTCTTGCTTCTAATTTTCTAACTTTTGATTAATTATTTGACTTAGGTAAGTTTTAGTTATGTTTCTAGGCTTAAACTGACTAAAATCTGATGATTTAGGGTCAAAACGACGTATCTTAAGGTTTAAATGAAATGGGAAAAGACCAAAAGACCCCTCGGTAAGTTGGTGTCGGACCAAACGATGACCTGGACAGACGGTCCGTCGTTCCATCGACGGTCCGTCGTTTGGGTCCGTAGTTTGGGTATGTTCGACAGGCCTTTACTAAAACGGACATAACTTTTTACTCAGAGCTCTGATTTTATCAAGGTTGGTGGCTATGAAAAGGTTATTCAATTATATATCTGTTGTTATTTCATGGAGCACCTAATTCATTTTTTGCTAAGAGTTATGATCATTTGAAGTTGACCTACTGCATTTCCCCCTGACTGGTTGCTAGTTCCCACCTACGGTCAGACCTACGGACCGTGGGTCCACCTACGGACTGTGCTGGTCATCTATGGTTCTTGTAAGAGAGTGGGTTAATGGGGTATCGATCGACGGTCACGAACTACGGACCGTCGACTGACCTACGGACCGTAGGTTCGTCCGTCGATCAAGACTTAGCCAATTTTTCCCGGCTGAGTTTTTGGGAGTTTCTGATCCCATCGACGGTTGTACAGGATGGACCATGGGTTAGGCTACGGTCCGTCGATGCCACTGTTGGTTTCACCTGCAGATTTTTTCTGAAATGTTCGTTTTTGGTCTATTTTGGATACAGGGTGTTACAGAAAGGTTTCAAAAAGTATTCTAAGCTAATTTCTCATCTTCTCGTGGCGGAGAAAAATAATGATTTATTAATGAAAAATTATGAGAATGGGCCTAGTGGATCTGACCCACTTCTGGGAGGGAATAAGGCGTACACCCACCATGGTAGGTGTGTAAAAGGCCGTGGCCTAGTCGTGGTCGTGGATGTGGACGTTGTCCTGATTATGGCCAAGAATGAAATTCTTTTCCTGGTGTTAATCATTGATCAAATAGAAATCACCATAAAAGGAAAATAGAGAGGATGAGAACCATGAAGCAACTAGGGTAGGTTGGTTACGATGTGGTGGAAGAGGTCATTATGCACGTGATTGATATACTCTGAAACACTTGGTTGAGATTTATCAAGAATTGCTAAAGAAGAAAGAAAAAATCATGTAGCAAGTTTTGTCTCTTAAAATCAAGTTGACATCACACACTTGGTATGGCAGATTTCTTTGCATATCCTCAAGGAATATAGGTCACTTGATAGGTGATGGTTTTGTGACCATGGACTAGTGAACGTTTTGTTTGTTTGTTTGTTTGTTTAGTAGTTATTAAATATAATATGTAAAGATAGTTGTTTACATGAGTAATAGTTGTTGTTGTTTTCTAATTAGCATTTTTTAGTTTTGTAATTCATTATTGAATTTACTATTTGCTTTGTTTAATAATATTTTTTATATTGTATTTGGATGCTGAAAAAAAAACTGCATTTATTAATGTCATTGATTACATGTATATTTTATTTGCATTTTCATCCAGATATTTGATCTAATTTTTATATTTAGAAAAATTATGGAGGAATGTTTTTTTTTTTGTTAGCTAAAACAGTAAACCCAATTATGTGTTTATATTTAACTAGGACTTAAATTGGTCTAGTGAATAAATAATACAATAACTGTTATATTGTATTCTAATAGGTTTTGTATATTTTTACTTTTCCTTTACGAATGATAGTTGAATTTTTTGAGTGTATTGAGTATATCTAAAATAGTGTACTGAAAAGTTATTGAATATCTCTTTAATTATTGTACACTATTTCATGTGTTTTTCTTACCTGCAAGAACTTCAAGTATCGTAACACAACTTACATTTGTATAAGCATGAAAAAAAATACATTGACATACTATGTGCATGTGCTCATTACTTTATTAACTACACTGTAGAAGATAGTTAATAATTTGTTGTACTATCTTACTTTTTCTATGTAATAAAGGTCTAACATCTCGCTATTTGAAAGAACTAGAAAGAGCTGGAATTAGAAAGAGTTATTTTTGGAAAGAATGTAAAGTCTGGAAAATTGGTTAAGTTATGTTAGGTTTGAGTTTTGGGTCAAATACAAACGACCATAAATCCTATATTAGGATGACTTAGGTTTACTACCATAAACCGTAGGAAAGATCTTTGAATTATCTTTCCAAGGCCGCCGAGTTTTGTCAATTTCGTGTTTATATGAGTGAGATATGTCCATTCAAAGTTGGGTTGTCTAGATAAGAAAGTCAAAACCGGATTTTGGAAGGGTATTTTTGTCTTTTCCATAACAATTTAAAGTAATTCATTTTTGATAATTACTTAGGGGTTTAACTGAACTTTGTTAGTTTAAGCTTTTGAAATTTGACTTAGGGTTTTGAGAGAAGAGAAAAGAATGAAGAAAAGAGAAGGGAAAGCAAGGAATCGTCAAGTTCTTGAAGCTAATGCCGTGGATTTCGTCAAGGGGTGATCCCTACGAGGTATGTGAGATCACATAGCGTTGTGTTAGTTCACTCACGCGCCAATCACGATTCGATTCAGCGAATTTATTTTTGAAAAGAAAAGATTAAGAGTCTTGATGAAATTCATTTAAGTTCTTGTAGGTTTCTATTGTTGAAGTTTCTTGAGTTTGAGTCATGAAATAAAGTTTTGTATTTTAGTATAATCTTACATAGTTTGGTGATATAGTCGATTATAAATTTTTGGGGAAAGAACCAATTGAATTTAGAGGGTTTAGAGTTGAAAAACAAGCAAGAAACTTTGGGGATTTCAGAGGCAGGGGGTCAGACGCCACTCCTCTCAGAGTGCCAAAAAGGGAACTCTGAAGTTTGGGCTCTGGGCTCCAATCCATACATAGCGCCCCAACCAGACTCTAAAGTTTAAAGGATGGCGCCATGTGCCACTCACAGGGCTAAGGTCGCCGAACCTTCTACTTCTTACCACTTCTTTTCGTACTAGTTCCTTAGCAATGCACCTAAGTTTACTAGTCGATTTATATACTCTAAGGTAAATCTAGACATCATGAAATCATCCATAAACATGAGATATTTAACCTTGAATCCATAATTCAATTCAATTCAATGAAAGTTAAGAATCAAGTCAAGATAAGTTCATAGAGTTTCCAACAGTCTTTTACAAATGTTTTAACTTTATTTTAAAACTTGAGTTTTGAGTTGAGTAAAGAGTAATAGTAAAGTTCATTTCTTCAAAGATTATACAAAACTAAGTATTCCCAAGAGTTGAAATGTTTTCACATTTAAACAAGAGAGAAAACACCAATTTCGAAGAGAGCCTTTGAACTAGTTCTTGAGTAATTATCTCAAATCACAGAGAAATTTTTTTTTTAAAACATATGAGCGTTGAGTAACTTTTGGGAGTAATAAACTAGTGTCCTATTTTTTCTCTAAGTTTGTTTCTTTCCAAGTTCAATTTAAAGACTTGCAGCATTGTCTTCTGAAGTAATAGAAAAAGATCAACATTCTCTCAGTTAACATCTTACTCGAGTAGTCGCTCATATCTTCAGCCAACAAATTGAACTTCAAAAGTTAATTCATTATTTGACGAACGAATTAGAGATGAAAGATCTTGGAAGGAAAAAATTATGTCTTGATTTGCGAATTGAGTATTTGACAAATGATATTTTTGTTCATCAATTTGCTTGCATCAAAACAATGTTGAAAATATTTTGTATGAATGAATCACATCCATTAAGTACTCTGATGGTTCTTCGTTTACTTGATGTGAATAAGGATCCGTTTCGACATCAAGAAAATAATGAGAAAATCGTTGGTTCTAAAGTACCATATCTTAGTGCAATTGGTACTACACTAATGTATCTTGTTAATGCTACAAGGCCTGATGTGGTCTTTTCTATTAATTTGTTAGCAAGGTATAGATCTTATCCTACGAGGAGACATTGAAATAGGATTCAACACAGATTGTGATATCTTAAAGGGATAATTAATATGGAATTTATTTTATTCTTACAATTGCAGTCCCAATCTTGTTGGTTATGCTGATGCAGGACTGTTATTGGATCCACACAAAGCTCGATCTCAAACAAGTTATGTATTTATATTTGGGAATACTGCTATATCTTTAAGATCTACAAAGAAGTCTTTCATAACCACTTCCTTAAATCATACTAAGATAATAGTTATTCATGAAGCAAGTAGAGAATATGTGTGGTTGAGGTCCATGATACGTCTCATTTGAGAAAATGTGGTTTGGAGTATTATAAAGTACCCACCATTTTATATGAAGATAATGTACCATGCATAGTACAACTTAAAGGAGGATTCATAAAAGGAGATGGAAAAAACACATTTCACCAAAACTTTTCTATATACATGTACTCCAAAAGAATGGTGATATAAATGTGCAATAGATTCTTTCAAGTGACAATGTGGCTGACCTATTCACAAAGTCTCTACCAACCACAACTTTCAGGAAGATGGTGCACAAGATTGTAATGCGAAGATTCAAGTCTCTGGATTTTGTGTTCTCGTTAGGGGGAGTTAATACGTGTTGTGATCTTTTTCCCTTAAGAGGTTTTGTCCCATTGGGGTTTCCTTGTAAGGTTTTTAATGAGGCAGTCTATATGTGTATTAATAGATATGTATACTATTTTCATTCACTGGAGTATTTCTTTTTTAAAAGTTTTTATAGTAAGATTCTTAATAATGCAAAACATTGATGAATTAGACATTCAAGGGAGAGTGTTATAAATATATTGAATGTCTATATGTTAGAGAATATTTAAGAACCCTAACTTCGGGACAAAGTCATTTTCCCCTACAAGTAGAGGGGTCCTCTTAACTGTAAATCATCCCTTACGAGAAATAATAAGTCTTCTTCCTAATCCTCCACCTCCTCTTCTTCCTAATCCTCCACCTCCTCTTCTTCTTATTCTTTGTTGTTGTCGTCGATAATCTTAATTTTTTTATTTGTAGCCACTATTTTCATCGTCCATATTCATAAATTATTATTTCTCTCTTCTTCTTTTTTTGTTTTTAGTCTTTATTTTTACAAAATATTTTGCTTTGGTTTTGAAATTATGTATACTTTATTTTTAAAATAATTGAAGAAAATTTCCAAAACATGAAATAACTATGATAATTGTTCGAGTAATTGTTGAAGTTGTTCCAGAAACTATTGAAGTTCTTGTAAAATGTGTTGAGTTGCTACAACAATTACGATAATTGTTGCAACAACTGAGCAACTATCGTAGTTGTTGCAACAGCTTCAGCAATTACGGTGGAGGAGAGAGTGATTATGGCGGCAAAAGAGGTGTTGGTGGTAAAAACATAGGTGTAGGTTGTGGTTTTTGTGGCAGCTGCGGTGGAGAAGAAGGAGGTGATAACAGTGGTGGCGAAGGAGAATGTGGTGGTGATGAAGGGAGAACTGGTGGTTGTGGAAGAGGAGCAAGTGACGATGGTGGAAGTGGTGACAGAGACAGGAGGGGAGGAGATGGTGACGATAGAAGGGTGGGAATGGGGAGGCTGGAAAAGATAAAACTTTTATTTAAAGAATAAATTTGAAGGTTATAAAATTAGTGTCTTTGACACTAATCTTAAAATTTTAATCCGTGCTCAATAATTTAAACTTGTGTCACTTTTCTTAATTTTGAAACTCTTTTGTCACCAAAAATTGTATATAATGGCAAACTATTGAATCAAATTAAATGTGATAACCACAATTTGATATAATTGTACCCCATATGTGATAACCACAATTTGATTTAATTGTACCCCATAGCAAACTGTTGCTATTTCTCCTACCTCCCTGCTGAATCTGGCTCACCTCTCTCACTTACAAACACATATGTATTAAATGTGTTTGTGTTTGTATAACGCGAAAGAAAATTGTATATACACATATATTTTCGTTCCCCTCTCTCTCCTCTCCTATATCTCGCTCGCCACTCTCCCTGATCTCACTCGCCTCTCACTTTATACAAACACAATGTATACCTTGTGTTTGTATTTATATAAAGCGAGAGAAAGTTGTATATACAAATACAAATATTTTCATTCTGTACACTTATGGTTATATAAGTACAGATTTTACCCTGCCCATTTTCTTTTGTCTTTCTCTCTATAGTTTGCATAATTGCACTACATAGCAAACTTTATGTTTTTTATGGCTAATAAATGTATATCTCTATAAATATATACAAAATAAGAAATTGTATAATCTGTTTCGGTATACATAAACAAAAAGAATCAATTGTGTAACACCCCGTAAAAACTAGTAAGACCAAGCTAGAGTCTAACAGGAACTAATAGGTGAAACTAGGGCCTATCGTGTGAGTTTTTGAGTTTGATATTTGGTTTTAGGTTTATATTGACCACTCGATCTTAGGTTAAGGTGTCTAGGGTTAAACGTCAAGGTTTGCCCCCCCCCCCCAAGACCAACCAAGGGTCCTTGGGGAGGACCCTAAAGTATAAACCCCAAGGCTGCCTATGTTCACAAAAGTTGCAAGGGTCTTGCGATTTAAGGATGCAATATACGGCCAGTGGATTGATCCACGGCTCGTGGTCTTGATCCGTAGGTCAATGCCACCATGTCCATGTTGCAGACCCAAACTACGACCCCACGGGATGGGGTGTGGTCTCATCCATGGTCCGTGGATGGGGGTCTCGTGCTTTGCACCTGTAGACTACCTAGACTCATCCTTAGGTGGGGTAGTTTAGGTAATTCAGTTTTAAGTCATTTTGACTAGGGGTCGTTTAATATAGTAATAATACATATATATAAACTATTTTATGTCATTAAATGCCTCTTTAATTCATGATAACACAAGACCCCAAATCAAAACCCAACTACTTTCTCCTCCAAAAATATTCTCTCTAGACTCTGTTGAAGAACTTCAACAAGGTTAAGCTAGGGGTTAAAGATCCCTTCTTTTCACTTCAATTTCGTGAGTAAGACATCTGTTAAGGTATGGGAGTTTTCATCCATTGGTAGCTATCACCCAAGGATCCCTTTCAAAAGCTTTTAATTTAATTTTAGGAAACCCAATTAGCTAGGATTTCAACTCAACCCCATGGATTCCTTTTAAAGTTGATCTTAAACGCTTAATTCTGTTTGTTATTGATCATACTACTAATTTTAGATGATTTTAACATTAATTAAAAAGAATCCATGAGTTTTCCCCCAACCCTAGTCATGGCTTTTCTCTACTTTGTGAATGTTGTTAGAAGTTGATTCAATTGATTGAATACGAGTTGATTATGATGTAAGTATGATTCATCATGTATTCTTGATTAACCTAAGATTATTTGGTGAAATTGATATAGTATAGGGTTATGGCATGAAAGAGGCAAATTTAAGGTTTAGATGAGACCTTTGAAGATTGATGTACTTCTTGGTGAGTTGCCTTAGATTAGATCACCTAGACATGGATCACTCATAAATGAATCTTGTAGACTCGAATTGCTTATGAATGAATCTCACTTCTTCCTAAATTGTGAACAATGGTATAGCTTGATTAATATTGAAAGCTTGACAATTTATTATGTCTACATTAGTTATGTTGTTGAATCATGATATCCTTTTATCTATTGTAGTAATTCTAGAATATAGAGTTGATCTTGATTTCCAATCCTTAAAGGGGTAAATTATGAGGGAATTACATGTTGAAGAGAAAATTGTATATGAACTATTGATCCACTTGAAAGGTGGAGGTGTTTACTTGTGGTGCATGTTGAATTGTTTATGGTATTAATGTGGAAGGATTTAACCCACATGACTTACAATATGAGTATATGAGCTTATACATGCAATGAACGAACTACTTGAATTGTGATTATATATACATGTCTATTCGAATGAATGTTAGATGTGTTGATTTACATTGTTATGATCCTTGAATTGTTTATTTGTATTTTTACATACATTTCAGAGCTATATATATCTTTGCATACACACAGAGTTGATATCATGTTTTAAACAAATGTTCTTTATATTGCACTTGTTTTAAGCTACTTCATATTGAAATGAGTTCAGTTATGTTGAGTTGAGTTGAGCAAGGTAAGTTCTTCAGTTCTTTTCAAGCTCATGTCTTGTTTTAGAATTCTCCTCGCATACTCGTACATAAAATGTACCGATGTCATTTGTCCTACATCTTATTATAATGCATACACAGGTAACCAGGATCAACATCCAGCGCATCATTGATCCAGTTAAGCACTCAGAGTCTTGTGTGGAGACTCCTTGCTTCCGTAGGATCCCTTTTATTGCTTTAAGTTTTATTACTAGTTCATTAGGATTTCATGGGCCTATCTGAACATCCATATCAGTTATTTATAGGCTATATAGACATACAATCAGTTAGTTATTCATTTGTCACTATTTTATTATTGTCTTATGTTTAGAGACTTGAGTTGTCATTTTGGCTAGTTTCAATGTATCCTTAAAGACATAATAAATTTATTTCACAAGTTCCTTGTTAGACTATTTCTTGTGTTTAAGTTTTCCGTTGAGTAAGTAAGATAGTTCAAGGGTTCGCTTGGGGCCAACAATGGTTCTCGAGTGCTAGTCCCGCCCAAGTTGTAGGCTTGGCATTTGACAGGGTTATTCTTCCACATCAGTTTGGCTTGTTTATTTGAGCCATGGAATTTATGGGGACTCCATTTTCATTGTCATTTATATCTACTTCCGTAGCTTTAAATGTCTTAGTTTTCATAAAAAGTTTTAGTTTGGATTGCAGTAATGGTTCTCCTATCAGAGGGTTAGTGTGTGTGTCAATCACGACGGTTTGGGTCATTTAAAAGTTGGTATCAAAGCCCTAGATTCGTTGATCTTATTGTACCAAATTGAGTCAAATAGATTCTTGTGGAACAGTATGAAGACATCTGTACTTTTCTTTGAGAGGCTATAGGACTATAGGAAAATTCACTTCTTTTTACTCGTTCGTGTTATGACTTGAATAAAATTGGTATTGGCTGATACAAATTGGTATATTCTATCCTTCACTCTATGGTCCGATCTAGAGCAATAAAGTGGTAACACCATAACTAGCAAGAAAGGATGTACATAGACTACCGAAAGTTGGATAGGGTCGACATTCACAACAAGTATTTGTTGTCTCGGATAGATGATATTTTGAACAATTGCAAAGTGCATTAGTTTTCTGTAAGGTTGATCTAAGGTCTGGCTACGAACAGTTAAAAATTAAGCCTGAGGATGTGCCCAATACGGCGTTTAGACCCTGTTATTGGCACTATGAGTTTCTAATTATGTCGTTTGGGTTGAAAAATGCACCTGCAACTTTCGTGAGTTTGACAAATGTTGTGTTCAAACCATTTCATGATCTGTTTGTTATAGTATTTATTGATGACATTTTGGTTTGTTCAAAAATTGAGAAAGAGCATGTCGACCATCTTTGTATTATTTAGGGTGTTCTTGGGAAACAAAAGTTGTGAAAGTTTATAAGTTGTGAATTTTGGTTTAATTTGGTTGCCTTTTGGGGGCATGTAGTTTCAAGAGAGGGGTAATGGTAGATCCCCAAAAGATTGAAGCAGTCACGAATTGGGTCTGACCTAGTTCAGTGACCGAAATTAAGAGTTTTATGGGGCTCTCTAACTACTATCATCGCTTTTGAAGGGATTGAGGTCATATTTTAAGACTCAAGTTTACAGGTGACAACATTCAAGGAGTTTTGGTAAGGGACGACTAGATAATGAACACCATTACTTTTGAAATGCATTTAGTATTGTTGTCACAACATTTATGAGTTGTTTAGCGATTGATGTAAATTGAGGTTAGAAGTTGTACTACGATTTCATGGATTGATTGCATATAAAGGAGGGTGAGGATACAACTGCTCCAATGGAAACAATGCTTACTTGGTTAAGTTATTAAGTGTGTTACAATTGTGGAGAACCTGGGCATATAAGTATGAAATTGATAAGGCTCTGGAGGCCGGGAAAATGGTAATGCAGGTAGAGGAGCAGTGCAGCCAGGCAATGAGGTTGTCGATCAAGACGACAAGGCTCAGTTTTATACCTTGCATGCAAGACCGAGGCTGACGGTCTGATGTAGTGATCACAAGTACTATTATTGTTTTTGACCAGAAGGATAATGTGTTTTGATTTGAGTTCTACTTATTCGTATGTGTGATTTCAATGGCCTTGGAATTTGATCTGGTTTATGATATGTTTGATGCCCATATCCATGTTTTTACCCTAGTTGAAGAGTTAGTCATAGTCACCTAGTATTTTATGTTTTCTTGTTATGGTTATGGATATTCATATTTGGATTGATTTTGTTATGCTGGATATGACTGACATGATATTATAGGCATGACTTTGTTTTCCCCACTAGTATCTGGTTTAATTGTAATTCTAAGTCGTTAACTCTAGAAATCCCGAGTAGGGAAAGGTTAGAGTGGGAAGGGGTGGGAAGGCAATTGAAGATGTTAGTAAGGAAGTGCGTATAAAAATGGGGTTAGTCCTTTGAATTTGATTAGTATACCTCAGTTTGAGGTGTCATGTTGATGGAAATGTTGATTTGTAGCGATAGTCAGGGATGACTGAGCATAATTGTAGTAAGAGTTCATGGTGGATTTTGACGGCATGCAAATATATTATAAGATTGTTGGTCAAGCAAATTTTGTATAGTAATTAAGACTTTGCGAGTATCCAAGGTCGTGGTTTTCTAATATTTGGTGAGTAACGTGGTTGCATGGAAGGTTTTAAGAGTTTGTGGGACACCACTCAAATAGAATTTAAAAGAGCTAGATTCATAATGAAGAAAAATAGTGGGATGTAGTACAACCTTTAGAGGGACGCAAGGGCAAGAATATTTTATTTGATTGCAAACTCTAAAGAGGTATCGTACGAGGGGTAGATAATTTGGCTTCAAAGACGCGTAATTTCATTCATTTTGTTATGACTATCGTAATAGTGTCCCAAGTCTGCCAGATTGGTTAACACTATTGGAGAGGACATGAGAAGGGAGTGTACATACATTAGCTTAAGTGTGATGATAAGTGCTTTGTTTTTGTTTTGAGTTTATTAATGAGTACGATTGAATTTTTAGCTAAAGGTATTGTAAGATTGATGGAGAGGTGATCAATGATAAGTGAAGATCTATGAATTCATAAAAATCTTCAAGGTATAAGCTAATGTTCATACATAAGGTGATTGTGTTATACAGTTGAATTTACAATTCAAATTTTTCAATGTAAATCTACATGTGTGGTGATATATTTTGTCAAGGTATGAATTTTCAAGGTGAGAAATTATCAATGATATCTGGTAATGATCAATTGGAAGGAGGTATATCTGGGTTGAGTCATAAATTTTATAATTATTGATTGTTAAGTACCTAAGAAAGGTTTTCATTTAGAAGTGTTGGGTATTAGTGTGTGTTAGTCGGTTCAGGTTCACCACTAATTGTGGAAAGTTCTTATTTAGGATTTTATCATGGTTATGTTAGAAAGGATTCGTCTTAATGTTTGCGTCAAAGTCCTTGATAATATGCTGCAGACATGTGTCCAATCAATTTGGGTGGTTATTGGGAATAGCTTTTTTGTTAGTTAAGTGTACATGCAACAATAATTATCACTCGAGTATTGGTGATGAATTCATTGAGGAATTGTATGGGAGGATGTGTAGGTATTCAATTGGTTATATGGAGATGAAGATTATATCATAAAGTGAGACTCGGTTTTGTCGCGCTGTCCGGAAGTTAAGGACATGTGAGACAAGTATCCCTAGTTGTTTAGTGATTAGGTATTACTCTGCCCTTACTTTGCCAGTCTTTCCTAGTTGATCACTCAGGGACGAGTGATGGGTAAATTGATATCTACTGTAACGACCTGATTCCGTTGTTAGCAAAAAGAGAATGGAGAAAAAATTGGGGCCAGAAAACTTTTTTGTAGTAACCTGAGATTTCCTAGCCTTGTCCAGATTTGGACGAAATCAGAGTCAGTGAATTCTAGGGAAATCTGCTAAAAATGAGCGATCAATTAATGAATTTGATTACGTGAATGGTTATATAAGACGTTAAGGAACCCATACGACTTTACAAAATTAAACTTGGCGAGTAGAACTCTCGAAACTGAAATTATCGAGAACTAGTATATTTTGAGTGTCATGGGATAAGGGTGTATTGTGAAAATAGGGTTTTGGAATTGTTAAATTGCTCACTGGTTCCTTGAAAGCCATTGTGGCAGGTTGAGGCCGCCATAACGGGATAAACATGACTTAAGTCTGATATAAAACCCCAAAAGGTTTTATTCTGCACTTTTTGACTTTGAGAGATAAGGAACTCTCTCAGGTGCATTCTTGACGATTTTACACCATTCTTGAGTCTAAAGGTAAGAATTTTACTCTCCGAATCCATGTTTTGATCCGTAGAACTTAGTTGCTTGGATAATTATTGATGGGAGGATTTTCATCTAGGAATTATGGTGGAAAAATCCCTAATCTTGGTATGGGGATCATGGGTTTGGCCTAAGGTTATTGAGTTCGTTATAATCCGGATAATTGGACCTTTTATTGTTGATCCTTGCATATGAATTATTGTTTGTATACCTAGAACAAGTGAAAAGAATCTGAAAAGTAAAGATTCAAGTGCATTAAGGGATTCAAGATTGGCGAAGTAGGTAATGGTTGTTATTTTATGTTTTGCGTGATGTATGTTAGAAATTGGTTTATTGTAATGCATGCATGTATGTTAATGAATCCTATTGATCACACCTAATGTAAATAAGTATGAACAAAGAACTACATGTCATTAATCACCTCTTGTTGTATGATTGTGATAATATACATTTTGATTGTGATTGTGATTGTGGTTTGTTGAATTGAGCGGGTGCCACGATCCTTTACACTAAATGGGATCGGTTTCCACGCACCGGCATAAATATTGGAACGGGTGTCACGATCCGACATACTAACTAGGATCAGTTTCCACGTACCGGCATAAACGTTGGAACATGTGTCACGATCCAGCACACTAACAGTTTGGATATGGATTCCATGAGAGGACCATTGAATTGGGTTTCATGAGATAACCATTGATTTGTTATATCTACTTGTAATTGAGAATGTGGAACCGTGCATTTCTCCTAAAATGATAATTGATGTGTTTATATATTATGTGCATGTATGTGTTTATCTTGTTGTAATTCTGATGTATGTTATGATTATTGGAATACCCGCGTGATTCTACCAGTGCATTGTGAGTGCATTGTGATTGTCCACTGATATTGCACTTGCTTGTTCTTTTTTAAGTATAGGACATCTTTACGCGGCTATTGATAGACCTCGGCTAGGTGCTTACTGAGCATGATGAGATTCAAGGGTGAACCACTTTTTTCAAGTTGTGATAGAGTTTTCTTGTTTAAATCTACTCTTTTCGAACACAGACTTTTTGTTTAAGGTGTTTCTTAGCTTCGGGGTTGTACCCCTTGTTCTTAGACTTGTCGTTAGTAGAGTTCTGGTACAATGACTTGTCCTTAATAGAGTTCTAGGGGTTGTTCTTCCGCATCAGTTTTGCTAGTTTATTTAAACCTTGGAGATTATGGGAACTCCATTTTTATTGTTATTTGTGTGTATTCATATCAAAAGATAGAAGATCTCTATCATTTAAAAAGCTCAAATTTTCCTTTCTTGTCCCCACAAATAATGTCAAAAATACATGATTATCTCCTTTAACAACAATTGGAATTTCAATTGAGTAAAATTCATTTGGAGCTAATGGATGGTCACCAAGATCATTTCCTCTTACATAGCAATGTGTATCCACTGATTTTGGAGTTGCATTAACAATATAAATATTGTAACTAAACAAGATTATTTGAATTGACATAACATGAGTAGAAGAAATTAAGTAGGAAAAAAGGACCAAGAGGTGAGATAATTTGGAAGGCATGTTGTTATTATTTTTGTGTGTGAGAGAGAGAACGAGAGTCCAATTTATAAATGTATTTTGTGTTATTTTAAGAGTCAAAGCATGTAATCTTATTCTTTTCAATATCTTGAGTAAATTACTATACACTTAAAATAGAGTGTAATTAATTTTATAAATTTGACCCAAACATTAAAAAATTAGGCACATATTTCGTTAAAGTTGGCTGGTAAAAGAGAATCAAACTGAATGTCCTATTCACTAAATTAAAAAAATAGCAACAATTAATTAATAATAATAGATTAATTATCACTAAATATATTTTCTTAGAGACAATTACTAGTGACAAATTATATTTTAGCATTCTTTGTAAGTGCGCAGAATCTATAGTGACATTGAATCTAAAAAAAATAATTAATACCGATAAAAACTTTAATACTCTTAGTTAATGTGCATATTTTTTATCGCAAGGAGTTATTTTTGTTACAGAGTGCACCACAAGATCAAACAAATGTAGACTAACCTCTTTCACCATCAACACACAATTCCTGATTCAAATTAAAATGTTTCATAATATATTGAATGGTATATAAAAGAGCGGCTAAGCTAATTCAAAATTAATCGATTAAAAGATTACATATGTTGTGAAGGTTTCAATAAAAAAAAATTGAAAAGAGACATATAGTAGTAAAGAAACTAATGAAATAAAATAAACATGTAAAATATAATCGTTTTGATTTGATACTTATTGAAAAAAAATACTCTTACAATTCAATAATGAAATATTTTAGTTAGTTCCACTTTGAAGATCAAATTGCATTTGGTCCCAACAAGAGAACACAATCCTCCATCTTGTATTTCCCAATGACAATTACTAGCACCTTCGCAAGTATTTATATCTCCATCATAGTTAAAAATTTCAAAGTATTTAGTATTTGTTAGTACCTATTAATACAATGTCACAAAAGATATGATTGTCACCTTTGACAACTATAGGAACATCAATAGTATATGAATCTCTTGGATTTATTGGATGATCACCAAGACCTTGCCCTCTCAACGTGCATTTTACGTCTCCTTTTGATGAAGCAACATTAACAATTGGTACTTGGTAGTCAAACAAGGTTCATGAATTAACAAAAGTTGATGAGACAAAAACAAAGTATAAAAGTAAGTATAAAGACTTGAGACAATGGGGAAGTCATGTTTTAATTGGGGTGTGCAAATGTTTTTTTTGTGTGTGTATGTGTTTATGTTATTCCAATTTATAGCAATAATATTTGTCGATACTTTTTCTTGTCTTTTAACTAAATATAGAAGTATAATTAATTTTAATTCATGAAAGTTAAAGTGTATGGAAAAAAAGAGATCAAGCAGGAAGGAAATAAATTGCTTAAAATAAAACAGTATTCCTTTTGTACCGGCTAATGTAATGTATTTCTTTAATATGTGTCTTAAAAAGAATGATATTCTTTTTTTAAAAAATCAATATTAATACTTTCTTTATTAAATACGTACCTAATAATAAAAATATATCACATATAAAGGAAAATAATATAATTATTCCATTTATAGAAGCTCAGTACGTAATATACCTCGATTATAAAAATTCATAAAAAATTAGAATTAATTACATTGTATATTTTATTGAGTTAATATTGATTCTAACCCTAGTTTAAAATCAACTAAATATTCTTTAATTAAAGACTTTATTATAAGTACTCAGAAAAAAATCTTCAAAATATTTCAATTCGCTTTTAGAACCTAAATTCCTTTGAGAGCCCGACACCTTCAATTCGTAATTTCTAGGACCATATTTTCACATGCGGCCCATTTAATTGATCGACACAAGGTTAGAAATTTTTTGTCAAGCCTTGCATAAGTTATGTAGCAAATAAGTTATGTAGTATTTATATCACTTAATTCGTTTAAGATAAGTTTAGAGAATTTTTGTCTTGCTCGACATAAGTTCTATAGGAATTGAGTTATGCAGTAGGAATAAATTATTATGTCTTTTACGACAGAACTTTTATATATATATATATATATATATATATATATATATATATATATATATATATATATTGCATGATCACATATTCTATAAATTGTAATGATTATATTTGCAAAAGTCGTTTGTACAACACCATAAAATGATTATGGATGTGCATACCTTCATGTAATATAAAAATAAAACTTATATATATATAAAAAAAAAAAAAAGTAATACACAGTTATGTGTTATTAAATTACACTCCAAATATCTGGGGGAGTTAGGATCGAAAAAATATGAATTATCAAGATGATTATAGTAGGCAAATATTTATATCAATTCATAACCATTTATTATATCATAAATGACCACTCAGGAAATTAACTCAAAAATATTCAATTCATGACAATTAGGCTTTAATTTGTCTATATTGTGTTGAGTTGGGTGCTCAAAGAAAATTAATGTAATTTCGATACATATTGTAATTCATCATTTTCAAGATTGAACAAATTATCGACTCACTTTTTTTCCCTTGTAACAAAGACATAATCATGGGAATATATCGAGATAGAATCAATTAGGAAGTCCGTTTGTCGAAAAATTTATTTTGTGTGTATATATATTACTAGTTTCTGAACACATGTCTTACACGTGTATCCCAACAATTTTTTTAAATAAATTCACTAGGAACATTAAAAATCTATGATGAAGTGTGTGTAATGATCAACACTAAAATTAACATACGCATAAATAATATTCTTATGAATTGCATTTACGTGTAGGTTCAGTCATGAATATCACTACATTTTTTAATTTATTTGTAATGACTAATTTTAATTTACGATATATACATATTTTTGTAGAAAAATATTGAATTTGATAAATGCATAAAAATAATATATGACGCCAACTACAAAAATCAAAACTACAAAATTAATCACTATTTAGAAAACTATAAATTTGATGAAATTACTACCTTGGTATTGTTATGGTTTAGATGTTGAGGGAGAAATTAAATCAAACATAACCTGCAAAAAAAATCAAAATACGATATAAAATATAAGTAATTTGTCAAAAAATCAAAGAGTCAGAATAAGAGACCTTCTCTTGGTATTTCTATGTCCTTACCAAGTATTTTATTCATTATTTATAGTGTGTACTACAAATAAACTGCTAAATTGTGGCGGTTAATTTGTAGGGGTCATAACAAACCCCTACAACACATTCAATTTGTGGCGTTTGTGCTAACCTCTATAAAATAATTCTTTTTATGGCAGTTTTAATGTGGATGTTGCAAAAGACCTCCTTTACAAATTCAATTTTTTGTGTTTGTGTCAACCTCCACAAAATAATTCTTTTTCTGGCGGTTTAAGTGTGGGGATTGTAAAAGACCTCCATTATATATTCAATTAGTAGCATGTGTTTCAACCTCCACAAAATTATTCTTGTTGTGGCGATATTCTTAAGGGGGATTTTGCACTACAAATGAACAGAACGATCCTGACGATTTATTTCACATATAACGACGGTTTATAATTAACAATCAAATTTTTTTTGCTATTGATAATGACTTATATAATTTGTATTACGGCGATTTAAAATCGACATAAAATGTTTATTTTATATAATATTATCATTCATCAAGCAAGTATGATTTAAAAAAATGACTTTGAAATTCTTAACAATGTATTGTAAGTATGCAATTATAGTTTCTAATAGTCAGTTTTCCGAATATAATATAGTTTGATAATAATCTTTGTTAGGTTTCAAGAAATGATTATTATTTAGTATTGTTAGTACTAATAAAAAAATAATATACAAATATATTACATATAATTTTTTTTGTTTCTTTTGATATAATTATATTAAATTAGTATATGATATTTTATTTATTTATTTTTTATTCAGTTGATTGCATATTATGAAGAGTTTGACACATATAGAGCAAAATATGGAGCGGATCTAATTGCAAATAATAAAGATGATAGAAGAGGGGAAAATGAAGCATAATTAGAGATTATTTTTGCTAGTTTATTTCGTTTTTTTTTTACTTTGATTAGTAACTTATCTACTTTGCTAGAATTTTTTAAGTTTTGGTTTGTATAAACAAATGTAAGTATATGTATTGTCAATGCTAATCATTTGATCCTTTACTATTCTACTTTTCTTCTTTACGAAGCACAATTAATATAATTATCCTATTTCGACAACAAAAAGAAATTATGATGATTAGGAGTTTCATTTTTACTATACTTGCAAAAAAGTAACTGAAAAATAAAATGTTATTTTCATGATGCAATTTTTTTAGCGTATGTAACAATCTGTTTCCGTCACCGCTCTTTTTGTTTGAAATTTATTTATAATTTTTATGCAGTCACCAATTATTATTATTATTATTATTATTATTATTATTATTATTATCATCATCATCATCATCATCATCATCATCATTATTTTTTATATTTTTACCCTTATTTTTATTTATTTATTTTATAAATATAATCAATGCATAAGTTTTAATAAACTTAATGTGTAATAAAATTATACATTTGAAATATTTATAACGCATGTCACTTCATCTTACTGGTAACTTCTAATATTAAATATTATTCATAATTTTTATATGTTTTATTTTTCATAATTCTTTTAAATATTTAATTAATATTTAAAAAATTATAATAAGAAAATGTAATAATAAAGACATAATAAAAAATTAATTTTTTATACTTAGAGTTTGTATAGAAAATTAGTACTCCTACAAAAGATAGAGGAAATTAAAAAACATATAAAATATTTTCAACGTCATACAATATATTGTTAATTTTAACATATCACCTCTTATTTCATTCAGTCCACCACGATGAATATTTTGTTCTACTATATGATTATGAATAGTTTGCACTTAAAAGAATGTAAAAACATAAAATTTACATATATATATATATATATATATATATATATATATATATATATATATATATATATATATATATATATATATATATATATATATATATTAAAAAATGTATGATATCCCATGAAAAGAGATATCGATATTATCTTATATATTCTATACTAACCTAAATATAAGTATTACATATAAATAATTCATATAGTCGCGCAAAGCACAGATAATTTCATTAGTAAAATTATAATTTAAATAAAAGAATAGTTAAGTGTTGCATTAATAAAATATTAGGAAAAAAAATTATATTTTGATAAACATTAAGATATGTGAAGTATAAATAATTTTTTTCAACTTTGATAAAAATAAAATGGAACTACATGACTATTTTTAAATGTGCTCCTATTTAAATAATAGTGAAGATAAAGTTTAAAGAGAGAAAAAAGTTTAAACAAAATTTACGTAGGATTTTTTTTTTCCCTTCCTAACCTAGTAACTCATTTATTCCCTCCATATTTTCATCATCTGAAGCTTTCCCTCCATCTTCCCACCTTCCCCTCCATCTTCCCACTTTCCCCTGTTCTCCACTTTTCTTGGTGAGAAAACTTCCCTTCAGAGAGCTATAAATTTCGCTATAATCCATTTGGAGAGATAGAATCAGATGAGCATAAGGTCAGTTTTATTTTACTTCAATGAAATTTCTTCTAAGTTTACATTTTGTTTTCACTAATATGATTGTAGGGTACACGTCTTTTTGCTTTATGCTGGGATCTGTTTTTACTGCCAAGCTTTATTAATACTGTGATATCGCGTATGTTTTTGATTTTCTGAGTATTCAAGTGATATTAAGCAGATTCCCTTTGTCAATTACATGATATTACTTGGTGCGTATTCTCAGAACTTGTTCTTGCTGCGTATTCTCAAAACTTCTTCATATTTGATTCACCTCTCTGTTCTTCATGAATATGCAGTGAAAGATTAAACGTTTTAAGAATCCACTAAAGTCAGATAATGGACATGCTTCATCATCAACTACTCCAGTGGAACAAGACTTCCCGGTTGCTTCAACAAACCCCTCACAAGCTGATGGAGTCCCACAACAAGAACAAACTCCAATTCTCCCACAGCAAGAACAAGCTCCAATTCTACCTTCTAATTCAAGTGCAACATCTCTGCACCCGCGTCCACCTGCACGTTACTGGAGAGTAGAGGCTAAAGGAATATATTTCTTATGTCATTTTTAGTTCAACTTATGAGTATCTTTTGTTTCTTTCTTGGTTAAGTAACTGATTTTCTTGTTAAAGATTCAGAAAACGCTATCAAGCAGATTAATGTCAAGGTTAATGAGGTTAATAATCTAACTGTTGGAGAGCGCATCATTGTGGACTTTGACGCATACAAATCAGCATATGGTGATGCACAGGGACTGCTCGCTGGATATTGTGGATCATTGGCAATTGATTGTAATTTGTTTCCGATTAGTTTTGAGAGGTGGTCAGGGCAATCAGGCATGCCTAAGAAGTACATGAAAGACTGCTTTGAAACAATATTGAAGGTACAAGTGTTCTTACACATATATCTATATACACTTTTCGAAAGAGTTTAGAATACATGAGAAAACTAACTTTTATTTTTTATTTAAAGCCTCGATTTCTTTTTCGGGTATGTGAGCCCATTGCATACAGATACTGCAATAGTAGTATTTCAGAAAAGTGGGCTACACATAGGCAGAGATTGTGGAATGAATATTTTGACCCTGCAAGAAGCAAAAATGAGATCATTAGTAATGTGCCATCTGGTATAAATAAAGATCAATGGGCTAGTTTTGTTGCTTACCGTCTGAAACCATCAACAATGGTAAGATTTTGATTATGTTAATAAGTTTTGTTTCATCATAATTATATAAAGATGAATATTTTGAGTTGTCGCTGTTTGTGTTGATAGGAGCTTTGTAGAAGAAATAAGGAAATCCAGAGGAAGCAAAAATGCCACACACTGGTGGTTCAAAGGCTAACTCGAGAAGACGTTATGAGATGGTATGCACATTTAACTTAATAATTCTGATTTGTCTTTAACTAAACTGTTTTTTGGATAACATTTATAATACATTTCTTTCTTAGTTTTTGGAAACTGGTAAAACTCCTAGTCGCGGAAAAATGTTTATTGAAACTCATAAGAGAAAGAATGGATCATTTGTGAATGCTGAGGCTCAAACTCTAGGGGTAAGTATGGCATCGATGCAACATTTGAATATCAATTTCACTGTTATTGTATAATATTCTGCATCTATTACTATTTTATACTTACTATTGATATTGATATGATCGTAGGAACAAATTGAGTCACACATGACTCATTGTAACACTAGTGAGTCTGAAGTTTCCCCAGAAGATATTGTTGGTAAGATATTAGGGGCAGAACACTCTGGGAGGGTAAGATGTATGGGTATGGGAGCAGCTCCATCAAACACATTCTGGAATAGAAAGCGACGACTTAGCGAGCTGAGCATTTCTTCATCTAGCTATGGTGAATCATCTGCAACCTCTACATATTTGCATCAAAAGGTTGCGCGTTTGGAGTCCAAACTTGAAGAAACCTTGAGTGTATTGAAGAATTACATGATATCTAAGGAAGGAGGGACTCCTGAACCACCGGTAAGAAGTAAATGTTTTTTGTACTTCTTCTAATACAATCAGTTCTGATCAGTTTAGTAATATTGTACTTCTATGTGATTTCTGCCTGAGTTGACTTAACGTCAATAAAAGTCTATGCCCGAATTTTGATTGATCAGATCAAAGTATGAACTTAGTTCTTGATTGTACTGAGGTGGCTATAGTTGTTTTGTCTCCTGATAGCTCAGATCCTCTCTGTTTCTCTTGATTGACTGTGGAATAGCCGGTTCAAACATGTGAATGTTTTTTGATTTTAACTTCTGCACAAAGCCATACTTTTTATAACATAGTTTCTAACATGAGAGTGGTACAAGAAGATGATTGAAAGCCTAAGTAAAGATTTTTAGTACTAGAACTACATGATGGCAGGAATATGTGGCATGATACAATAATGATTCGTCGTGTCTCTTTCTTAGTAAGGTTAGTAGTCTTGTTATTTGTACAAAATAGTTTTCTGCTTTGGTAGTTACGTACTCACCAATCAACCTTGTAAAATTGTGCATTTCTAAAGGCTCAGGATAGGATCTTTGTAGAAACTCAACTAGAGTGAGTTGTATTGAATACCATTTTTTTTTCCAGCATGTAGATGCAGAGGAGACTGAAATTGTTTCACCTATGGATGTAAGAGGCTCATCAGCTGAAAACAATGCAAATCACCAATCAAATGCTTAATGTTTTCTTTGTGTACTACTTTTAGTGCTTTTCATGTCTTTAAATTTGTAATGGTTGTCTAGAGTTGTGTTTACTATGCTTTAGTTTAACGTTCAGTACTTAAATTTGTGACTTTTTCTATTATGGATATTCTAATGGTTAATCTTTTATGCTTTACATGGAGATTGTTCAGTGGATTATTCATGCATATGATTTAAATTTAAACTTAAGTTGATATAGGGTGTGTTTGGTATGAAGGAAAACATTTTCTGGAAAATGTTTTCCAATTTTCTCATGTTTGGTTGGGACAAAAGTCTTGGAAATTTTTTTCCAAATCAACTCATTTTCCTCAAAATTAAGGAAAATGACTTCCCTTCAAAAATTAAGGAAAACATTTTCCAAAACTCTCCTCCAACTTCAAATTACATTTTTTTTTTGCCAAAACAACATTAGAAAATATTTTCATTTTCAAAATTTTATTTTTCACCCGATCCCTGACCCCCACCCCACCCCACCCACCCACCACTGGCCACCCCCCTCCCAAAAAAATTTGAGTTCATTTTTAAAAAATATTTTTATTTTAAAACTTCTACCTCCCTCCCCCTAGCCCCCCTACCCACCCCCTACCAGCCCTCCCCCCACCCCCAACTCTAAAAAAAAATTAATTTTTTTATTAATTTTTTTTTTCAACTTCAAAAAAAATAAATCACCTACCCCCTGCCCCCGCCAGCCCCCCTACCCACCCCCTACCAGCCCCAGCCCCCTTCCCACCCCCCACCCCCCCAAAAAATAATTAAATAAAATTTATTTCTAAAAAATATTTTCAATTTCATAAATTATTTTCTACTCTAGTAAAAACAAAAGATGTTTCTCAAAAAACATTTGTTCATTCATAAATCAAACACTAAAAATCATTTTTGGAAAACATTTTCCACTCACTAACCAAACATGAGAAAATAAGTCCAAAATCTACTTATTTTCCAGAAAAATATTTTTTAGGAAAACATTTTCCATGGAAAACATTTTCCTTCATACCAAACACACCCATAGTCTAATATCCTAAGGTCCAGTTACAGATAGGTCCAAAAAGTTTGTTTCTGATATGGCAAGATTCTTACATAGAACAACTAAATTATTATTTCTCTGGTCTTACTAGAAAATACCAAAACGCAGCTCATGAACTATGTCTGAATAGAAGTAGGAGCAGGCTAGAAATATGACAACAACATATGCGCTTGATCTTTCAGCTCGCAATGCCATCCTACAGCATAAATAACTACTTGCCAACATTATGAGGAGCTGACTAGCCAATAACTGTAACTATCCTTGCATTAAACCTGATCCATAGTTATTGTAAATATCTTTGATTAAAATTCTACAGATGAAGTAGATGTTACTGCTAACTTCATCGTACTCGCACAACTACTTTGTCATGTTTATGTGGATCCTTTTGAAGATTCTCTAAATTTCTTTGAAATGCAATAGTCAGCAGCCTTAAGAACATTATCTTATAATCGCCTGTTGTTGATTTTATATCACTGATTTATTCTCTTTGCTAAATTCAGCATTAGGTAGTTGATGCTCTTCAATTCTTCCTGTTTTTGTGGTGAGGAAGAACTTTCTACCTGACAAGTGAAAACATTGTTGATATTGTTCTTTTAGTTATAGAGATCGGGATTATCTATAACTCACAACTCTGCTGAGTACAGGCACTGCTATTTTGTTGGATTTCAGTGTAGCTATTATGAGAAAGCTTGTTCTACCATGCTCAATATATATTTTTTTCAAATTTTTAATGCTTACAGAGTTATATGTATAAGGTTTATTTAGTAGTAGGAGAACTTATTCAAAGTCGATATCTTGTGCCCGTTGCCCAACTTGCTTGGGATCAAGGAGTGAGATTTAGGTGTGAGAGTAGTGTGGGCGAAGCATGAGCTAATTCCAACATTATGCTTAATACAGATAGTGGTTGCGATTCAGTCTCAGGCTTATCTACCTTAGGAGGTGTTTTTAGAAATAGTGTCGGAGATTGGATTTTTGGATTTACAGGAAGTTGTCCTACTTCAAAGCCTCTTGAGACGGAAATGCAGGCTCTGTTGATAGGACTGACCTTAGCTCTGCAATATGAGATGATACATCTGGAAATTAACATTGACTCACTACAGTTGTTGCACCTACTTAACTCATCACTGTTGCATGACTATCCTTTGTTAATTCATTGCAGGTACCTCCTCCGCAGGATGGGTGGTCCACGGGTTAGTCATGTTTACAGGGAGCAAAACAAACTAGTAGATGCTTTAGCTGCTGTCTCCAGCATCGTTGACGGATATTTTGCTGGCTGACAATAATAGGGAGTTGTATTGTAGAAGAGTGCAGGCTGCGTCCCACTCCAGTAGCTTAATGTTTTATACTAGTTCGGCTAGGCTGGTTGTACATACATCTATCTACTAGTTCAATTGTTTCTGCAGATGATACTATTGATCTATATAAAATAACTGGTTTCTTTTCCTTTTTCTCAGTTTCATAAAAACATAAAATACTCTCTAATGTGCTGTTAAAGGCATAATATGTTGCTACTCTACAGTTGCTTCGCTTCTTCAAACTTGAATAATGCTCATTTTTCGAGAAGTCTGGTTTAGTCAATTACATAAATTACTATCTTTTGGTTATTGAAGGCAAAAATAGAGAAACAATTAGTGCCTATGTTGGACTACATTTTGGTTATTGAAGACAAAAATAGAAAAAAATATATAGTTCCTAAGTTAGACTCGAACCACTGTCGTGGTGGGTAATCGTAGCAGTACCAACCAACTGAACTAAGTGAATTTTTGGTTAATGAAGTGCACACATTTATATATAATCCTTACTTAAGGTATCTACGAATGTATATAATTTGTTTCGAAAAGTTACCAGTTGCACCCTCAAAGATTAATGTAGGTCTGCCTCTGCAAGTAGGGGTGTGCAAAAATCGAACCGACCGGTAAACTGAACCGAAAAAAGTGTTATTGGTTTATTACTATTGGGTTATTGGGAATGATTTCTTAATGGTGTTATTAAAAAAGTTATCGGGTTAACGGTTCGGGATTGGTTTTCAATATTGGGTTATTGGGTAAATCGATAACCAATTTGAAGTTGATTATAGTAATTTACTACTTTAAAATACATACATATTCGTAAATATTAATCTCAATATCATAATAATTTGTCTTTGTTATTTAGCCATCAATTCATACTAACTTTACATTATACAAATAGTCAAAACCAAAAGTAAGAACCATATTTCTTAATTTATCTTTGGATTACACATGTATAGTTTTTTTCATGTTTGTTATTTCTCTTGTTCTTTCTATTTTATGAGCTTATGTAAAGTTACATGATTGTCTTGTCGTGTCTGATTTATTAGAGAAGTCATAAATTTGTTTTATAAATATTTTCTTATTGGTTAGACCGAAAAACGAACCGTTAAGGAACAAAACCGATAAATCGAAAACCAATAAAAAATACCTTTTGGTTCGTTATTGATTTAGCGTATTTGAAAATCGAAAACCGATAAAAAAAATACCTTATTATTTATGATATTATCGTTGACTTAGTGACTGTAACAATATTTTCATAAGACGTCATTTTTTTTATATTGCAACAATTAACATTGCAGTCATTAAGCCAATTATTTGTAAGGACATTTTTTACAGGTCCTTTTTTTTTTTAGAAAAACATCCATTATGATATATTTTTTTTTTTTGAATATATAGTAACACCATCATATAATTTTCACTAATTAAGTTTATCCTTTGAATTTTCTTTTTATGAGTTTTTTTTAATCTTTTTTATTTGTAGAGTTCATATTCATAAGCATAAAAACAAATTATATTGCTATGTTAACTTTTTTAAATAATAAATCTAGTTGAGTAATTTTATTGATATAAATTAAAAGTCTAAGTTGAGTGATTTTAGTGATACAAAATAAAATTTAATGACTTTATTAGATAATTTTTCAAAGTTGAGTGATCTTTTGAGATATTAACTCGAGGATTTTTATGTGACGATATTTTTCTTTGGCCACTCGAGCTAAACAATATCAAAATAATCATTTTGAAGAACTTAATAATATTTTCTTTTAATTTTTATCTTATAATTAACTCAAATGTATAACTCAATATTATGATTTGATTTTTAGTTATATATATATTTTTTCTATAAATATAGTGAAAAAGCCTGTATTCTAAATTAGTAAGGCGTAAGTTTTTTCAAAGATAAATTAATATATAGATAAAAAAGTTATTTACTACCCAAAGAATAGTTTTTATTCCTAAACCTTATTTTTCAATTTCAAAACAGTAAATAAAAAAGAATCCTAGTCCATTTAGGTTTACTGCATCCACAATTGAGCAAATTTAGGCATGAAGAAAAACCTTCTCCATAGAACAACCGTAGAACTATCCAAATATTTTCTGTCTGATTGGTTTTCTTGGTTTGAAGTTTCCCCTCCTTTCTCTACTACTTTTTACATTCTTTACTATATATGTATACAAGAAGTCCTTTGTGGGATTCCTAGCATATTTTTTCTATCCTCTGTCAATTTCTGGAATTAATTTGGTTTGAACGAGTAATTTGGGATTCTTGGAGTAGATTGCAAGTACAACAAAATTTAAAGGTATTCCTACATTAGGGGGATTTCTTTTGGAGGTATACTCTAACTTATCCCTTTAAATTTCTTTTTGTTACTTATCAATGGATAAATCATGGATTGGAAAGCCACAGACCTCAAATGAATACTTGCTAGGTTTGGATAAATTTCTTGATTTTGCATTTAAAAATGCGGCAGTGGATGATACAATCAGATGCCCATGTCCCATGTGTTGTTTTGGCAAGTGGAAAACTAGAGACGAAGTGCAGGATCATTTGGTTTGCAAGCCATTCCCTCAAAATTATGTAATTTGGAATATTCATGGTGAGAAAAAGCTATTAGAGTCTTCTGGAGATAGAGTTGTTATGCAAGAGACGCTTCGTTCAGAAAATCCAATAGAAACAATGATCAGTGACGCATTTGGGCAGTATAGGCAGCAATCGGCTGATGTAGGATCATCTCAACCATTTGGTTCAACTGAAACATCAAATGAGGGGCATAGGAAGGATACTGGTGACTTTCACGACTTTCTCAAAGATGCTAGTGAAACACTGTATGAAGGGAGCAAGTATACAAAGCTAGAGTTTTTAATAAAATTGTATCATATAAAGGTCTATTGTCAATTAAGTGACAAGGCAATGACCATGATATTAGATTTATTAAGAGATGCATTTGAAGATGCAAAGTTACCTCCTTCTTTTTATGAGGCCAAAAAAACAATTAGCAAACTTGGCCTTGACTACACCAATATACCAGCATGTCCAAATAATTGTATGTTATTCTGGGAAGGTGATTCTGAATTGGAAGTATGTAAGCATTGTGGTACATCTAAATGGAATCCAAACAAGAAAAACAAGCAAGCTGCAAAGGTTTTGTGTTACTTTCCATTGAAGCCAAGGTTGAAAAGGTTATTTATGTGTCGCAAGACTGCTGAGCATATGAGATGGCATGCTTTGGACAGTAACTCAGATGGGTTGATGAGGCATCCAAGGGATGGTGAGGCATGGAAGACATTTGTTCGAACTCACTCTGGATTTGCTTCTGATCCTCGAAATGTTCGGTTGGGCCTCGCTAGCGATGGTTTTAATCCTTTTGGAACAATGAGTACTACCTACAGTATTTGGCCAGTCTTCTTGATTCCGTACAATCTTCCTCCTTGGATGTGTATGAAGAACACCTCTTTCATCTTATTAATGATCATTCTAGGCAAGAAAATGCCTGGAAACAATATAGATGTGTACTTACAGCCTCTTGTGAAGGAATTGTGTGAGTTATGGAATGATGGGGTTGATACGTTTGACTCATCATTGAATGAAACTTTTAGAATGCATGCAGCTCCTATGTGGACAATTAGTGACTTTCCTGGATTAGGTATCCTCTCTGGCTGGAATACACATACTGGTTTTGCTTGCCCAACTTGTAACTTTGACACAAAACCTTGTTATCTTACTCATAGTAAAAAGTGGTGTTTCATGGGTCATCGTCGTTTCCAAAGAAGAAATCATAGGTTCAGATTCAACCGAGTGCGCTTCAATGGACGCACAGAGGAGTGAAATCCACCAATAAAACTATCAGGATTTGATATTTTGAGACAAATTGTGGAAGGTAAAGGAGCAAAGTTGGATGGTACAAGGAAAAGATCTAGACGAGCAACTAAACAATGGAATAAGAGAAGTATATTTTTTGAAATTCCTTATTGGCAGTCTAACTTGTTGCGTCATAATCTAGATTTTATGCATATTGAAAAGAATATATGTGACAATATCATATATACGTTTCTCCATGATAAATCAAAATCAAAAGATAATGAAAATGTCCGAAAGGATCTAAGAAAAATGGGCATAAGGCGTGATCTTTGGCTGAAGGATAATGGATCATATAACCTTGTTGTGAAAGGCCTCATATTAAAGTTTAATCTTTAGGAATAGTAATAGTTAATCTGTTTAGAGGTAACATCAACATGTTGATGCACAATCTATTGTTAGTGATTCTGTGCTGATGATTCTGTCTTGTTGTTTCCTTCCCCTGTATTCTTGCGAACATTTGTGGGCTTCACGGTGGTGTTCGAATCGCTTACAAGGATCTTATTATGTCGACAATTAAATTGATAGCAGGGAGATCTTTGATATCTGGGAAATGATGATTGATTCCTCTTCATGGTTCTGGTAATTCGTATGTTTTGCTTCTTGAAGCCCTTTCTCATGAGTGCTATGTTCCTGTAGTGCATTAAAATTACTGGATTCTTGTACTACTTTCTTGGGGTTGACATGATCGTCTTCGATTTGAATGTGATGACACTTGTAGTAGATAATTGGATAGTTGCATTTTTATTCTTTTTCCTTTTAACTTTTATCTTTCAATAACAGTTCAATTAAAGAAAAGGGTATTAATCTTAGTGTTTTTCCCTTTAATTTATTGATATAAAGATTCACTTCTTGTTGAAAAGTCTGATTGTGTATTATATGGTTATCAATTGAATTTTTTTTTCTCATTGTTCCAAAAAATAACCATAGTTTAGCAAAAACAAACATAGTTCAGCTGGAAATAGGAAGTGCTAGGAGAATGACAAATGTGTGGATTTAATGAATCTTTTATCAACACATAAGAAACTTATTGCAAACAAGCAAAGTAGTCAAAGAAAAGGTTAAATGAAAAGAAAAAGGGATAAATATTTGGTAATCTGTCTGTTTTCATTTAATTTATAAATTTATTAAACAAGTTATTCTTTTCAGTGTATTAATGTTTCTTGTTCTAAGCTTTGACATCTATGCAAAAGACAAGATAAAAGGCATGTGAAGCCTGCAATTATTTTGAACTCTATGGAGAATTTATTGACAGGAGTTGCAACAAGGTAGGTAATCAATTTTTTCTTTTGGTTTGGTTCATATTATTGTTACAAATTTATTGATAAGTTTTCTACCACACCTTAATTCTTGGCTTGCTTTGGATGGATGCAAAACTTTGTCAACTCACTATTGAAATACATATTACAGAATCTTGTAATCTATGTCTTCTATCTTTTGCACATCAATGGAGACACAACTCAGGCCGATCACTACTTTCTGTGTTACTTATTCATTCTTTGGAAATTGAAATTTAAAAATCAAAGAAGAAACAAGTTTCTCTATTTCACTACTTGGCATAACATATTCCATCAACTTTTACCAGATATAACTTTATTCATGTTAAGCTTTGGCTATTCTAACTAGTATATACATATGAAGTGTTGAGCAGAGCATGATGTAAACCAGGCACGATGCAAAAGTTCTTTTGGATGTGACAAAAGAAATGATTGCTCAAAGCAACCCAGGAGTTTCTTTGCTTATAATATAATTTGAGTGATTTGTGATTTCTTATCGTACTACTTTTTTATCAGCATAACTTACAATATCTATTCTGATAAACCTTGGACCAAAACTCAACTGAGTAAAAATAAAAGGAAGGAATGTCAATTAGTATATTGATTTAAATCTCCATTTTCCCTACTCTTTGGAGGTTCTTTTGCTTATGTTATTATCTTATTTTTAAAATTATCTAGACTATGATTCTCCTCCTTTCTTATGTATTTATTGTTGATGTAGTTAGACTTGAAGAAGTGATGTTTGGGAGGCTGCTGACATGATGCACTTCATTTGTTATTTGTAATGTTTGTCACTCTAGTTATTTTTTATGAAATTTGATTCATGTTATTATTTTATTAATTATATAATTTGATTTTAAATAGAATTTTTTTTCCAACAAAAACATTCTGATATTTGGTGGATATAAGCTGCCACTAATTGCTTTTTAAATTTATTTGTTTCTATGATTAAATTGCTAATCAAAAAAATTCAGCAACAAAAATATTGTGGCGGAATTAAACTGCCGCTACTATTTTCTAAAAAAAAATATTCAATGAATATTGCAGCGCTTGTAAATCTCCACATTCAAGAATTTTGGATTTATATTGTGGGGTAATATAAACCCCAACAATATATTATTTTGGAGCATTATGATTATATTGCGGGAGTTTATAAACTCCCACAATTTTTTTTTTTGGAAACATTGATATCATATTGTGGAGGTTTATAAACTCCCACGGATGTATTTTTTGAAATATTCATATCAATTTGTAGAGGTCATAAACCGCCACTCATTATCTTTAAAAAAAAATACAAATGCACAATTTATTTTGTGGCGATCGTCGTGGAGGTTCATAAAAATGCCACAATTATGCTCGTGGCAACAGTAACTGCGGCATTTTCAAAAACCGCCGCAATTTTTTTTGTCGCGGCTAGAAACCGCCACAAATTATCAAAATATCTTCTATAATTTACCAGTTTTTTTGTAGTTTGGTTGATTTGCTACTATTCATAACATCCCAAAACAAATACAATAAATTAGATAATAATAAAGAGAAAATGAGAAGTTAGTAATTTTCTTCAATGTCTAACTTTTGTAGGTGAATTTATAAGGAAGATTAAAAGTTATAGAAAACAATAGTTATTTAAATTTAATCGGTTATTTAATTAATAATGTAGGGGAAAATAGTAATTCATTAACTTACCTTTTAAATTTTAATAAATGATAAGCATTGTATTACAATGAATCAAGACAATGTGGAATACGTGTAAACAAATGCCTATTCAATGCATTTAGAATTGGTGAACCTTTGGTCTTTTCAAATAATTAGTAGATTACGTGCAAATAAATGTTTATTCAATACATTTTAGAATTGGTGATACTTTTGTCTTTCCGGCTTCTTCTTCTTGTTATTGTATTATTATTGTTATTGTTATTGTTATTATTATGAACTTTTGACATAATATATTAACACCTTTAGTATTTATAAATTGCAGAAAAATAAAAATGTAACAAAAGGGGTGAAAATGATCACATATTTATATGTTTGCAACACTATGTTAGATAGACGACAAAGTAACACAATCAAAATCTCCCATTCAAAGTAATATTCTTTTAGCAATCTTTATTTGAATTTCTTGTATTTAAACAAAATTGTACTGCATAAATTAATCAAGTATTACGAAACTCATCATTTATTAATAGAACTTTTGTGAATTAAGTAGCACTAAAAGAATAATATCACAAAAAGCAAAGAAATAAATTTCATAATAGTCCAGATGATACAAAATTACATAAAAAGATGAGTTGCATACCAAATTTATTTTGGACAACCATACTTTAACTCCAAAATGAAAAAGAAAAACATAAAATCATAAGCTAACATAAAAAGATCTAAAGGAATATATATATCATATCTTATACTTCTAAGCTTAACGCTTGAACTATGTTGTAAGAAAACTTCTCCTTTTAATTTCATAATGAAGTTATCTGTTCTTTTCCTCAGTTAGTTTCTTGACGAAATGTATCTATATCATTATTTATGAAGAAGAAAAGAAAACAATAAATGATGAAAAGGAAAGACTATGATGATCTAGGGAACAATTTACTGATATTTATAGTGATCTTTAGTTGTCTTTTCACCTACCAAATTAATAGAGCACATTGAATCATGATACATATTCCATCATTCTGTAATTAAAACATTAGTAGTTGATAAATTAATAAATTTTATTTTTATTTAGTGGAGGGGCAAAATGATAATTCAACTTTTAATGTTGGAGCTTCCCACTTATAATAATATATATGATATATGATATGATGATACGATGATATGATATGTGTAGTCCCCTTACACAATTCACAAACTTAGCTAAATGATAAATGAATTCTTAAAGTACACACGATGAATTCTTGCTAATCAACCATATTTTTTTTTTAGCTTCGGGTACTTTTAGAAAAGAAAAAAGGAATTCTCTGTCTTCGTCATTGCCAATAATATCTAATTCAAATATATATATATATATATATATATATATATATATATATATATATATATATATATATATATATATATATATATATATATATATATATGTATATATATTTGAATTAGATATATATATATATATAAGGTTGACATTTTAAAGAACTTGAACACATGGAAATATCTTAATAATAATATTTATATTGATAGATGATACTATTTATTTATCAAAGTCATGATAACTCTTCAATAGAGAAGTTGTTTCAGGCAAAGCATAAAGGCAAACAGCCAGTGAAGAACAATAGAAGGATGGATGCAGATAAAGTAGGAAAGGGAAAAACATGGAAGGAACCTTCAAACAAAGGAAAGTTTCCACCTTGTAACCATTGTAAAAGAACCAATTATCCAGAAAAAGATTGTTGGTTCAAAGGAAAACCATCAATTCAATGCAGGTTTTGTAGAAAAACGGGCCATATTGAGAAGAATTGTAGGCTCAAGAAAAATAAACCACAAGCAAATCAAACAAGCAAATTTTACTGATGAGTTCGAAAAGGAAGAAGAAAGCTTGTTTATGGCTTCTCATGAAGGAAACACTTTTTGGTTTTAAAAAGGTGTGAATGGAAAATGAAGAGATGCGACTTTTATGAAGAGTTGCGACTTTTATGAAAGGTTCCACTTTTGTGAAAAATTGCGACTTTTATGAAAAGTTGTGATCTTTCCTAAATATTGTGACTTTTCCAAAGGTTTTTGACCTTTCCGGTAAGGCACAAGAAAAACATTTTCGTACTACTCTTCGTTTTCTATAAATTGAGGTATTTCCTCTTATTTTAGTAGAATCAATTTCTGGACTTCTTCTACTACTACTAAATCTAGTATTCTAAGTATACTTTATTGCCGTTGAGTTATTCGGTGACACCAGCGATATGGGTAACAATACACTGGTGATTGAGATCATTCTATCCTGGGAGGACATATTCCAAATCAAATCTCATATACTAGAGGGGAATAATTTCCTTAAGGGGACACTATGCATTCAGTTGGCTTAATCTTCTTTATATTTTTCCAGATTCTGATAGTGCAAATTTGCACGTAAAGATGATTCATGGTTGTGACACAAAAGATATGGTCATTTAATTTTAACTATGCTACTTTAAAGTCTATGTATGAAAAGGTCTTGACTAAGTATTTATCATATATTTCACTATATAAAAAAGTTTGTAAGTCATGTAAGATGGTTAAGGTACACAGGAAATCATTTCCTAAAAATGCTACCTGAAGGGCAACTGAGAAACTTAAACTAGTTCACACTGATATGTGTGGACTTATGCAGACATCATCTTTGGGACACAATGAATATTTTGTGCTCTTTATTGATGACTTGGGTGTATTTTGTGAGTAACAAGTCTCAAGTATTTTAAGTTTTCATGAAATTTAGAGTTTTTGCTGAAAGACAGAGTGGTAGTACTATAAAGGTTTTGAGGTCGGACGTAGTGGTGAATATACTTCAAATGAGTTTAATAAGTATTTTGAAGATATGAGGATTGAACAAAAGTTGACAGTAAGATATTCACTCGAACAAATGGAGTGTCAGAGAGGAAAAAAAGAACAGTAATTGAAATGGCTAGATGTTTGTTGCTGGAAAAGAAACTGCCACAAAGCTTTTGGTAGAAGCTATTCATACTTGAGTGTATTTGTTAATAGGCTGCCAAAAAAAGTTGTGGATGAAAAGAATCATATTGACGCATGGAGTGGAATACAACCACCTGTCAAGCATCTAATTAAAAGTTTTTGATTCGATATGATATTCTCATGTTCTTTCTGTCAAAAGAAGCAAACTTGAACCAAAAGTTGAATTGAGGGTATTAATTGATTATTCATCACTAGCCAAGGGTTATAGAGTTTTCAACTACAAACAAAAAGGTATTTCAATACGAAGAGATGTAGTCGTGGATGAGCATTCTTTGTTGAACTGGGATAAGGAGAAAATTGAGAATGATAATGCAGTTTTTGAGAGCTTGAGTCCGCTACCTGAAATCCAATAATTTGGGTCTGAAACTCTAGAAGAAGACGAAGAATTAGTCGGGGAATCCTCACTTGATTCACCAATTTGGAAGATAATGTCCCTCTCTGAGATATATGAAAGATACAATGTTGCAATTTCAGAACTAAATAAGAATCAAGACATGAAGTTTGGATTGAAGCTATAAAGGAGGAGATTGATATGATAGAAAATAATAATACTTGGAAGTTGGTGGATAAATCAAAAAAACAAAAATGTGATCGGGGTGAAGTAGGTTTACAGAACCATATTTAATCCAGATATCTCAGATTATAAATACAAAGAAAGGCTGGTTGTGAAAGGTTACGCGCATGTTGTAGGTCTGTATTATGGAGATACGTTTGTACCTGTTGCACGACATGATAAAATAAGGCTGCTATTTGCTTTGGCAGCTCAGTCAAATTGGAAGTTGTATCATTTGGATGTGAAATCAGCATTCTTAAATGGATTGTTCTGTGAGGACATATATGTTGATCAATCAGAAGGCATTCAAGTTGCAGAAATGGAGGATTAAGTCTACCGACTTCATAAGATATTGTATGGTTTAAAACAGGCTCCTCGAGCATGTTACAGTGAGATTAATGGTCATCTCATTCATTGTGACTTCAAGAGAAGTGAAAATGAAGTCACTTTATATGTGAACATGGCTAAAGGAGGAGATGTGTTGTCGTGTCAATGTATGTTGATGATCTTCTGGAACATGAAGCAATGAAGCTATGGTGAATCAGTTCATGCAAGAAACGGAGACCAAGTTTAAAATGTCATATTTGGGAGAAATGAGTTATTTTTTGGGAATGGAGATTCATCAATCTACTGATGGAATCTTCATTTCTCAGAGAAAATATGCATGGGGTATTCTCAAAAGGTTCAAGATGGAGAGGTGCAAGCATGTTCCGACTCCACTGGTTCACAATGAAAATATTTCAAAGTTTGAAGGAGGCGACAGGGCTGATCCAACAGTTTTTAGAAGTCTGATTTGTAGTTTGTTGTATTTGACAACAACAAGACCCCATCTCATTTTCACGGCAAGTCTACTATTGAGGTTTATGCAAGCACCAAGTCAAGTTCATCTTTGTGTTTCTTAACGAACGTTGAGATATATCAAAGGAACTGTTGATTGTGGTATTTTGTTTAAAAAGAAAGAGCAAGGGCAACTGGTGGGTATTTAGATAGTGATTGGGCAAGAAGCGTTGATGATATGAAAATATTTTCTGGATATGCTTTTACACTTGGTTCAGGCATGTTCTCATGGAATTCAAAGAAGCAAGAGGTGGTAGCTCAATCTTCTGCAAAAGCAGAATACATCGCCGCTGCTGGTGCAACTAATTAGGCTCTATGGTTAAGAAAGTTTCCAAGTGATGTGGAGCAAAATGACATTGAAGCTACTGTCAGTAAGGTTTAAAACAAGTCAGCAATATCTATGGCCAAGAATCCAGTGCAACATTGTCGTAGCAAACATATAAATGTGAAGTTTCACTCTATCAGGAAAGCAGAGAAGGATGGAGAATGGCGAAGTTCAACTTGTTCATTGTAGTTTAGATCAACAGATTACAGATTGCAGACATCATTACTAAGGCTCTTTCTAAGGGTTAATTTGAAGTTCTAAGGTCTAAGTTCGGAGTGTCCCACAAACATCTCAAGGAGGAGTGTTAGAAAATGAGATATTCCCAGATAGTTTTGGTTTAATGGTTCTTTTTAATTTTATGTTTAGTATATAAAGAAAAGGTATTCCTTGTTTTATGGAATATGTTTTTGTAAGAAAGTCAATAGTGATTGGATATGTATGGTCCTCTACTTACTTTGGAAAAGTTTTTTTGTAGATATATGTGTGTATGTTTTTTTAAATCTTAATATGAATGAAAAGAACCGATGTTGACTAAGTCCTTTCCTCTTTATAGTTTCTATTACAAACAGATTCTTGTAACTTGTCTCTTAAAATTGAAATATTGAAGTTAAGTGTAATTGGAAAAGGGAAGGGTAAGATTAGTGATGACCTTATCAAATGTGAACAGGATCTGAAGAGACTTAAAACTGAATTGTTTTAAGAAAAAGGAAAATCTATAAGAATTAATCAAGAACTGGATAGTACTAAATAGGATCATGAGAGAGCAAATAGATGTACTCGGTAATCCATGATTATGACTCAACCGAGTAACAACACCCATAGGGTCAAAATTGTAATTAATCACTCTATGGTTGCATGTCCAAATTCCAATTCACTCTCATTCTCCTAAATTCCAACTTTTCGTCTCTTTAAAGTATTCATCCTCAAGAAATCTAGGTATCCAAGATCTCAAGTCTCCATTGAAGGATTTCACCTATGGTTTCTATCAAGGTATGTGGGAACTTGATCAATGGGTTCTCTTCACCCATTGAGACCCGAAAAAACCTCAATTTCTCATTTCATGATCTTTTTAAAACCTAGGGTTTCATAATTTCTTATGGGGTCTTGTTGAATTATGAATTCTTCTTCATGATTGTCTTTTTATGCATAAATTGATTATAGTTCAAAATTTTCAATGATATTTCTATTAACCCATGATATGCAAGTATATTCATGACCATAGTTATGTTATTTTCACATGCAAGCTTCATATTATTAGATTTTTATGAATAAAGATGCTTTCAGATAAAATGTCATTCAAATGTCATTCAGTATATATGATTATCGTGATTTATATATTTTTCCAGATAATGTGTCTCTCAGATTATATTATGTAGTCGTGATTAAAGGTGCTACTCATATTATCAGATTTTTCATGAATTATTCAGTATTATCATAATAAAATTGTTTCTAGATTTATGCATGTTTTTTTGTTGGGAGTATACTTAACAATGAGTGGACCTAGGGATGAAGTCTCACCTATTAGTTGAGGTATGAAACCTATCCAATAATGCCTTTGTCCTAGAACTACGTGCCCTTGTAGGATTTGTCTCAAGTAGACAGTAGCTAATGGATCCACTTTAGCTTGGATTTCATGGTTCTTACCTTGGCAAGTAGACAGTCTCTTTTCAATGTGGGAGCAGAATACGAAACTCTATATTATAGCTCACACGACTTATGTCGGTTATCATATACATCCCACAAATAAGTACATTTTCAAACGTCATGACCTTGTATTATAATTTTACTTGGTCATTGCATTAGCATATTTTATAGTATTATCAAGTTATAATTTCATATTTATGCATTTCCCCGTACACAGTGCATTCTGAGTACTGACAACATACTCTTCTATTTATATTATTTCACTAGTTTCTAGACATGTGTGCCTCATATTATTTTTGGAATTCTATGAAAGCATGTGTGTAATGAGTAATAAAATATAGAAACTACAAATTAATCTTTAAAAATATGACAAGAAATAACAAATGAGGGGTGTATATTAATGTTTAATATTAATTATTTTTAAGTAATCAACTGCAAATTTTGAACTGCGCACAGTAGTTAGCAAACTTCTAATAAAGTCATGAATGTCTAATTTGAGCTCAATAAAAATATATACACTTACGAAAATAAGAAATTAATAAAAAACTAAACAAAAAAAGTTTAATGGAGAGAGAACACACACACAAAAAAAGATACAGTAAAAAGGGAAAATACAACATAAACACCATAAGACTAATCATAAAAATATAGTTGAAAAATAATATACAAATCAATAGATAATTTTTCTAGTTCTTGTCGACACCTTCTTCTATCATCAATATAAATTGAAGAGTCGTCATCATCGAGTTAAACTAAAGTATAACTTAAATTAAATAATACAATAACTCACTATTTTAACTATATAATGAAAATAAGAAATTTAGGTAGCGATTGAAACAAAAAAGACGAATATATATATATATATATATATATATATATATATATATATATGAAGAAATATCTAAAGATATAGGTTATGAATATAAATATGTGAGAGTTATGAATATTTAATATATCAATTGAATGAGTATATGAGATACGAATATTAATATTTAAAGCAAATGAAACAGAAAAATATTACTTAAATACTAACTGAAATTGATCAGATCTAATTGTTACAGATTGGCTCGTGTGTTCATGTGTCAGACAAGAGATCGTAAACTCAACGAAATAATACCCATATGAGAAAAATAAAGTTTAAATGGCATGGATTGCTATGATTATTTGTATGCTCATATTTCATCATATTTAATAAAGGACTAGAAAAGCCACCAAAGTGACCGTTAGTGTTTCCTATGCGTCTATAATTTCCATTAAATGGTTGAATGATTTGAACTTTTTTCTTATCCCAAGCATAATACAATTTTTGTATTACAAATGATAAATTCTAAATTTATATATATATATATATATATATATATATATATATATATATATATATATATATATATATATATATGCTTGGACTTTCTCTGTGGTATCCTTATTTCATAGGAAATTAGAAATTTGTAACTTTAAAAGTGCATCCTTTTTTCTCTAAATATTTTTTGGAGTGTTCAATCAAAATATATCAAATTTCAAGTTTATTATTAATACTTAAGTTTCATATATTTGGTAATTTTAAATCATTTATATAAGATTTTTCGATCTTTTGAAGAAAAAAAATGACATCTCCTTATTTTATAAAGAAAAGAAAGTTTGATTTTTAAGAAGTTGAGCTTTTTAGGTACATGTGCATCTCTATATAGTCCTTTCATTTATTCTCAAATATATAAGCTTATATGCTTACAAAATATAAGTGTATTTATATATAAGTTTTTATGAAAACACAATTTATGGTTTCATCCTATAAAGATTAAATTATACATTGTATTTACATAAAATCAATTAATGCTAAAACATGTTAAAATTATGAAAATTCTATATTCAATAAATAAGGAAGTGACATTTCCATGTATATACATAGATGAAGAGTGGACTGGTGGAGCTGGATTTGCGCTCACTCTTCTAAGGTACTCTTCTAATATATATAATATTCTCTACTGCATATCTGAAATAGTATGTTTACATTTTAATGTTTATTAGTGCGTACAATATTCATTTCTTTTAAATACATTATGTTTGTGTACATATAACGTATATAACATATTTTGAACTGAAATTGGTATATATTATCATATTCAATCAAAAAAATTAAATAAACAAATAAAAGACGTATATTTTGATAGAATAGGTGTTCAAATCAGAAAGATTAAAATAAGGGAAAACGGCATTTTTAGTCCCTGTGTTAAGGCTATATTCTTATTTTGGTCCTTGTGTAATCTAACTTAGCACTATTAACCTTCAATTATATCAAATGAGTGATTTTGATCCTTCAACTAACAGATTCAAAAAGATTAACAGATAGTTCACTGCTAAAAGGGATAGATCAGATATTTCATTTTAATTCTCCCTTTTTGAAAAACAAGTTAAGTCTTCCATGTCTCTATCTTGAAGAACAAGCTCATCAATCTGAGCTACAATTTCAACAAAACCAACTAGCTAGGCGTTAACCCTCCCTCTTACACCGACGAACGGAGATTTGCAGCGAATGATTTTTAAAAAACTTTTCTATTTTCTCAAGCAATAACTTTAAAATACTCGAATTACTCCTTTTAGCAGTGAACTCTTTGTTAACTTTTTCGGATCTGTTAGCTGAAGGATTAAAATCACTCACTTGATATAATTGAAGGTCAATAGTGCTAAGTTAGATAACTCAAGGACTAAAATAAGAAATTAGCCTTAATATAGGGACTAAAAATACCGTTTTCCCTTAAAATAAAGGAATGAGAGGGAGGAAAAATTATTGCAATTAAATTATAATTTGTAGTCAATTTAATTATCTTTTTTTTTTTTACAGAAGTGATTTATTCTCAAAAAGTCAAGGGTGAGGGAATTGAAAAATTAAATTAATCATTCTTTTTCATACCTTAGAGTAAGATTTGATTTTAAAATAATATTATCAACTTCTAGCAATACGTTTTTTTTTAAAAACTTTTATATATATATATATATCTTTTAATTATATATAAGAATGCATATTCATTAACTACAAAATATGAATTACATTACGCAAACTAAAATAAAAAAGAGAAATGATTTGAATACAATCTAAGAAGAAAGATCCTTAGATAATGTTTTAAGAAAGATCCAATAAATATATTGTGAATAGTAAAGAATTGTTAGAGAAATAATTGTATCAAGAAAACGGACGATTACTAACGTTTATCTCAAAAAGGAAAAAAAAGACTTTAAAACAAATGAGAAATTTCTTTTCTTTTTCAAAAAAAAGAAGAAAGAAGTAAAGAATCTTATAAAGTTTAGGCTTATGCCACAAGTTTCATTTCATATGATCTTCACATGATTATTACGTGTCAATTACATTTGAAACTATTTATATGATAGACATTTATAATAGGCCTTAAATGCTTTTATTATTATATTTTGCTACACGACTCAAGAGGAGGAGGATTTTTCATTTGATTTTGCATGAATGGAGGCAGAGGGAGGAAGAGACATGGGAAATAGTAGGGGAGACTTAATAGACAAGTGAGGAGGGGGAGGGGCAGGGGGAAGGATCGGCAACAAATTTCACTAGTTTTACAAAATTATATTGTTGAGTCCCTAATTGGAGACTCCATAACATATATAGCATTGCTTTAAACATATCAGATATGAAACTCAATCAACTCTTTCTGCTCTCAACTTCTAATGTCGTATCAGTTACACCATAACACAACATCTAACACAAATTCGTTGATTATGCCACCGTGAGGATGCAAAAAGATGAAACCATCTTTCTAGAGCTATCAACTCCACTCAATTCTTTGTTTGTATATTTTACGACAAAGAAACCCTAGTCCTTCAAGCTAATTTCATCGACTAATTGCATCATGTCATCACAGAATTCAACAAATCACAAAAATCTGATTAATCCAATTGACCTTCAAAGTATCATTAATGGAGCATCAATCACTCTATGGTGGGAAAAACATTTTCCTCAAATGATGTCAGAGCATCATATCCAAAATGGTGAAACCATGCAACTTTCTGGGAAAACATGAAGCACACACAATCCTCACACGTGGAGGCTGGTAAATAAATTAAACTCATTTATTGACCTATGCAATTGCATCTCCTAGTATTAATTTACATTTCTATTTAGAAAACAAATTTCTCATGAATGCATTTGTCAATTTATAGATCCCCAACAACATAAGTGTATATTGGGAGTGTGCTTGTAACAACATGATCCATCGTTATTCAAAAGACATCTCCTGTGGAGTCTTGAGTAATTTTTGTATTACGACGTGACAATTTGAAATAGGGATGACTTGAAAAAAATCTAAGAATTTGAAAATTAGACTTTGATTGATGTAATCCTTGCACAGTGGGAACTTTCCCTCTATGGTGGTGTGTCAACCTCTGTAGAGGGGTCCACGGGGAAGACAGTCAAAAATGAAAATTTTTTAATTCTTTCTCTATAGTGGTAAAACAGACAACGGTTACTCTAAAAATCCTCCAAAAAATACTCTAAGCTTGAGGATAGGGGAGAGGAGGGATTCTAGCGCAAGGTGGATCATATCCACAAATATTTGGTTTACGACCTTGAGGATTATCCCGTACGGAGCCAGAAAATCGTGTTCTGAGTTCTTCAACGATTGCTTGGCATCCATATAGGCTAGGTTCTAAATGAGTAGTTAGATTTGTGTTCACTAACTTTTTACCTTTTAAATTTTCGAAAATTACATGTTTAGACCTTCGATCATAGAGTTTGAATGACTTAGTATGAGTTAGTTATTGTTTAAGATGATAACGAGTTTGATTAACTAATGTAAACCTTGTGATGAGTTTGGGTGGGATGTTGAGGGAAAGTGAGTTGTCTTGTAATCAGGTTCCAAGCAGAAAACTGTCTGGAAAGAGTTATCCTGGTGTAAGTGATAGTTGTTGTTTTCCAAGTTTATTTATGTATGCATTATTACTATCTCTATAGTGAAAATTGTATAATTCATGTTTGGGGAATTTTAGAGTCTTAATGTGAAGTGATAAATTATTGACTATCTCATGAGATGAAGGTGTTTTATTTACTTGTTTTTACAAGTGTGACTGTATTTTATTGTGATTGTAGTTGTGCGTGTGCGACTAATAGTTGTCTCGAGTACCACTCTTGGTACAAGATATTCCCATGGTTGGTTCGGGTAGCGTGCCTGGTATGTAGTAACACTTAGCTCGGGTATGTACCACGTTATATCGTTGGCTGGATACCACACGAAACAAAGTACTTATGGTTGTCTTGGCTAACACGCCTTGTACATTCTTTTATTAACCTTTATATGTGGTTTCATGAGAGAACAAGGTTTACTTCTTCCTAAGGTGATTGTGACATGTTTTTCAAAGAGTGGCCATGATTTGTGTTTAAATGTTAGGATGGTTCCTATTTTGACCGGGATTTCATGTTAAACAATGAGGATTATGGATTAGAGATTCTTTGAGGTATGGGTTACTTGAAAGATGTGATCAATCAACTATTTCTCGTTGTAGCGTCATTGATCATGTTATTTATGAATGTTAAGTCTGTGTGGTTACTGTGAGTTTGTCTTATTCATAAAGCTTGTAGTGTATTATTATTCAGGATGGACTGGACATAATTGATAAGAAGGATCAAACTAATGTGGTTTAGTAAGATTCTTTTGGGTGGCTAGCTTAATTAATCAAGGATCAGGATGTTTGCATGAGATTTGTAGTAAATCCTTAGACAATTGTTGTTTAGTTCGGAATTGCATAAAAATATTGCAAATGATGTCTTAGAGATCCTTTGTGGTACGAGTTACTTGAAAGATGTGATGAATCAGGTGGTTGGAGCTATGATTTATCCCTTTGTAGTATTTTACTCTCTTAGAAGAACATGCATTTGTTTAGAATAGTTCCTTTGGAGAGTTTAATGTATTCTTACAAAAGTACTTTATTTAATCAAGTTTGGGAGTCATTCTTTATTTACAATAAGGTGATTATTTTATATTTTTTCACTTCTATATTGCATATTTTAAATTCCTCGTGACAATTCTTCTATATATGCATTAGAATATGTGTCCACAGGATCCGGTAGGTTGAATCTTATGCTCCTATATTTTAGAATTTTGCTAAACTTGTTAGAGGGGTTGCTGTTGTTCATGATGCTTTTATATATTATTTTGTAGTAGTTTAGCGGCAATTATGGAGTGGTATGATGTTAGGAATATCTTAATATTACATGATACTTTCCGTTTGTTCATTAGTTGGAAACAATTTTAATAAATTGTGCGATCAGTTCAGCTTATAGGGAGGTTGTTATGTGCATAAGTTTATCAAGTTTATACATCCTGTGAAGTGTGCAATATACCCTTAAGAAGAATTAAGTTGTATGGTTAGTTTCCCTTTACTGAAGCAAGGTAAGAGTGAACCAAGAAGGAAAAGATTTGAGACGCACAATTACAAAAATAGATTGAAGTTATGCATAATGTGTTTTGTAATTTGTAAAATTTTTGAGTTGTGTTTAGTGAAACAGAAAAGCCAGGTGGATTTGTTAAATAATGAAGAGGTGAACCCTTTGTACTGTTTTGGTCATTATTTTCTTTGTAAGACACTTTACACCAACCTTATAACTCTATTAAATACTAACAGTGGTATTAGAGCCATTCTTGTTGAGGGATTTGTGAAAGTAAGAAAACTAAGGGTTTCTACTGTTCTTCTAAGGTGAGAGTTGAGCAGCAATAACATGGCATCCAACAAATTCCAGGGTTCTAGCCTTCTTATATTTACAAGAGAAAAATATCACATATGGGTAATAAAAATGAAGGCTTATCTCAAAACTCATAGTATATGGGTTACAATTGAAAGTAAATATGATCCTCCTCCACCTGGACCTAATCCAACTGTTTCACAAATAAAGGTTTACGAGTTGTGAAGTCAAGAAAACCAAAAGCTCTAACATAACTTCACTAAACACTTGTAGATGTGGTTTTCACAAGAAAAATTACTTGTGAAACACCTAAGGAAACATGGAGAAGCTAAAAGAGGAGATTGACAAAAGTCACGAAGGGTGTCAAACTCTTAACTCTCAAAAAAGAATTTGATATATTAAGGATCAAAGAGGGAGATATGGTGAAATTCTATTATGCCAAGCTTGTGGAGATAGTTAACAAAATAAGGCTATTTGGTGAAACCTTTCCTAATTCAGAGGTGGTGAAGAAGATGATGATAAACTTACTAGCAAAGTTCGAGACCAAGATTTCAGCAATAGAGGACTCTTGTGACTTGAAGACTTCCTCTGTGGCAGAACTGGTCAGCAATTTGCAAGCCCAAAAACACATATCAAGTATAAGAGATTAAGAAATAGAAGAAGTGGAATTTCAGGCACAACATAAGGCAAGATGACGAACAATAGAAGGATGGAAGGAGATAAAATAGTAAAATGAAAACCATGGAAGGAATATTCAAAAAAGAGAAGTTTCCACCTTGCAACCATTGTAAAGAACCAATCATCAAGAAAAAGAATGTTTGTTCAAAGGAAATCTATCTATTCAGTGTAGATTCTACAGAAAGATGGTTCATATTGAGAAAATTTACAGGCTAAAAAAGAATGAACCACAACAACGTTATGTGCAACAAGTATATTTAACAAAGAGTCTGAAAAGAAAGAAAAAGCTTGTTTATGGCTTCCCACGTACAAAACACAACCAAGAAATCCTTATGGTTTATATATAGTGAATGTACAAGACATATGTGTAACAATGAGCTCATATTTTATACACTTAAAAAGTCAATCAAATCTAAAATAAGGATGGAGAATGGTGAAATAGTAGATGCACTTGGAAAGGGTTCAATTTACTTTCAGACTAAACAAGGTACAAAGTTTATACATGATGTGATTTTTGTTCCTTGTTTAGCCTATAACTTGTTATGGGTGTCTCAAATGATGTCTAAATAATATTCCTTATTTTTTAAAGACAAACATTATTTGGTTTTTGACTCTAAATATTATTTGTTGTTAAAGTAGAAATGGTGGTTAAAACTTTTCCTTTAGATGGGAAGTTTCATAGTACAAGAGTCATGATTGTGGAACATAATATATGGTCATTTTAAATATGCTACTTTAAAGTCTATGTATGAAAAGGGATTGAATAAGGCTTAACTTGAGATTTCACTGTCCAAAGAAGTTTGTGAGCCATGTCAGATGCGTAAGGTACACAGGAAAGCATTTCCAAAAATGCTTCTACGCAGACATCATATTTGGGATACAATAAATATTTTATACTCTTTATTGATGACTTAACAAGGATGACTTGAGTTTTCTCATGTATTTCAATTTTTTAAGATATTTAGAGATTTTATAAAAAGACAAAGTGGTTGTACTCTAAAGGCTTTGAGTTTAGACAATGGTGGTGAATACACTTCCAATGAGTTCAATAAGTATTGTGAAGATATGGGGATTGATCACAAGTCAATAGTAAGTTGTTCACCTGAATAAAATGGAGTCTTGGAGAGAAGAACATAATTGTTGTTGAAATGGCTAGATGTTTGTAGCTTGAAAAGAAACTACTGCATTGATTTTGGGCAGAAGCTATTTTATACTTCAATGTATTTGATAAATACGCTGCCAACTAATGTTGTGGATGGAAAACTCCTATTGAGTCATGGAGTGGAATAAGACCATCTGCGAAACACGTCAAAATCTTTGGCTCAATTTCTATCCTTATGTTCCTCTGTCAAAAGAAGCAAACTTGAACCAAAAGGTTAATTGGGGATCTATATTAGTTACTCATCACAATCCAAGGGTTATAGAGTTCTCAATTCTAAAAAAACATATTTCTATTAGAAGAGATGTAGTAGTGTATGAGCATGCTAATTGGAACTGGGATAAGGAGTAAATTGAGAAAGATAATGCAGTTCAGAACTTGCATCCACCGCTTACAACACAATCAGTTTGCTCAGAAAAACTAAATGGAATTTCAAATGGTTCTTGATAAAAAGATGAAGAATCATACGGGGAATTCTCACTCGATTCACCAGTTTTGAAGAAAAAGACCCTTTCATGGATATATGAAAGATGCGATGTTGCTACCTCAGAACCCAATACCTTTCAAGAAGTATCAAGACATAAAGTTTGGATTGAAGCTATGAAGGAGGAGATTGGTATGATAGAGAATAATGGTACTTTGAAGCTGATTCATAAACCCAAAGACAGAAATGTAATAGGTTGACGTGAGTTTATAAGACAAAACATAATCGAGATGGTTTAGTTTATAAATACAAAGAAAGATTTGTTGTGAAAGGTTAAACACAAGTTGTATGTCAAGATTATGGAGACACATTTTTAATAACAGCTAGCATCTAAGACTCTTGTTATCTATAGGACTATTCTCACTAATAGGACTCTTTTTATTTAGCTTATCATCCTTTTTATCTTGAGAAGTGTAATTACGTAGGTTTCTCTAAGTTGTTATTTTATTCTCAGCCTTGTATGTAATACGCTAGCTATATAACAGGCCAATACAGTAATCAATTCTATAATTCCATCTACGTCCAGTTCTTCTCTTTCACTTTATGGTATTCAGAGCTTTATTGCTTTAAGCTTGATCCTTTTTTCCCTCCCAGCCCACATGCCTCCAGCCAAAAATGGATCCAAATACAAGTGTCGTCAATGCCGACAACATCTCTGGTTCAAAAATTGTTGGCTAGTTCAATCCGCTTACTCAAATCCCAATCAAACTTGCTGGTAGCCATAACTTTTTGTTGTGGAAGGCTCAAATGTCAATGCTTATGCGTGGACACAACTTCTTTGGTCATCTTGATGGATCGATACCACTCCCTTCAAAAACTCTCTCTGAAAATAACCTCGAAGTAACCAATCCTTTGTATGTTTCCTGGTTTCAACAAGATCAGCTTATACAAAATGCTATCTTGGAAACTGTTGATGCAACCATTGGCAGTACAATCGCTTGTTCTCCAAATGCCAAAGTCTCGGGGATGCCTTGATCTAAATTCCAAAGTCGTATGGGATGCCTTGCATACTGCTTATGCAAATAAATCTCAAACTCATATCTTTAGTCTTAGAGACCGTCTAGCCCGTCTCTCCAAAGACTCTCCTCCCCTTGCACACTATCTCCATCAATTCGCTCTCTTTGTGATGAACTTGCCAATGCTGGCTCCCTCGTTTCCAATGAAGAATTGGTTGTCAAGATTCTCACTCGTCTTGGGTCTGAATTTCGCGAAATCTCAGCCACTATCCGCGCTCGAGATTCGGCAATCCCCTATGAAGAACTATATAAAAAGCTCCTTGACCAGGATCTTTTCCTTTAGCATGAGGAAGCCAAAAAGATAAACTTTGTTCCCATTACTGCCAACTTAAGGGACTGCTTCCACTCTTACCCCTCAGAGCTCCAACATTAACCAGAACAGTAATCGACAATCCAATGAACATGATCAGCAAAATTGTAATCAATCTTGGTGTAACAATCAACAACCTAGGAGCAACAACCAACAATAGCAGTCTTGCAACAACAACTTCTACTGCCAACTCTGTGATGGTAGAGGTCATACTGCTCATGTCTGCCAAACAGGCACTCACAATCATCTTCAAGCGTGTGCTAATTATGCTGCACACCTGTAGAACTAGTCAGCTCCAAGGATTGTTGATAATGGTGCCACCCATCATATTGCCTCAGACACACAAAGTCTAACTACTACACAAGACTACCACAGTTCGGAGGAGATCATCATGGGTAATGGTAATACCATTCCAATCTCTCATACTGTTATTGTGAACTTTAATGCATCAAATCACCAATTCCAGCTTCAACATGTCCTTGCTCTCCAGCTATTACAAATAATCTAATATTTGTCTCTAAGTTTTGTTAAGATAATAACTCATCTTTGGAATTTTTTCCTTTTTCTTACCTTGTGAAGTATTTGACTTGGGGGGCACCATTGGCTAGCGGATGGAGTAAAAACGGGTAGTATGAATGGCCACCGGGGGATGTTGATGGTCTACCACAATGCAACGTTGCCGCTTCTTACCACCTGTGGCATCAACGATTAGGCCACCCTAATCGTCAAATTCTAAATAAGTTTTTGCTGATCTTTCTATTCCAGTAGTTGGTTCAAAAAATAGTACTGTTTGTCATTCATGTTATTCTAATAAAAGTCACAGGATGCCTTTTTCTAAAAGTCCTTTGCACAGTGTCAATCCATTAAATTTACTTTACAATGATTTGTGGGGCCCGTCTCCGATTTTATCGATTGATAACAAATGATACTATGTTTTATTTTTTGATCAATATTCAAGATATATGTGGTTCTTCACACTAAAAGCTAAAAGTGAAGTTCTAGAAATCTTCCAAACTTTATATCCCATGTTTGAAAAACACTTTAGCACAATTTTTTTAACCTTTTATACTGATGGTGGTGGTGAATTTCAAATATTAGATTCCTATCCAAAAACACATGGCATTGAACAGTTAGTGTACCGCCCCATACACGCCACAAAGGGTAGTCTTAGTTGAACGCCGACATTAGCATGTCATCGTGACAGCCCGCACCTTACTGCACCAAGCATCCTTACCTTCAACGTTTTGGAGTTATGCATGTCATCAAGCTATTTATTTGATCAATAGGATGACTACTCCCAATCTACAAAATGAATCACCTTTTGAAATCCTATTTCAGGTTGTGCCTAAATACGATTCCATCAAAGTTTTCGATTGTTTATGCTATTCATTGCTCAAACCGTATTCCAGAAATAAATTGGAACCTCGATCTACCCGATGTGTTTATTTAGGATTTTCTAACAAATATTATAGTCATTAGTGATTTGATCCAGTTAACTCCAAATAATATTTATCTAGGGATGTAATATTTTTGGAAAACAATTTTCCTTTTCAATTTTTTTTTCCAGGTTCCATAATAAAGTTAATGTTTCTTGGGATAACATTTCCGTTGAACAGCAATCCAAAGAGGTATCTAATTCAATTGCATTCCTCTTATCAACTTCCTCCGCCAGTAACTATGTTGCTTAGGGTCACTCAACGCCTGCAAGCTATCTCCTCCGCTCCAGATGGTGTCTCTACATAATCAGGTAATACTCCTCCTGTATCAACTTCCACTTATTCATCTTTTCCACACAAGCAGAAAACTAACTCTTCTGCAGCACCTCAACCATTTCCCTCCCGGCCACTAATCACGTATCATAGACAAGAAAGACCATCCATTCCTAGCTAAAATCCATGTCATCCTTATAATCCATCTGCTTCGGCAAAAAATAAGCCATGTATGACTTCATGACCACCTCAACCATCAGAAACTCTTAGTCAACCTGACCCACCAATCCAAACCCGGCAAAACCACCCAGCCACGAAAGTACACCCAATGACTACTAGATCATAGACTCATAGCCTTAAACCTCTTCATTTTCTCACAACCACAACATTGTCTCCAAATATCCCCATAACTCATAAGCAAGCCAAGCTAATTCCTCAATGAAATTCAGCAATGCAAGCCGAATTTGATGCTCTTGTTCGCAACCATACTTGGGATTTGGTTCCATGTGACTCTTCCATAAACGTGGTGGATTGTAAGTGGTTTGAACTAACTGATACATAACCGTAAGCATACCCTCTAGGATAAAAAAAAATTCAGTACTTTTGCTCCAAAAATAATTATACCGTGGGGGAGTTTACGTGTTGCGATGTATACAGAGGAGAAAATAAGGATAACCAATTGCCCGTGGAAAGAAAAAAGAGAAGAGGAAGAGCATTTGGGACTTGTTTCAAGAGAAAAAAAAATTAGCCAAGGATATTTTTAAAAAAAGAACCTACCAAATATGATATTTTAATTAAAAAATAACTCATTAAAGGAGTTCAATAGAGTATAAAAAATGGAAATTTATTAGATTGTATTTTATTACATTAATGAAAAATAGATTAGAAAGAATTGTTACAAAAAAAATTAAAATAAGGTATGCATAATATCGCAAACCTCTAAGGAGGTCAATGTTATTGAACAAAACATGAGGGGAGGTCTTTGAAATTAACCTTTTCATAATTTTCTAGTTTCGTAAACACTTAAATGTATCAAATATTCACCAATAAGAAAATATAATAGAGCATGAGTAATGTTGACTAATAATTACATATGTTTTGTTGCTATTTTCATGTAACCTAATCAAAAATCATCCATAAACTCCTATGTAAATACACACTGTCTCAATCGTATGATATATATTTATTCTTGAAATTCAAGATATGTGAAATTTAATTAATATTTTTAAAATGTTCTTTTATTATTATATTAACATGATAAAAATTGCAACTTATAGTGTCTGTTCAAAAATATAACGTTCTCACTAAGTTGCAATTTAACCAAAAAATATTATTAGTTGCAATTCTTATTATTTTAATCGAATAAAAAATTATTTCATAGCTTGAATTTCAAGAGCAAAAAATAATTAATTAATAGATAGTGTATAATGAAATAAAAATCAAATAATGTTATGAAACTATAGAATATGAAGAAGAAAATAGAGAGAAGAAAAGACTTATTATTTCTCTTGAGGGATGATTTACAATGAAGAGGACCCCTCTATTTATAGGAGAAATCTATTTTGGTCCCCAAGTAGGTTTCTTAACCAAATTCTAAAAGGACTCCACATGATAGACATTAACTATAATACAAATACTTTATAACACTCCCTCTGAATGTCTAATTCATAGATGATGTTCCTCGTCAAAAACTTTACTAAATCAAAACTTAAAGAAAAGAAAAACTCTAGTAAAGGAAAAGAGTACACATGTCTATTAATACGCATCTAGGCTGCCTCATTAAAAACCTTACAAGGAAAACCAGTGGGACAAAGCGTCGTAAGGGAAAAAGAGTACAACGCGTATTAACTCCCCCCTAATGAGAACATCAATCCAGAGACTTGAATCTTCGCATTCCAAGCTTGTGCAGCATCTTCTTGAATCCTTCCGTATCTCATCGTTAGGCTGGTTATTTGTAGCGTGAATGTCAAAGGTGTTTCTCCCAGTATCTGGCCATCTAGTTCCCCACGCTTTATTGTTCTGAGAGATCTTTTCCAACTTCTCCAGAATCTCTGCATAGGTACATTCTCCATAGGAGACACCGACAATAGTATCAAGGACTGATTTATTGTTGTCATCTTGACCTCTATAAAAATACTCCTTCAGTGACTCATCATCAATACGGTGATTCAGGACACCTCTTACGAAGGCAGTGAATCTGTCCCAAGAGCTACTCACTGGCTCTCCAGGCAATGCTCAAAGTTTTTCACCTTATCCTTGTGGTTGAGCTTCTTGGACACTGGGTAGTACCTTGCTAAGAACACATCTTTAAATTGGTCCCAAGTATATATTAAGTTGTAGGGAAGCTCAGTGAACCATAGAGCAGTATCTTGTATCAGCGATAGAGGAAACATTCGCATCCTGATGACATTCATGTCCAAATCTGGTCTACCCACACAACTTTTGTAAACTACCATCAGCTTGTCTATGTGAGCATATGGGTCTTCCCATGGTTGTCCCAAAAACAAGACCCTCGTGGTGTGGATCTGCCTCAAACTACTCATCGCCACGAATGTGTGCCTCAGTGGCAATGGGTGTAGGATAAGAGGTCCATCATAGTCTCCAATGTTCATGTTGCCCCTAAATGATCCTGAAGTAGTGGGCCCGTTGGAGGCTGCACTCTCAATGCGTCTCCTAACTGATTTTCAACGGGTGCCTGGTTTTTTGCACCGACTAGCATTGGAGGCTGCAGGTGTACTCCATCACCTACATTCCCTCTGATCGGCTCCATGTACTTGACATACACTAGAGCTAGACCTTGAGAGAGACAAAAACACAAAGAAAAAGTAAAATTAGGAAATAGTTGACTAAATTTCAATAACATAATTTAAAATTAATCGAAAAGCAAAATTTCCCAGCAGTGGCGCAAAAATTTGATACGCTCAAATTATACCTCCCCAAAGAAGCAAAGCAATCGTTATCAAGTAAAGAATCCAACTAGTAGGTTGGGGTCGATCCCACAAAGAATATGATTTAGACTTAACTCTAACCTATGATTATATCTTTTTAGTCAAGGTATTTTCGAAACAATCAAGTAAAAAAGGTGGTTTTGTGAAACAAATTCCAGAAATCATGCTAGTGTTTAATAAGTAAAAGATAATGTTTGTTGTTATCAAGACGAGAGAAGAACTAGTGTGTGTGTGTTCCCAACAAGTTCATAACGCGGTATTCCTAGTAATAAAAATCCTTTCCTAGTTTATTACATTCAAAATGATAAGTTATGTATATCTAAATCCTTAGTCCGGCATCTACTGAATTTCACCCCGCCCCTTGGTTCGGATACATGTGTATAATTTACTAACCCTTACCATTACCTCATACTAGACATCGCGTCGATGTATGGCTTAGTTTTCACCCTCGCACCAATCGACACTAGACCATTATATACTATCACACAAAATCAATATTTATAATTCGTTTATTATTAACAACCTCCATGGTCCGGCAAAATAGTGACAAGGCGAGTTCTAACGTGTGCACTAATTAAAAAGACTTGTAAGCGAAAAAATTATCAATGCATGCAAAAACACTATTCAAGAATTGCTTAATGACTTGTCATACTTTTTTAATCACTCTTGGATACCACAACCCTAGTTGTGGATTTAGTTACCCATATCACCAAGAACACAATTCATATTGATGGATGAAGAAATCATGAACTTAAGTAATAAGAATAGTAAACCCAAAAATTGTATTTGAATTGCAAACCAGAGCATTAAAACTAAATCTGGAAATCAATTATTTGCCAAAGTTGCAAAAGTAACTCTCCAAAATAAAAACTAGAACAATAGTAGTTGAAACTAACCCCAAAAACGAGGTTTAATTTATAGAAAAAAAATCATTATTAAAAAGGAATTAAAATAAGGAAAGTTTGTTCAGGCACGCGTCTTCAATCTACGAGACCAATTGACGGACCGTCAACGGATCAACGATCCGTGATTCTATTCCTCAGTCAAGACTTAGAAAAATATTTTAGTTTTCAAGGTGCATCTACTTTGACTCAAATGATGGACCAACAACACGGTCCATCAAGACTTAGAAAAATATTTCAGTTCTCTAAGTGCATCTTCTCTTAATCAAACGATGGACCAACAACACAGTCCGTCAAACAGTCTACGGTCTGTCAATGCTCATCCATGACTCCATACTTAGAATCTTCAAATATCAGGTACTGAAACCCTCCCAGTATCATTCTACGGTCTACCAGTATAGTCTGTCAATTAATTGACGGACTATGGTTCTACATTTGGTCACGATTCCCCGATTTCCTCCAATCCTGGGTTGCTCATCTACGGGACGTCAATGGATCGACGATCTATTGATTGCCTCTGTAGGTCCTGTTTTCTGCACTTTCTTAGTGGTCTCCTTCATTTTATGCCTGAACATCTTTCATGCAGAAGATGATACAAAACTTATTAAAATCAATACATAAAAGGCTCTAGACACATATAACCCATAAGTGAAATGCATTTGAAATACCGTCCATTTTAGGGAGCTCATGAGTATAGAAAGACTTTGATAAAATATGCTTCTTTCTACCTCCTTTTATGAATCTTCCCTTCTGAATTAAAGATTTTTACAAGTTCCTTACATCAACCTCTTTAAGTAAATAATTTATTGCCCTTTGAAAACTCTTCAAGAGTTTCAATTTATTCATTAGCTTCCATAACAATACTTGTATATGCTTTATGCTTTATGAATCTATTTAATTCTTATGAGGATTATAAACAAGTTTTCCAAAAAAACATGTATATGCTTTTGTTTTTGAGCCCATCGGATATTTCATATCAATTTTATCAAGTGAAAACATCCAATATTAAATGTATGACATCTTCTAGTGCCTATATTGGACATCTTCTAGTGCCTATATTACAAGTGAATAATCTTTACGCCTACCGAGATGCATCATTCCACTTTTCACTTGAAAATTATTTCCACACAAACATGCTTTAATAATGGTAGAATTTGTATCATCATAATCTTTTATAATATTGCGCGCTATACCATTTTATATCTATTCACAATACGACATAACTATTGAGATCTCATCGCTTCATTGTTTTTAGGTACGTACCCCTCTCATGAGGTTTCATGAAGTGTTATGTAGTAAACATTTGAAGAGAATACTATCTCCTTATTATGATCATTTTGATTCTTTGATCCTCCTCCTTTTTAGAGCATTATTTTATACATAATCGATTAGTCTATCATGCGTCATGCATGTCGTAGACTCTATAATCTAAAAACATTCAATAGGAGCATTTACAACTATTGTGTTGCTTCTTAGCTCCCTTTTTGTTAGACAAACTAACATATTTCTCAATCTACTTTGGAGAATTCATATTTGTGCATCAAAGTATATTCGTTAATCATATCCTAAAATCAAAATTAACAGATGAAAAATAATTTGTCCCCTACCATAAACCAGTTAAGAGAAAAATTGATCATAATTTATTGATCTGATGCGTACAATTACTTTTGTATGCAATATCATATTTCATATCAATACATGATGCTTTATTTTCATAAGCAATTATTTCACTATGTGAGACATTTAATGTCACCTCATCTTGAATATTTATCAATCTTATCAAGATAAATTATCTTGATTACATATTTCAAAAGTTATGCTCTTAACTTAATTATCGTGCACAAGACGAATGTCAAACTGCAAGTTGAAAAAAAATGCACATGTGATTATCTTATGAATACATCTCTTTATCATATCACATGATAGGTGAACGAACCATAATCACCTTTCATACTTTTTAGAATTTGGTGATTTGGTCTCAACATTAGTTTATTTAATCAACTTTTCATGAGAACAAACAACAAAAATATTCTTGAAGGGTCTTCTAGTTCTTCACTATTACTTAGTATGCACATTTTTTGGATGACCAAATCTTCCATGCCAACTATTAAAAATATTAGTACTTGTAAACACCAAGTTTACAATGCCATGTGCAGTAAATTGTGCACATTTATATGAAATAATGGAGACTGCGACTCCATGAAGTCTTACCACCTCCTGAATATATAACTGGCATGATCTTTTGCGGAATAGGTAGTCCTTACCGGCAGAAAATGGTAAGACTTGGTCATTTTATCGACAATTATCAAAATAGAATCATGCTTCGTGCGAGACCTTGGCAAGCATGTGATGAAGTCCATATTAATCATCTCCCACTTCCAATCCGGAAGTTCTATTTTCGGAGCCAACCCAGTGGGACTTTGGTGCTCTAATTTAACTTGTTTGGTAATTTGGGCACTTAGAAACAACTTCTGTAATGACCTTTTTCATACCATTCCACCAATAGACTTCTCTCAAATCGCGATACATCTTTGAGGAACCCGGATGAATGAAATATTTGGAGCTATTAGTCTTCTACATGATTCTCTCTTGGATTCCATCCACCATTTGTACACACAATCTACCTTGATACCTCAACACACCATCTCCCCATTGTTCAACAACTAATACTTTTTGCTTTTGAACATTTGCCTTCAATTCATGAAATATGAGCCTTTTACTTGTGACACTAATGATGACTTAGCCCCATTCATCACCACTCCTCCTATTTCTGTGGAATCCATTAGTCAGACTCCCAGTCGTGCAAGTCTATGCACATTTTTTGCTAACTCTCTCTTTTCTTCCTCAACATGGGTGGTACTATACATAGACAACCTGCTCAAGGAGTCAATAACAACATAAGCGTTACATGGGTGGTAAAGAATACTCATGTCATAATCCTTGAGCAATTCTAACCACGTCCTTTGTCTGATATTAAGTTCTTTTCTGGGTGAAGACATATTGTAGGCTCTTGTGATCGGTGAACACATCCACATGCACACCATACAAACAATGACGTCATATCTGCATGGCGAATACCAGTGCAGCTAACTCTAAGTCATGTGTTGGGTAATTATTCTCATGAATTTTCCACTGTCTGGAGGTATAAGCTATGACTTTTTAATTCTGAATTAACACACAACCCAAACCCAACTCTATATGCATCATAGTACACCACAAAACCTCGAGTACCTTACAGTATAGTAAAAAAACTTGGGACGTAGTCAACCTCTTCTTCAATTCGTGAAAGATTTTCTCACAATCTTCAGACTATTGAAACTTAAATGTCTTCTAGGTCAACTTGGTCAAAGGATACAAAATAAATTAGAACCCGTCAACGAACCTTCTATAATAGCCAGCTGAACCCAATAAACTCCTAATATCAGTGGGAGATGTGGGTCTAGGCCAATTCTGTGCTGCCTCAATTTTCTGAGTATCAACTTTAATTCTCTCTCTAGACACTATGTGGCTTAAGAATACCATAGACTCAAGCCCAAACCCACTCTTAAAGAACCTGGTATACAACTCTTTATCGTTAGAGTCTGGAGAACTATTTTGAGATTATTAGCATTATCCTCTTCATCCCATGAATAGATTAGTATGTCATCAATGAAATAGATAACAAACATATCTATATAAGGTTTGAAGACTCTATTAATAAGGTCGATGAACGCTACTTGTACATTCGTTAAACCGAACGACATGACCAAGAACTTATAATGACCATAACAGGTCCTGAATGATGTCTATGGAATATCACATTCCCTAACTTTCAACTGATTGCAGCCTGAGGTCCATTTTCCAGAAACAGAAAGCACCCTGAAGATTATAGAAAATATCATCAATTCTCGAAAGAGGATACTTATTCTTGATTTTAACCTTGTTAAATTGATGGTAATCTATACACATCCTAAGGGAACCGTCCTTCTTCATCACAAACAAGATCGGAGCGCCCCAAGGTGAGACACTTGGTCGAATGAAACCCTTATCTAGGAGGTCTTTCAACTATTCTTTAAACTCTTTCAACTCTGCTGGTGCAATTCTGTATGGCGGGATAGAGGCATGAAGAGTATCTTGAATAATGTCTATGTCGAAGTCTATTTCTATCTCAGGAAGGACTCCGAGTAGATCATCAAGGAAACTTCTGGAAACTCTCTTACTATAGGAGTTGACTGAGTGGGAGTTATCTCAACACTAGATTCATTAACTCGGACTAAGTGATAGATACAACACTTTGAGACTAACTTTCTCACATGAAGCGACCCTTAGCACTGCTGAACTAATATTCCACTCTATGACTGGATCATTAGGAATTTGAAACTTGAAAACTCGAGTTTCACAATCTATTGATGCATAACAGGGATGGAGCCAGTTCATACCTAGAATGAAATCAAAATCTACCATGTCCAACTCAAGTAAATCATCCATGGTGTCTTTGTCATTGGTGAAAACTAGACAATCACGCTAAATTCTTTCTGCTAGAATAGACTCCCAACAGGTGTAGAAACATAGAAGGGTTTACAAAGTTTCTTAGGAAGAACATCAAACTTATTTGTAACATAAGGGGTTACAAAATATAAACTTTCTCATGGGTCTATCAAAGCATAAACATCAAAAGTAAAGACTTTCATCATACAAGTGAAAACATCTGGAGAGTTCTCTTTCTCTTGGCGACTAGTGATATCATAGAGGCAGTTTTCTCCTCCGCTAGTATCGTACGTAGCTCCCCTAGGTGCAACCCTGTCTTGCGGAGAAATTGATTAAGATTGGGCTCTATTTGCCCGGATTTCCACCACCTTGCATGTTCTTAGGGCACTCTTTCATGAAGTGACCCTCTTCCCTCAAGTTGAAACAACTTGGTATCCCATCACAACACTTACCTGAGTTGCTTCTACCACACCTATCACATTTAGGAGCAAGACTATCTCATTGTGACATACTACCTTGAGACAATTTAGGTCTAGCTCTAAAATTTTGCGAAATCTGGCCATTATACTCACCCTTATTTTTGGGTGCAGGTGCACTAGAAAATGATGGTGCAGACGCGTTATGCTTCTTAAAGGACGAACGATTCATACTACCTTTCTTCTACCCAGATTTATTTCCCTGTCTTAGCTTTCTTACGTATGAACTCTTCCATGTCCCTCAGTTTCTCTTGCTCAACCTTCTGCACATAAACCATCAACCTTAATATGTCAACCCATACTCGTGCACATCTAGAGAATCCTTGCTTAAGTGGAAGAAATTCCTATACCTTAGCCTCTTTTAATTCTTTGGGAAAGAAACGCCCAAAGAAAGCTTCCTTAAAAAGACCCAACTCGTAGGTGGTACATCCTCATCTCTACCCTTTTTTCAATGATCAAACGAAGTCCTAACAATACTCATCAGTTGATATGCAGCTATCTCAACTCGCTCAGTGTCGGCAACATGCATAACTTCAAATACCTTCTTTAGTTCCTTGGTAAAATTCATAGGACCCTTTGCAGTGCTCGAACGTGTGAAACTAGGAGGATTTATTCTTATGAATTATTGAATCTTCGAAGTAACCACTTCCTGTCTTGCTCCACTCTATTGCCCAAACTGATTAGTCACAACTTTACTGATCATCCTTATCGCATCTCTTAACTCGGCATTAGTAACTTCTCCCTAGGGTTTCACTTCAGGTGCATTGGGTACCCCTTGATCCTGAGGTTCAATGCTCCTCATAGCTGGACAACCTCTGACTACTCTCCGTGGAGACAAAATTATGTGAACCACGCGCAAGCATGAATTAGAGAGAAACTTTTTAGAGATCAAACTCTAACGCACGAAAATAGTATGAAATAAGTGAAATAATTTCTTAAGTGTTACAACATCCTAATTATAGATGTGGCGCGTTTCACACAGATAACTAGGACTACATGCATGACTTCATAGACTCTCTAGGAGTCTTTAACTCTGTCCTTTGATACCAAGTTTTTGAAGCTCTAAGCCTACACCCTAGGCGGGACTGGAACTCGAAGACCACTGTTGGCCTCGAGCGGCCCCTTGGCAAGGCTTACTAACTCAGCGGAAGACTCTATGCATTATTACATTGATCAAATGAACTTACTCAAATGCCTTAACAGTATAACTTGGAATGTTTAAAAGTAAAACATTCATCTTGGCCATAATGACAATCCAAGTCTTTAACATATGAATGATAATGTAAAGACTATTGAACTACTTATTGACTATGAAGCCTTTTAAAAAAAAGAGGGATGTCGGGACAGGACCCCTGATCATCCTAACATATGAATGACTAGAAAACGAATAAAGAAGTTCTCCGGAAAGCAAGGAGGCTCATCCACTGACTTTGAGTGCTCAAGTTGGATCAACGAGGAGGTGGATGTTGATCCTGGTTATCTTCGTTTGCATGATAAGATGATGCTGGCCAACTGACATCAATACATTGAATGTATGAGTATGTGAGTTAAAATACTAAAACAAGATATACGCTTGAAATAATCATGAAGAAACACTTACTCTGGCTCTTATCAACTTCTGAATAATATAACTCAATATAAAGCAATCAAATACATGCAATATATATAAATCATACAAAACAACTAAAAACAAAGATAAAGTAGTAACAAACTTAACTTTATTCATATATGAAAGTAATATAATTTCTTTGGGAGATTCTCTACCCGACAACAACAACTATGACCTTAAGTGATGGTACAATGTTTTACCTCACGCTGCCAATGACTGTCTTATACCTTGCTATCAGTATAGAACCTGAACAACTAAGTGGATGCACTAGTGTATGCTTAAAAACACTAAGGAATCATCTGAAAAGTATGGCCCTTTTCTGCCCATGATGGCTACATGGTTTATGGGGGCTTGAGTTAATATGAACTCGTGTCCCCATATCGTTGTCATATGTTTTTAAAACAACTTCGCCTCTTGTTTGAGATAATCACTCAAATTTAGCTTAAAAGCTCTTTTGGAAACAATGTTCCCTTTTCATGTTCAAAACTGTTTTGGAAATATCAATTTCCTCTCATCTTAAATGTGAAAACATTTACCCTTGGAAATACTTTAAATGAACTTTACTCTTACTCTTTACTCAACTTCAAAGCTAAAGTCTTAAAACAAAGTTAGAATATTTGTGATGGACTTTTGAAAAACATTAAGAACTTATCTTGACATAACTCTTGACTTGTCTTGACTTAACCCTTAATTGCTCTTGACTTGACTCATATGTGATCCTTGAATTAAATTATGGATTCAAGGATTATGATTTGTGTTTGGAATGATCTCTTGTTGTTTAGAAATGATTTTTAGATAGATAAAAAAGGGAAAGACCGAACTATAAACAATTGAGGGTGGATCCGTGACGCAGAATGACATTAAATTTTCTATTTCGAAAATGTCTTTTGAGGGACAACACCTCATGTCAGCTCCGCGACACGATGCGTAATTTTCCAAAAATAAGGACTAGGTGCGCGACACGCAACTACTCTCAAATTTCGTCCGATAATTTTTTTTCTTTTCCAGCCCCAATTAACCCCAAAGTCGGTTCTTTTTCTTATATTACTTTTAGATACAGATACCACTAATGTAGTAATATCCTAACTTGAAACGACTCTATAATACGACTTAACGATTGCAGACATTTCCCAAATCAATCAAATTCCGAACAACTTCAAAATCAAGAATAGGTACCAAGATCATCAACTATCAAACTCTTTTTTGACGAATCCTAGTGAAATAAATATGTTTAGAATGTGGGAGAGAGATCCAAACATTATGAAAGCCTGACATACCTTGTAGGATTTACTCCTTGGCGAAAACTACAACTCAATGGTTCGATCTTGATGAATCTTGCTCTTTCTTCTTGTTTCTCCTCTTTTCTCCTTTCTCCAAGCCCTAGCGTGAACTCCTAATTTCTAAAACAGATTAACTTCTGATTTCACCCATATTAAACTCTTAAAACGGATTAAAATAATAGGGCAATGAAAAGAAAATAGTCCTTAAAAATCCGGATTGGACATTTCCTCATTCCAATAGCCCAACTTCCAAAGGGCATATCTCACTCATATAAACTTGGAATTGCGCAAACTCGGCGGCGTTGGAATAGATTATTTCAAGAGCTTTCCAGCCATTTCCAAAAATTGCTATTTCTAGTTCTTAGCTTCTTCCTAGCTATTTCGAATTGCGAAATGTTACAGTTGAATTGCTATAATACCCCTAATTAAAAATACTCAATTTATTTTATTTATTAATTTAATAATAGTAAAAGTAAATACCTTTTCCCATTAAATGGTTGTGATTTTTTCAAAGGGTTGTAACTTTTTTGACGGGTTGTGACATTTTCGATGAGTTGTGACTTTTTCAAAGGGTTATGATTTTTACAAAGAGTTGTGAATTTTTCAAAGGATTGTGCCTTATCCAATGAGTTGTGACTTTTCCGATGAGCAATGACTTTTTTGAAAGGTTGTAACTTTTATGATACGACACAAAAAAAGTTTTCTATTCTTCTTTTAAAATAATCTACATTATTATTTGAAATAATTGATTAAGTTAAACATTTAACGAAATTTGAGGTACCATATAAGAAAGAGTCCGCAAAAAAAATTGTAGCCAATCATTCATCAATTAACACTCATATTTTTTCTTCAGATTTTCATGAGTTAATAGTGTCGAAAAGTTTTGGGAAAGACCATATAATAAACAAATGTGAAAAAAAGTTACATGATTTGGGTAAGATATTTCTTCTTTTCTTTCTTTTCTTTTCTTTTTTTATTCTTTCACTCTCAAACAAATGAGTTCCTTTCTAATTTCACTAAAACAAAAGACATCAACGTAATCTATTAAATTATAAGTTTTGATGTTATATCCACTATTTCAAAAATAAATTTTCACTTTTACCTATAATATCATAATATAATCATGACAATAATTATTTTTTAGTTGATATGTAAGACAAAATGATTGGAGAAAGTAACGTGTTGGTGGGAAGATATTTTAATCAAATGAATTACTATAGAGAATACAACATGAACATATATTTTTGTCTTCCTTATTCATAGGCTATATATATATATATCTATATATATATCTATCTCTCTCTCTCTCTCTCTCTCTCTCTATATATATATATATATATATATATATATATATATATATATATATATATATATATATATATTTGGATTTAGTATGCAATTTTCAAGTATAAATTTCTTGCTATTTTGTGCTCATTTTAATTTTAGAAAATGTTATGTCACAAGAGACAATCCTTGATAGCTATATAAAAATAGATAAGAAAATATTGATTCGTCATAATTTTTTTTTAAATAAAATTAAGGATTCTATAAATAACACTTTAAATTTTATTCATCAATTAATTTTCATTATTTAAAAAGGTAAATATATTATATCACGATACAACTTCTATAAGATACTAAATACTTTCGTTAGACAACAACTATATGATACATTTGCAGAAGAAAAAATGAGAAGACTACAATTCTACAAAGATAAGGTAGAAACTTATTGAAATGAAATATTTTTTACCAAAGGTGATGTTCATATTTTAAAATTAAATTATGCTACTAAAATAATATATATATCATATCATATCATATCATATCATATTATATTATATATAAAAGAAAACCTTCAACCCGGTGACGTGGCACAATCACAAGTCGTGATTTGTTTTTACTTAAATAATGACAAAACTACCCTTTCCTTCACTTCAACCCCATAAACGCCACACTCAAGAGTCACATCCTCTTCACAGAGGGTGTGTTTATTCCCAACGTCCGCCACAGAAAATATAACCAACGCCGATTCATCTTCTCCAACTAAATCTTTTAATGGCTTCAACTCCCTGTTTCAGCCCACCACCTTTTATACCCTTCCTTCCTTCCTTCTTTCACATGACTGACTTCGAAGTGATGCTAACGCCGTCCAAACACTGTCACACACCAGGTATATCTGTATGTACTTGTACTTTCCTTCTCACATGTGTCTACATAATGAAATTTTACATGAAAAGTTCTTTTTATTTGACTTTGTTTTTGAGTTTTTGTATCACAATGTTAACGATCTTCTCCAAATTAGTGTCCCATGAAGCCATCGAATATTGTTTTACCCAATTATTCCTTCATACTACTGAACAATCTACATAATTAATAAACATATTCATGTCCCATGCGGAACAAACTCTAAGAGTCTCTTCTTATATACCACAGTATCACCATTAAAGACTCCTATTTTGAATGGTAAACCTTTGCTTATGGGGCTATCTTTGTGTTGCAATTTGTTGTTTTTCATTAGGTAGGTGTTTGTTGAGAAGTAGGAGAACATACAAAGTAATTTTGATGACTGATAAAGTGAAGGCATGGTTCACTACTTGTTGTCGTATGTGTATTCTATCAAGTGATCCAGATTCTCAAACGTGACTGCAGACGATCTGTATAATTATGATGGTTTGCGGCAACGAAGAAAAAATGCACAAATAAAGAAGAAAAAGAAGGATACAAATATGGAAAGAAATAAAGAAGGAAAGAAATAAAGAAGGAGCAATTCAAGTCAAATAAGGAAAGAAATAAAGAAGTAGTAATTCAAGTCAAATAAGGAAAGAAATAAAGAAGTAGCAATTCAAGTCAAATAAGGAAAGAAGTAAATATAGAAAAGTTCAAGAAGGAAAAGGATTTGTAATTCCTTTCCTTGTAGAAGTTGATGAAGGCAAATCAAACTCTATAAAAGGATCAACAAGTTGAAGGAAAAAATTGTCTTTGCATAAACACAAATCGAGAGAATTTTCCAGCAAAGCCAGAACGATAGTTATTGCATATTCACGAAATATATCATCTTGAGAGCAGTAGTTACTGGAGAAAAAAGTGCAGGCCTTCGTCACAACAACGTAAGGACAAGGTTCACGACATCTGTTCCACACTGAACTATTGAATGTTGAAGTCTGATCAATTAAAGTCTAGGGTTATTAGTCTTTGTTGATTTGTTCTAGGTTTATTATTGAGTTGTAATAATTCCTAGATTGTGTAACAAGAAGTGGGTTTGACTTCTTGGGAGTAGAGTCCTGAGAGAATTGTAACAAGAAGTGGGTTTGACTTCTTGGGAAAGAGGTTGTGAGAATTGTAAACAAGAAGTGGGTTTGACTTCTTGGGTGGTTAGAGTTAAGAAGAGTTGAGAGTTTTTGTAAACAAGAAGTGAGTTTGACTTCTTGTTGAGTGGAGAGTTTTCGATTATAGCTAATCGAAAAGGGTAGAAGTTTAGAGTTACATTCATTTATTAACTGAGTTGTAAATCTTGTATTAATATAAAACTTCGGTGTGTTTTTTCCCTTCCTTGAGTTAGAAAGGTTTCCACGATAAATCTTTATTTTATTGTGTTGCGACAAAATTACAAGAACTTGGCTCTTGTATCAGGGTAAGGTTTCTTCAGTGTTGCAACTGTTTTGTTAATTGTTTCAGCTTTTTTTTATATAACTCTATTGCTCAAATGATTTGTTAAACATGTCAAGTCAGTTATGGGCTAATTTTCACGCAGAGTTCCTCTTTTCAGGTTTAACCAATTACTCTCTATGATCAAATTTTCTCTGTTTCAACAATTACGATCAAAGTTCAACTTACCAATTTGTGTTTACGAGTTTTACGGAGAAACAATAAGGATCAAAGCTAATCCTACCAAATTGTAGTTTATGAGTTGTACTATCCTTTTAATTTCTGTAATTATTATTTTAATGACATTAGCCATATTAACTGCTAGAGGGTTGAATAATTTGCTACTTCCTCTTGTGCTATGATTATTTATTTGTGTCAAAGATATGGAGAATGAAGGTTGCAGATGTCACTCTTGAAATTTCCATGCTTAAAGGTGCTATATTCTTTTATTTCTTTAGTTATTGTTTAGTTAGAAATTTCTGGTAATGAGTGGCAGATTGAAATTTCGAAGTTAAAAATAGATATACTGTTAGTATGTTGCATGAACTTGCTTTTGTTTCATAACTATAGCTTGATTGAAGAGGGTTATCTGGATTTAGTGTAGAACAAGGTCCTGTAGGCTATAGCTATGACTTCTCGAACTCCGTTGATTTATTTGTTGTTGAGGCATATATTTTCTTGCTTTTTTGTTTCGTTAATTTTGTACCTTGGTATTATGGTAATGAGGGACGAAAACAAATTAGGATTACTAGAGTAAATATATCACAAGCATGCCAACAACTTGTCATGATTTCAGAGAACTTACTTCGAGGGATCATCAAGCTTTTTTTTCTTTATCTTTTTTTATTATTGTTAGTTTTATATGATTCTGAATCTTAATGTGATATATTTTATTTGATTTGGCTGTGAGATTTTATTCATGCATGTTGAACACTATTTATGACTTTTAAAGGCACGAATAGCTTTTTGGTTGTCTTTCTGATATTTGAGGCCAAAGAGCTTGAGAATTTACCCTCGGTATTTAGCGGCGTAAATGATCTTGTGATTATTTTATGACACCATTATGAATTCCCTTAGAAAGTTTATACCTTTGATTTTAAGTTTCTTGAAATGATGAGTTTGTCATAATATGTTATGTTTCTAATCAATTTTTATTCTATTGTAGGTGTTTGATGAATAGAATTACATTTGTGGTTAATCAGCTTCCTCTTCTTTCTCCTACGTCTCTCTTTCCAATATAAAAAACACATGCCAGAGAATAACATACATATGAATGTTGCACAATTGTTATTTAAGATTTGAAGACTTTGAGCAATGGTAAAGTGTTCTCCACGTATAGGTTATGCATTTAAATTGTTGAAGTAACCATTGAAGCTTAGAATAGGCTATTTACATCAGTCTTCTTGGGTTGTGGACCTTTTCTGAACAATGCTAACACGAAAATATTTGGTCAACCAGGCTACATCGTATGTGATTTAGAGGTCGTTTGGTTACTGTCGTATAAGAGACATGTATAAAAAGTTGTATTAGCTTTACTATGTTTGGTAAAAGCTTTGTATTTAGGTATAAAAGTCAACATAACTTATACCATGTTTGGTTGCATTTTTGTAGTCCTTCATAATTAATACCAACATAACTATGAGGGAATCTATGTATAAAGTTATGCAGGATAAAATGTGGAATAAGTTATGTGAGTATTAGTTATACATGTATTAAAGTGATAAATTACATATTTACCCTATTAATTTAATTTATTGTTTTTAATTGGAAACTTTATTGTTTTCCTATATATAGGTTTGTTGTTTTTATTTCTTTTTTATATTTAGACCATTTTTATTTCTTTTAAGTTATTTTATTTTTTTAATTGGAAACTTAATTGTTTCCTATCAACATGTGTTGTTTTTATTTCTTATTATATATAGATTATTTTCATTTCTTTTTATATACTTACCGTTTGCCGTTTGATTGATGTGCCCAATTACGAATGCATAATAAGTTGTTATACTACTTGGTTGTCTTTAATATAATTTTTGTCCTAATCAATATGTATCAATGTTAATTGTATTGTCAATTTTTTTGTTAGTAATTGGATGTTTTGTAGCACATAAATTATTTTTGTACCATGCAGCAGATGTATATTTGTATCCAATTTATCGTTCTAATACATTACTGCAATTGATATGGGATGGTTTATACAGTAATTATTTGTAGACATTTTGGCTCTTATCAAGTATTTCATTAACATAAATGATATTATGTCTTTTTGTCTCTATATAATAAAGTTTTGCTACTGAAACATAAAACCATTTAGTTCTTTTCATAATGTATACAGTACGTTATTATTAATAATACATAAAGTTGTATATCATTTTTGTCTATGTAAATAGTCAGCTATGTATACATACTGTTCAGGGTAAGGTTGAAATAGTATCACGGTGATTCGTGCAATAATTTTTATTAGGAATGTTCTTATTCTATACCGTTATTTATTTGCTTGATGCTACAGACGTCCTAAACCTATTCTATCATCATTGTGTTCCTAAGTACTGTAATGTGTATTACCAAATCCACTATGAAGCTGGCCATTTTGATCTTTTATATTGGTTGCACCTGCACACCATTGCTCCATTTTGTATTGGCACGTATCTGTTTGTATTCAACCCTAGTCCATACCGTGATGAGTAATGTGATAGCCATCAGTCATTAGTAATAATCATTTACGCCTTTTTTGTCATAATTTTTATTTCAAAATTGCATATTTAACAGTGTACTCTTAATAAATACCTCCTCTCTGTCCAGTATTATTGGGCGTACATTATGAAATATTTCCCTGTAAACAATATTTTGTATGTATTTTTGGTCTTCTGTGTCCTCGTCTGCATTCATTATTTTCAATCCTGCTCTTGTTGTTACATGGGAAACCGCTACATATAATTGTCCATGCGTGAATACTTGTTTTGGAAGAAACAATCCAACTCTATGAAGTGTTTGTCCCTGGCTTTTATTGATTGTCATAGCGTAACATGGTGCTAAAGGTAGTTGGCGTCTATTTAACTTGAACAGCCACTTAGAATTGTTTGGAGATATAATAATTCTTGGTATTGTGACTTGCGAGCCCATGTTCTTACCAGAGATAATGTTTGCACCAACCGACCAAATACAAGATGCGTTATAACTAATCTTGTACCATTGCATAGTCCCTCAGTTTGATTTAGATTTCTAAATGGCATAATTGGGCTTCCTACTTTCATCTGTACTTCATGGTTTGGGATTCCTGGAAATTGTAAGCTGTTTAGGAATTCGGTTGGATACAATATATCCTCTTCATTTATATTGATGCTTGCTTTGCACACATTGTCCGAGCTATAATAAGTTCTTCCTTCCCCTGGTATCATTTTCATAATTCTATCATTTAGCTCATGCACCATTTCATTTTTTGGTGTGAGTATTGCTCTTTCTTGTAAGTATGACGGGTCATTATACTTCTGTAATAGGGACGGATACACTGCATCCACAATAGCTTCTATCTGATTGTGTGATGGTTCAATGTATACATCAGGAGGCACATATATGAGGTCGTTGTTATTCTCTGCATCAACGGAGCCATCTCCAATTTTTAAAAGCCATTTATCAAAACTTGCTATTTCGTTTGCTTCATAACTTTTTATCTTTCCACCGCTTAGTCGCATATTTTCCTTCAATTCATAAATTGAGAAGTAGGGCCACAAGTGAGAGTAGTTTAATGATGCCTCCACAATATCAGCTCTCGTTCCCTTTGAAATAACATGTAATATTTGACGGAAATCACCCCACATACGACAGTTACTCCCTCAAAAGGTTTGTCTGCGCTATTTTCTTATCTATCACGGAGAATATCCTTCAAAGTCCTGTCTACTGCTTCAAAACATAATTTGTTTGCCATTGGTGCTTAATCCCATATAATCAAAGTTGTCCTTTTGAGAAGTTCTGCTAATTCGCTGCCTTGTTTTATTTCACAAGTTGACTCTGGAGTGAAATCTAGAGGAATATGAAATCGGGAATGAGCAGTCCTACCATTTGGTAATAATAAAACTGCTATACCTGAAGTAGCGATGGGTAGAACTATTTTTTATTCTGATCTGATCTTTGAAATAATTGTATTCCATAGAAATGTCTTTCCTGTACCACCATATTATAGATATAAATTTTTTCACTCAATAATTATGTAATTTGCTATACACCGCTTATATATTGATAACTAAAATGTGTTCTTTTCCTTAGAAAATGCCTTTGTATTCTTATTTTCTTCTTTAGTTTCCTGATAATGTTAATTAAAGAGTCAATAACTTATTATCTCATGAAAAATTCATTCATTTGAAGTTCTTGATTTATGTGATGATAACAAATAATCTAATTTATGTTGAAAATATTTTTTAAATAACTTTTTTCTATATTATTTTTAAAGTACAGATATTAGTAACGAATTATTTGCAAGCACAACGCAAATATTAAGGCCGCGCGAAGCGCGGGAAAATTGCCTAGTATATATATAAAGAAAAACCTCTACACGGTGACGTGGCAACACAACAAACCAACATTCACTTTTATCTTTTAAAATTCTACAAATACCCCTTACCCTATATTCAAACGTTTCCCTTCCCATCCACTGTAACTTTTAACTACCGCCCCTTCGCTCTTTCAAATAAAACCTCCATTAAACCTTCCTCCCACACATGCTATATACATTCCCTTCTTTAATTCTTTCAAACGATAGGTTTCTCCTCCACTGCATTCTCAAAAATGGAACAACAACACCAACATCGAACAATCTTTGCCGATCCCGCCAGGTCCGCTGCTCTTAAGATCATAATTTTCCAATCACTTCTGCACATACTCCATCGTTCTCTTCTCCAATCTTTCGCACACACATGCTTAACTTTCATTATTTAACATGATTCAATCAAAATTATTTGCACACATAATTTATGCTAAATTAACTTTTAATTCACTAACATGCATATGCCCGTTACTTTGTAACCAACCCCTGTTGTTAGTATGTAAATCACCAATCCCTTTCAAAAACTTTTTATCTATCTGCTTATCCTATGCCGTTACTGTTAATGCACAAGAAGATTTCCATATATCTTCAATACAATTCGTATTACCCTATGCCTTGAATGTTAATGCAAAAAACAGATTTCCATATATCTTCGATACAATTCATACCTTAAGCCCATAATTTATACTGCTCTCACTTTTGAAGCGCTGCCATGACTATGTTCCTCACTTTCACCCCATCCCTTTAAAGTATTTTTTTACACTTCTGTTAAAGTGTCGTTGTTTTGAAGTATGGCAAAGTTAAGGAGTTGTAGTAGTAACATGGAAAAAGAAGGAAGATGTGTGTCTTATTTGCTGAGTTCGAAATGTATAATTGTCATCATCAAAAAGGGGGAATTTGTTAGAATGAGAAAGATTTTGATAATTGACAAATACAGGAACAACTGAAAGAAACAGGTTGTACAGACGTGTTCCTTACAGAACGAATCCGACTTGGATAAGGAGAACGTCAACCACGTGAATTAGAAGTTATAAAGCTGTGGAATTATTATTTTTTCGACAAGCAACCAGTACAAAGAGTTTCCTTTTATAAAGGAGTTCAAAGCCAAGTGAAAGAAGGAAAACTAATTTCTATTTAAGGAAATCTATTTAAGGAAATTGTGTTTTCTTATTTATTTAAGAAAATTGTGTTTTCTTATTTATTTAAGGAAATTGTGCTTTCTTATTTATTTAAGGAAATTGTGCTTTCTTATTTATTTAAGGAAATTATGTAGAAAAGGAGTCCAAGTAGAAGTCAACAAAGATTTGTAGAAGGCAAATACAAGTTGAATTATACAAGGAGTTGGTGAATGTTCTGATCTATAAATAGGGAGCTATTTGCATCAGAAAAAATTGCGCACTTACATAGAGAGAAGATCAAAACACGATCAAGAGGTTTGAGAGAGTTTTGAGATTTATTGGGGGTGTTGCAATTTGTGAGGAAAAATTGTAAGATTGTATTCAAGAGTCTTGTTTACAATTTGAGTTTTGTGAGTAGGAGTTGGTCGACAAGTTGTAGAACTTGAAGAACATTAGAAGATATAAAATCGGGGGGTTTTGTGTCTTTGGGTAGCTAGAAATTAGAGTTTATAATTTCTTAGCTAGGAATTAGATTTATAATTCCTCTAGGGATTAGAGTTTATAATTCCTTAGGTTACATAGCTTTGTAATCTTTTGTTGAGACTTGAAGTTTAATAAAGTGGAGTTAAATCCTACAGAGGTGTAGGTCGTGGTATTTACCCTTGTGAGTTGGGGGTTTTCGCGATAAAATATTGTGTCATTAATTTATTTGCTTCACAAAACGTAACTGCTGTAATTGTGCAAAGGAACATATAGAACAAACCTGTTCCTAAGGCAAATTTGGGGGTCAGAATTCCAACAACTTCCATTTTACTGTGGCCAGAATGGTAATGTACAACCAGATTACATAATGCCTTCTATTAATTTCACGTCTAATTCCTTTGCAGCAACTTATAACATGTGGTATTTGAATATGGCGATAATGTTACTTTACAAACACACTCCTTTCAACATGTATTCATTGTGTCGCCCTCACACCCTTTGCCTGCTTTAAATGCTACAATCTATAGCCACACCTACATATTGTAAAAACGGTGCCTCTTCTTGCACTTCACAATCTAACTTTCTGTTATATTAATCTAATGCTTTGCTTTTTATACCGATTACCAGGAGTCCTACTACCGACGCACACCAACTCCCTCCAGTTAAGGCTACACCAAAACGTAAACCAATCCCCGCTCAATCCAGGTAACCATTTGTTAATATACATTTATCTGTTTAAATGTTTCACCATTTATTCACTGCCTTACCCGTTAAGTCAGTCATTGATTGCGACAACGTCAAACCATGCAGGACTATATCGAATGAAGAAATACCCGCATCCACCCTTTCCAACCTAAACCCTCATACTGTATTTCCAGGTAATTTGCACATTATAACTTCTACTTCATTATTCTTTGCCCGAGATAACATTTTTCTTTTTGTTTTCTTCAGAAATTGAACTACCCAAGGCCCTGCTCAATGGGCATACTATCAGCTCTCTAAACTACGAATCAACTACCTGTGGCACCAACACGCCCATCTAAGGGTGTTAATTCATACCAAAAGCATGGAAGCACCACCAGGCAATTAACAACCGTAGCCAATGACTTATGTACTGATACATTACTAACTCATGTTTACACCTTCCCTTTACCATCCTTGTATTTCCAGTCACCTTGTATTACTATTGATATTATTGTTGCAAAGTCAGTTATTTTATAATAAATTCCTCATATTCTATTTGTATTACGTTACTTTAGCCCCTTTAGTAGCATGATTTAGCACAAACAATCGATATCATTGAAATTACCCATTCTACATATACCCCAACGCTTGAGTACATCTTGTGTCCCTTACATTAACATTAATTGCGTGAAACACACTGGCCCTAGATATCTCAAATGACAGTTGAAGCTTCTGCATTCTACACGAAACTTAATGTACACTACTATTTTCACGGTTTCATGAACTTATGAACACATTCTATTTTAACATATTTCTTTCCGGTCTTCTCCGAAATTCTTAAGAAATCATCACTTCATTCATGTGGAGTATCATCGTTTTGAATCATGCTGACACATATTGAACATACATACACATTACAATGCCTGACTTTCCGGACAAGTTGAACATTTAGCATCACACACCATTCCTAGAAGGTTGCCCACTATAATGGAACAACTGTGGTCGTAAATTGGATTTCCCGTTGCATTTACAACAACCTGTGCTGCTGCAGCAATGGCTATACCTGTAACTGCTGCACCATCCTACAAATTAAATAATATGTTACACATCACTGACAAAGACATCATGAGTGGGAGCTCAAGAAAACATGTTGATCACCTATGTCGTGACAGATACATCCGTAGGATCATCGATAAAAAGTAATTTATCAACACCTACCAATACAATCCACATTTCCTCTATCTCTGCTCCATGAAATACCCGCCAACTAATTAAACACATTAAGATAACATTAAAATGAGTTTGGGGCACAACTCCACCAAATTCCACCCAAATCATATGCGATGACCGATTTATCGTCACCACCTGTCTCTCTATTGCTTCCCTCAAAGCTCACACTATAAGTCAACTTGCAAATGCACATCCCGGCCTATTAAAGGCCAATTCGAAATGACATACTATGCTGCCAACACAAATTGAACCTAAAACCATCCTATTACATATATGATTACCTCCTTTTCATTATATCAACGTAGTCTACAACATATTAGAGAATCGTCAATTTTTTAAGCTAAAGAGTCGTCGAAGATCCATTAAGTAGCCCCTTACCAATAACACACTTAATTAAATATGCCAAGTACCATTATAAACCATTACCGTCAAATTATAGTCATATATATTAAAATTACAAATACTAAGTACAACATTTAATGCACACAAAACTTTACAGGGGAATCAAAGTTATAAGGAATAACTTATATGGACAAATGTGGACTATTAAATAAATAATTTCATATATTCCAATCCTTATAATTAGACCTTAGGTCTGTAAAAATAGTGTGAAAGTTGGTAAAATTATCTAAGCCCATTATTTAATTAATGAAAATTATTCATTTTAAAAAGTAGCCCGTGATTATTGTAGCACTACATTGACAACATTTACAAAAAGAGAGGCATCACTTTAAATATGATAGACTACCTATGGTCATAACTAGACATAGTAATAAAACTAATATAATTCAATGTTCATCATAGTCCTAATAGGAATAAAATAATATAGTCTTAGATTCGAATCCGCCACCCACAAGCTACGGTCAAATAACCCATCATAGTTCATCGCCACAACGAATATATACCACAAGGCTCGCCGCTGGGGAATGAAATAGTCGACACACTTTTTGCCAACAATTACGTCTGTTCCAAAAGGAACCTGCGACCAAAACAGTACGTCTCTTCTGAACGGGTTCAAACACCTTTCACATTGGCGCAATGGTCTGTATAATGGCTTCCACCCTCCATACACCCAATAATAATTACTTCTCTCTGCCTTTGCTACTAAACTAACAATTATTCTTCTACAATCTGCAAATTGTTATAAATTATGGCTTATTCACTTCTCTCAGGATTGGATACTAAAAGGGATAACTGGTTAGTTAGGGTGCGAGTTTGCAGTATGTGGGAATTTCGAAACTACAGGCGAGACAACGAGATGATAACTCTGGACATGATACTTATTGTTGAAAAGGTAATGTCCCATTCTTTTAAAATATATAATACACTGTTGGTTTGGCTTTTATAACTCACATACCAAATGACATTTAACAGGGAACTTTGATTTACGCTGTAATCAGGAAAAATCAAGTGAATAGGTTTCGACATAATTTGAATGAAGGCTCTGTGATCACTATCAGGAACTTCAAAGTTTCAGAAGTTTCTGGAGAGTATAAACCATTACAGTCCGATTATAAAATAACATTCTTGCGGATAACTGCCATCCAAAAAATATAGGATGATTCTATTCCTATTCCTATAAATGGGTTCCAGTTTATTCAACAAAACATGATTCGCTCAAGGGTCAATAACAAGACCATTCTATCGGGTATACTAACTCTCATCATTTATGAATCACACATTATCAATCTTATGTTCTAAATAACCTCTCTCTTGAACTTGTAGATGTGGTCGGATGCATATGGAATAGGTGCTATAGAGAGTGTGGGTGAGAAGTGGAAGAAGAGAGACATATATATTCTTACTGATTCGTAATACACTAATCTTATCTAATATTCACTTCTATTTATTCACCCCAAACAGTCAACATACAATATTTCCCCCTTATCAATGAACAATATACATACCAATTTACTACTGTTCCAATTTATCATGTTGTTTTACTCACTAATGAATTATATTGGTTATTTAGGGAGGATAGGTTTGTCAAGGCAAGAATTACATTGTGGGAGGATTTCGCTGAAGGATTTTATCCCTACTTATTCGACCCAGAATCCGGACCATACATTGTGATTGTTACGGCAACTACTCTAAAGGAATTCTGAGGTACAACTACTTAACACCATATCAGTTATTTCATATGTTACCATCTAAAAAACTTTGTGCCGCTTAGTGTAATTTTGCTTCGTCATAGGTGAAATTACTTTTGCCACAACCACCGCAAGCAAAACATATGTTAACCTACCAATGGACAACATCACCTCATTGATCCAGAAGTTTGCAACTAAAGTCGTACACATACAAACCATCGACACTGCCAATGCAGGTAACATACTGATGGAGGAAGCCATGTTTACCAACAGTATGACGGTCACAGAGTTACTCGGTTCAGACTGGAGTTAGGCATAGAGGTTAGTGCCTTAATCTGTCTTACTACCATATCAACACTACACAAATCTGGCCTTTCTTTTAAATACATGACTTTGATTTTACATATGCCAGGAATGCATGGTTACACTGCACGCTCAGATCACTGAAATTGATACCTACTTTGATTGGTATTACATATCCTGCAACTTATGCAACAAAAAAATTGAACCTACAGACGGTGTGTACACATGATCAAGTGCGAAAGAAAGTGTGTGTTCCCGTTGGTTAGGTAAGGATACATCCAACAATGTAAATCGGCCTTATGGTTAAGCAAACACTGATTTAAATGAAAAACACAGGTACAAGATACACATTAAGGTCAAAGACGATGGTGGGCAGACAACTTTGGTCCTGTTTAATGGTGAGGCTGAAAAATTGCTTGATACTTCTGCATTTAAGTTGCTTAATCGATTATCCAGAAATGATATGGATCTACCATCACAAATAAAGTCCTTGGGCAGCAAGGAGTTTGTATTCAAACTTAAATTGAGCAACCACAATTTGAAAGAACTTAAATTGAGCAACCACAATTTGAAAGAAGGGCTAGAAAATTATACAGTGCCCAAAGTTTACCAGCCGGATGAACAATTGAAATTGCAATATCGCATTAACAAATCTAAGAAGGTGACATGTCCTGCAACTATTCACATTAGAGTACATATTTCATTTGTACATATATCATTGATATCCACCCCAAGCTATTATAGTTATACCAAATTTAACATTTGCTATGCATTTTACTCTACAGGAAAAACAAAAAATGGAGGATCCCTCACAACCCCATGTCCAGAATGCAGGACCTTCACACACAAACAACTATCGATAAAATGTTGATGTGGGTGAAGGTACCTCCAATAGCAATATAATAGTTTATGCCAGAAACCTGAAGAAAAGAAGGAAGTTCCTCATAGACACTGATGATGACGGAAATATTGACGAAGACACTAACAAAAATACAAACTTAAGTGCTTAGAACGGCAGTTATATGATATGGACCTTGCAATTATTGCTATAGTCAAGGAGTATCTAATTCGAGCGCCTGCATATTTCACAGTTACAAGTCCATAAATAGATTATTTTACGGGAAATGTTGTAGATGTTTTTATCATATAGTATTATGTTAATGAAACTGGGATTAAACCACCCAGCTACTAAAGGCAGCTTTATTGAAAAGAAGTGTATATCCATTTATTGTGATCTGTAATCATATGCTTAATTAATGTACAATGTTCACCAATAGCAATAAAAATTCATGTTGGACGTTTCCGAGCAACTTTACTGTATGCGCACAAATCAAATATTTTGTACTCTACCATATATCCTATTTAAATTATCTCGCAAAAAAATTGTTCTGTATTGAGAATCCAACTACATTCAGGAACAAAGATTGTACAATGTTCAGCAAGTGAAACCAAACTTCATGTTGGACGATTGCAAACAACTTTATTGTATGCGAGCAAATAGAATGCGGTGGACACTACAATGTACACATAATCTATTAGTTACCAACAAATCATTAAGTATTGAAAAATCAAGACAAATCTTACGCCGGACAACTATGAACAAAATGAAGTTACAAGTACGCTAGAGGACCATCCGTATATAAAATATGCATGAACGGAGAAATACATTGTAGTTAGTTAGGATCTTCATTATGTGTGCATACGAAACTTGCACATTAATGGTGGACGAGATTTTAAATAAATTTACATTAAAAATATATCTACCTTTTACACGATTATGATATTATGAATTTTGGGAAATATCATTCCAAATAGTAATGAAGTCATCGACAAAACACCTCTCCAACTTTCAAGCGGACTTTACCGCCTAAAAGAGGGATACAATCAAAAATAAATACAAACGGCTACACCGTCAATTGCTAGGATGCCCGGTATTTCATTGATGCAAATAAGGAATTTTTTAATTAAATAGTGTTTATTGGTAAAGTTTGAAACTATTCCACCTCTCTCGCAGTAATATAATATGCAAACGCCTGTATGTAAACCAACAACTATCACCGCTATAAAAATAGTCTTCGACATGTATTGTCAATCCGCCATATTCACCGAATGTAACTCGAATGAAACTACTACAAAACATTACAAAGGAACCCAAAAAAGGGACCAAATAAACCCCAATGTATTCACTTGCAGTGGTATAAGAGGAATAAGTAACAATAATTTCCGCCAAATGTCCGACAAAAATAAAACACAAACAGACAAAAATATCATTTATATGCTATTTTAGGAAATATGTCAGATGTAATTTAATAATATTAAAGGTTAAAAATACAACACCTATAGGGGCCTAATTACACTCAAAATAATAATAACAAAAAAACCTAAACGTTGGATCCTTTCAATTGTTTCGTACCCACCTTTTCAATTTTTCAAAAGGATCACATAAAACAGTTACACAGTACATTGTCTCTTACAATTACAACACAACCGATTGTAGCGACGACAAAGACATACCGGCGAAGTCCCCTATTATTTATACAATAATCCAGCAACTGAGTTGTCTTCTACTAATACTGTTGTACCCAAACATAATTCAATACAACATACATTGGTCGGTAATTATACTAGAAAAAACGTTCACAACAACTTATTCTGACAGGAAAAATGAATTTCATGTCTGAGATTGTAAGGGCATTTAATGTCCCTGCAAATATACCAACCGATATTAGGAAACTTCAACAACTTATGGCGCTACTAGCAAATAAGGACACGATGTTGAACCAGAGAATTAATAGTTACAAGTCATCAGACAAGTGCACTAGAAGGACAGAAGAAATAGCCACCATCAAAAAGTGTCGGGGCAAGTACGCGCGATTGAAGTGGAAACTCACATTACTCCACAGGCAATACAAGGCACATCCCTTGAAGCAGGCACATCGCGTTCTGCATTACATCAAAAGCTTGACCGCGAGGATGAACCAAACATATATTCATACCAGAGAAATGCATCGACAAATACAGGGTAAGTTGTTTTTCACACATATATCGACCAGACAACCAAAGAACACCTTTAACTACTTAAACTACTAACTTCATATGGAGGTTGCCAATCTGAATAACGGCTCAAAAGTAACAATCATCTACAAAATAATAATGGTCTATGACACAGTAGGCGCTACTAGGTTCTCCAATTCATTAAAGTTACGTGAACAACCGACCGCCTCATTACCAGCACCCATAAACTACATAATATGGTTGAGGCATAATAAATTCGACACACTATGGACTTACACACAACATATCATATGGACGATACTTATTAACAACATTTAAACCACCTTTCTCAGGAGGACAATCAAACCAATCCTATGATTCAGTTATAGAGGAATGTGCAAACATCTCAGTTCAAATGCATACACAGAGAAGTAATACTAGACAAACCATTCACCGGAATACAGGTACATCTCTCATACTACTTCAACAACATACATACTTACTCATAAAAAAATCATATATTTGGTAAACAACTTCAATATTTGTGTATCCAATACTTATTGCCAAACTTGTGTGGCAGCATAATACAAGACAACATGGAAGTTGTGCCCTCCCACATACACATGCAAATATTGCAGCGCCATTCTGTGGTATGAAGAACGAACCGACAAAAGCAAAAAAACAAAACACCCCAAATTTGCTATTTGTTGTATGGAAGGACGTGTACAACTACCGTTACTGAGTGAACCACCAGCCTACCTCAAATACTTCTTAGGCCAAGAATCTGGAAAGTTGGGCATTAACTATAGGAAAAATATCAGGGTATATATCTCCATGTTTGCGTTCACGTCTATGGGAGGCCGAGTTGACAGATCAATAAATTGTTCAAAGGGTCCTTATGTAATCCAAATAAGTGGTCAAAATTACCATCACATTGGCTCACTATTACCATAAATTGGCAAGACACCACAATTTGCGCTGCTCTATATATATGATACGGATAATGAGATAGAGAATAAATGAAAAATATGAGGCATGAAGAAGTTGAAATAGAAATCGTAAAGGGTATATCACAAATGCTCGACAAGCATAATGTTTTGGTCAAATCATTTCGTATGACAAGGGATAGATATAGAGAAGAACCACAATAAGAGTTTCATATGTGCCTTCTAAATGAAAGGACCAAAAATGGCCGACAATACAACTTACCAACCACTTCAGAAGTAGCGAGACTAACCATTGGAGAACTTACACAATGACCTGCAAAGAATCACAGATTTACACCCAAGTTTCAAGTCGATGATTTACCCATTAATACATCCATATGGCGAAGATGGATATAGGCTTGGAATTCATTTGGTCTAACAAAGCCAAAAGACATTCACGCGGGAAAACTTGACCATGAGACAATTTTATGGCTACCGCATACAACAACGCCTTAATGAGGCCCACACTCTACTACAAGGTGGCAGGCTGTTGCAATAGTACATTGTCGATGGGTATATGGCAATTGAAGAAGAAAGATTTAGGTACATCCGCAATAATAAAAAAAACTCAGGGCTGCTCTTTTTGGTGGATTGATGGATGCAGTTGTGCGTGTGGATTCAAATTGCTTCATGGTGGGAAAAACTATAACACTAGCTTCGTCCCACATGATGGGACCTCGCTACCGGGCATAAAATTATTAAGATGCAATGGCCATATGTAGGTGGGCTGGATACCCAGATTTGTTCCTGACATTCACTTGCAACCCAAAGTGGCCCGAAATACATGCAATGTTGCGCCTAATTAACCAAGACGCTGATGGAAGCCGCGTGGACATCATATGTAGAGTTTTCAACGTCAAATTGTGCCAACTAATGCAACATATAAAGAAGGATAAGCCTTTGTGGAAAGTAAAAGCATGTAAGATCAGCCTAACAAATATTCTTCCCTACCCTACATAATAACAATATATGAAATCACCATACTATTATACTACACTATCTGTACTGAGTAATGCTATCAAACCACATCACGACAGAAATCATACTAATCAAGCCCATGTACAATTTTATATGCAGGTATATATACAATTGAGTTTCAAAAAAGAGACTTGCCACATGCACATATACTGTTGTTCCTTCATGAATCCTTAAAGAACCCACACCAAATCAAATTGACAGAGTAATATCAGCTAAAATACCAGATTATCAAGATGACCCATATGGGTATAATGCAGTCAAGAACTATATGATGCACGGACCTTGCGGAGAACTAAACCCAGTTGCCCATGTATGAAACAAGGAAGTGCACAAAGCATTTTCCAAAGAAATACAATGACCGAACAAATTTTGATTATGATGGATTCCCTATTTATATGATGCGCAACAATGGTATTGAAGTAAAAAGAAATTGTATCAGCTTAGATAACAAATATGTGGTTCCATACAACAGGGACTTGCTTGTCCAGTTTGATGCACATATAAATGTTAAAGTCTGCAATTTTTCAAGGTCAGTAAAGTACCTATTCCAGTATGTTAAAAAAGGGTCGGATAGAGCAACATCAATAAACGAATCGCTTGGGAATACGACACAATGCTACGAGATCAAAAAGTATCTAGATTGCAGATACATATCGGCTACCGAAGCTTGCTGGAGGATCTATACATTTGATATACATTATAGACAACCACCAGTTGAGCGTTTACCTTTCCATTTACAAGGGCAAAAAACCATAATATTTCAACAATCAAGGCGAGCTGAAAGCGTACTTTGCAGACCCGATATTGAGAAAACCAAATTTACATAATGGTTTGAGGCTAACAAACAATATCCTAATGCTAGAGAGCTTACATATTCGAAATTTCTGACAAGTTGGGTCTGGAATGGAAGAGACAAGAAGTGGAACAGGAGGCAAAAGGGACATGCAGTTGGCATAATATACTTTGCACACCCGGCAAGTATCGAACGATTATATATGCGGCTGTTGCTAAATTTTGTCAAAGGGTGCACTTCATTTGAAAGCACAAGAAGAATCAATGCAGTGGATCATAAAACATATAAAGAGGCCTGCTACACGTTAGGATTATTAGATGATGACAAAGAGTATAATGACTGCTTGAATGAGGCAGCGCGGTGGTCTACGGGAAATGAGTTAAGACAGATTTTTGTAACTCTAGTTATGAACAATTAGGTATCGGAACCCCACAAACAATGGGAAAATAACTATGGGATATTATCTGAAGATATCACATCAATGCAGAGAAAGAGGTTACGATTGAATGATTTACAACTGAATGCAAAGCAAATTGAATCATACACACTACTGGAGATTGAAAACATCCTTATAAAATGGGTAGAAGTTTGAATGATATACAAGGTATGCCTCTTCCAGATTCGACGTTAATGCGGAATGTAGGGAATCGACTAATCAATGAAGAGCTAGACTACGACAAAGACAGCCTAAAAATTCTACATGACAAATCCCTAAATCTGTTAAATGGTTGCCAGAGATCGGCATATGAAGCAATAATATCATCGGTTGATAATGAAGAAGGCAAATAATTTTTTATACACGACCATGGTGGTACCGGTAAGACGTTTCTGTGGAATACAACAATTTCAAAGATCAGATCACAATAAAAAATAGCTCTCCCCGTCACTACTTCAGTTATAGCAGCTTTATTATTACAAATTGTAGGACAACTCATTCACGGTTTCATATTCCTCTAGATGTCACTCCAGAGTCAACATGTGAAATCAAATAAGGCAGCCAATTAGCGAAACTTCTCAAAAAGACAGCTTTGATTATCAGGGATGAAGCACAAATGGCTAACAAATTGTGTTTCGAAGCGTTAGACAGGACTTTAAGGGATATTCTATGGGATAGGTATGAAAATAGCGCAGACAAACCTTTTGGGGGCGTAACTTTTGTATGTGGTGGTGATTTCTGTCAAATATTGCTGGTTATTCCAAGGGGAACAAGAGCTGATATTGTTGATGCATCGTTTAACTACTCGCACTTGTGGTCATACTTCTCTATTTATGAATTGAAGGAAAATATGTGAATAAGCTGTGGAAAAGTAAATGGCTCGGAAGCACACCAAATTGTAAGTTTTGATAAATGGCTATTTCAGATTGGAGATGGATCGCTTTGTGCAGATAATAACAAGGACCTCATATAAGTCCCACATGATGTTTACACTGAACCATCACACAATCATATAAAATTCATTGTTGAGGCAGTGTATCCATTGTTAGCATGATGGAAATCAAAATAATTGTATATATTAATGTAATTAGATAGTGATATAAATTAGCATGATCATATAGATTTGTTGTAGAATCAAAGGAATAAATATTGTGATAGAATAGCGGATCTGGAGGGATTGAATAGCAGATTTGTAGATATAGAATAACTGATCTTTAGGGATAGGAATGACGGCTCTTTAGGGATTTGTAATATTTATTCTCTCTACATAATGGAAAAACTCTCACTTTGAGAGGCATTCAGCAAAACTGACATGGTATCAGAGCCTTTTCAGTGCTTTGATTCTTAGTGTCCTTCATCTGTGGTTTCTTCCAGATTTTTTTTGGAAGTTTTGGTTCTGCTTACTGTTAGTCAACAGTTAGTCCTAAGTATCTTGGAAGTTAAGGCATCTTGGAATCTTAGTCTCTTTTCATTCTGGTTATTTTGCATCATTGCATTTCTATCTTCCTTAGCTAGTCAAAAACATGTCGTCTTATCAGTTTGAGTCTTTCCATGTTCATTTCACGGGAAAAAATTACTCCGCTTGGGAATTTCAATTCCAACTATTTGTCAATGAAAAAGAATTATGGAGACATATAGATGGAAGCGATCCTACTCCTACCGATCCTAAAAAGCTCGGTCAATGGAAGGTTAAAGATGCTCGGGTGATGACATGGATTTTAGGGTCAATTGATCCTCTTATTGTTCTTAATCTCAGGCCATACAAGACAGCAAAGGCCATGTGGGATTATTTACGAAAGGTTTACAACCAAGACCATAGCGCAAGGTGCTTTCAGTTAGAGCATGAAATTGCTATGTATGCACAAGGAGGTCTCTCTATTCAAGATTATTTCTCTAGATTTCAGAACTTATGGGCTGAATTTACCGATATCGTTTATGCTAAAATACCTTCTGAATCTCTCGCCATCATTCAAGGAGTTCATGAACAAAGCAAGCGAGATCAATTTTTGATGAAATTACGATCTGACTTTGAAAGTGTTCGCGCCAACTTGATGAGTCGAGATCCATCTCCCTCGTTGGATGTCTGTTTTAGGGAATTACTTTGTGAGGAGCAGCGTCTCGTCACACAAAATGCTTTTCATCAAGGAAATGTTGTCACTGTTGCATTTGCATCTCAAGGGAAAGGAAAGGGCGTGGATATGACTAGAACTCAATGCTACAGTTGCAAGAAATATGGTCATATTGCTCGCAATTGTGGCAAGAAGTTCTGTAATTATTGTAAACAACAAGGACACATTATCAAAGAATGTCCCACACGTCCTCAAAACCGTAGGACAAAGGCTTTCCAAGTTGGGATAAATGATTCCACTACAGATAGCTCATCTTCGGTAGGACAAGTTATTACTCCTCAAATGGTACAACAAATGATCTTGTCAGCATTTTCAACTTCGGGACTACAGGGTAATGAGGTAATATCTAAATTTTGGCTTGTTGATTCTGGCGCTTCCAATCATATGACCAACTCAACTGATATACTCAAAAACATCCGTGAGTATAATGGTCCAACACAAATTCAGGTTGCCAATGGTAGTAATTTACCCATTACCAAGGTTGGGGATATTACTAAAACTTTCAAGAATATTTTTGTATCACCAAAGCTCTCCACTAGTTTTATTTCGGTTGGCCAATTGGTAGATAACAATTGTAATGTGAACTTTTCTCGTAATGGTTTCCTTGTACAGGATCAGGTGTCGGGGACGATAATCGCGAAGGGGCCTAAAGTTGGAAGATTGTTTCCTATACACTTTTCTATTCCTCCTGTTCTGGCTTTTGCTTCCACCACTACTAAAATGAGGTTTGGCATAAACGTCTAGGACATCCAAATTCTATTGTGTTGTCTCATTTATCCAATTCTAGTTTATTGGGAAATAAAAATCAATTTTCAGTTGCTTCCTTTGATTGTTCTACTTGTAAATTAGGCAAAAGTAAAACTCTTCCTTTTCCTAATTTTGATAGTCGTGCTGCAAAGTGTTTTGATGTCATTCATAGTGATGTTTGGGGAATTTCACCAGTAATTTCTCATGCTCATTTCAAGTATTTTGTGACATTTATAGATGACCATAGTGGGTTTACATGGGTGTATTTTCTTCGATCTAAATCTGAAGTGTTTTCCATATTCAAGAAGTTTTTGGCTTACGTTGAGACTCAATTTTCCACATGCATCAAAATATTAAGATCTGATTCTGGTGGAGAATATCTGTCTCATGAATTCAATAATTTGTTGCTTGAGAAAAGAATTGTATCACAACGCTCTTGCCCATACACGCCACAACAAAATGGGGTTGCTGAGCGTAAAAACCGTCATCTTTTGGATGTCACTCGTACTTTATTGATTGAGTCCTCTGTTCCATCTAAATATTGGGTTGAAGCTGTGTCTACTTCTGTCTATTTGATTAATAGACTTCCATCTAAAGTGTTAAACCTTGAGTCTCCATATTATCGTCTTTTTCACAAGCATCCTAGCTATCATAGTTTCATACATTTGGTTGTGTTTGTTTTGTGCACCTTCCTCCTTCTCAACGCAATAAACTCTCTGTTCAGTCTATTAAATGTGCTTTTATGGGCTATAGTACTTCGCAGAAAGGATTTATTTGTTATGATCCAGGTTCTAACAAATTTCGTGTTTCTAGGAATGTTATTTTCTTTGAGAATCAGTATTTCTTTCCTACTCATATTGAGTAGCATGATCATATAGATTTGTTGTAGAATCAAAGGAATAAATATTGTGATAGAATAGCGGATTTGGAGGGATTGAATAGCAGATTTGTAAAGATAGAATAGCTGATCTTTAGGGATAGGAATGACGGATCTTTAGAGATTTGTAATATTTATTCTCTCTATATAATAGAAAAACTCTCACTTTGAGAGACATTCAGTAAAACTGACATCCATCCCTGTTATAGCGGTATAACGACCCATCATACTTGCAAGAAAGAGCCATACTAAAACCAAAAAATTAAATGAGCTGAATGACAACATAATGAAAATGATACCAGGCGAAGGCATAACTTATTATAGCTCGGACAATGTATGCAAAGCAAGCGTGAATACAAATGAGGAGGATATATTATACCCAACCTAATTCCTAAACAACTTACGATTCCCAGGAATTCCAAACCATGAAATACACTTGAAAGTAGGAAGCCCAATTATGCTTGTTAGAAATCTAAATCAAACGAAGGACTCAGCAATAGTACAAGATTAATTGTGACACATGTATTTGGTCGTTTAGTACAAACATTATCTCTTGTCAGAACCGGGGCATACTAGTCACGATACCAAGAATTATCATGTCTCCAAACGATTCAAAGTGGTCGTTCAAGCTAAACATGCTTCCTCTATCACCATGTTATGATATGACAATCAATAAGTGCCAGGGTCAAACTCTGCAGAGAGTTGGATTGTTTCTGCCGAAACAATTATTCACACAGGAACAATTATATGTTGCAGTATCACGTGTAACAACTAGAGCAGGATTGAAGATCCTCAATGCGGACTAGGACACGGCAGACCAGAAATACATAGGAAATATTGTTTACTGGGAAATATATCAGAATGTACGCCAAAGAATTGTGGAAACAGAGGAGGTATTTCTTAACAATTTACCATTCAATAAGGGGATTATAAAAAAGAAAACGCAAGAATTACAGCCATAACTAACTTTTATTAATGACTCACGCACAGATAACTAACCATACAGATGGCGAATCGTGATGGAGATGCAAGGTGAATGCCTCAGCACATTATCACAGGTCACAGCTCAGTATATAAAAAACATAGCCAAACCAGGAAATTCATAAACAGTTGCTAAGACAAAACTGTGAATTCAGTAGCTTACGCAATTTATCACTCTATAACAAATGGTCACTAAAAACAAAATTCATATTCATAGGAAGGTAAAATGAAGATGGAATGTGAGACACATGGACAGACATCTGAAGTATCCTAAGTCAACTGTCAGGGTGAATATCACATTAATACATCAACATATGGAGTACGGGGGCGATTTACGCGTAGGAGCCAATACAATATTAAAGACTACCGTGTAGGCGTAACCAATAGAAGAACAACCGGAGCAACTTGATAGTGGAAGTTGATTTTTCTGGAACATTCTTTGAATATGGTAAACATAAAGGATACAATAGCTGATAAAATGAGGCTTCGACTTTTATTTCAATTGATGTTTAATGGTATGTTGCACCTCCTTGATTGAATTTTATCCTTGCGGATGAAATGCTATAAGTGTTAACTCTGTTGCAATTCATGTGCATTGCATATTAGCAACATGCTAATTGGTTTTTTGATACTTTAATACAGACAAAAATTACTATTGTTAGTAACCATTTTAAGACGTATATGGCAGGCAATATTGTTTTTTTTAAATCCTTTTGGTAACATATTCTCCATCTAAAAGGCTGGTCATTTAGGTCCTTCAATAAAAATTCATACAGACTATTGTACTACCCAATAGACACAGATTGATAACCTTTTCATTACAGATGTTGACTGTTACAGAATTCAATGGTATCATACACCAGATTTATGGCATACAATGACTTACCCATTACAACATGTGCCACAAATCGGTGTGGATACTGTATGTAGATAACTATTAATGGACTAATGTACTATGTAGAATAGCGCACATGATGGTCTGCAGTCTGCATACGCCCAGATTTTAAAACAGCACAATATGTAACTTATTATAGTACCAGCAATTTATTTGCTACAAATCGGGAGACCAATAATTACATATTTGGTTAAGTAAATAATAAATAATAACCAACATGTCTACATATATGGGAAACGAATTCTTTTACAGACAAATTACAGTTATGTGTAAGAATAATGCATTTGAAATGATTCCAAATTCGTTAAAAGGACATCCGCACTTGACATATCCAATTGCTTAATAGTACTGCAAAACAATGATATGTTTAAAAACAGAGTATTAATTAAAAATACAATGACCATAAAATTAGTATATCGTAATGAGGTGCGACAATACAATGAGGACTTATTGGAAAAACAACCAAATCCACTCAAACATTATAATGTATTCATAAAGGAATGAATTATGGCCAAACATGGAATACATTGGGCACACAACATGCAAAAGTGCAACGATGCCACACTACCACACAATTCAGAGAGATTAACATCAAACATTGAAGCCACCTAACAGGACAATTGCAATTTAATATTACACGACTTGAAAATTGAGGTACACACTGGCCCGCGCGAAACGCGGGTTGTTTCCGTAGTGTATATATATAACAAACTGTTGGTCAAACTAAATATTTGACGTACACTCAAGCCTCTTTTTAACTATCATTCGTTATAACAAGAAAGTATCCTTTTTTAAAATAAAATTACCTTGCTATTATACCCTTACTCAAATATTAATTTTGTAATAATATTTTGTAAAAAATAGATTATGTAAAAGATAATATATTAAAATATTTATGGTAATCCTTATTAGTGTCATGCACTTAGAAAATTTCAAGTATGAAATTTTAAGAGAATAATTGTACTTAAATGGTGACCGTCATTCATGTTCATAACTGTTGGGTATGTAGCAAGAATTGATGGGAAATAGAGGAAAAGAGAGGAATTTGAAAAATTGAGAACTTGAAAAGTTGGGAACTTGAAAAGTCCTCTTATGCTTTAATGAAAAGGCATTTGTCCCTCATCGGTGGTGGAAAGAAAAATAGGAGAGTTTAAATACAGAAACACTCCTATTAATTGTTAAAAGGGTTGGAAAGAGGGACCCCCCTCACGCCGTCGTCGTCGTCGCTCGTCTCGGCTACGGCTACGGCTAATGATCGAGAGATTAATTTTTGGACAAAGTTTGTTTTAATTATTTAATTATTTAAATAACTAATTAAATAGCCAAAAATGTTTTCAATTAATTAGTTGATAACAGAAACGTTTTCAATTTTTTAGTTGATTAACCCGACCCGACTCGGATCCGTGCGCGACCCGTTTTATTTGAACTTTCCTGGTTTTATTTAAATTTCCCTCCATGACTGTTCAGAAAGGTTGCAACTTTCAGGAACAATCATTACCATTTGAAAGGTTGCAAACTTTCATTAATGGTCGTGTGGATTCTGAAAAGGTTGCAACCTTTCAGAACGTGTTCTTCTTGCCTATAAATACCATTCATTCTTCAGATTATTCATTTACGAATTTTCTGATCTTCTTCTTTTTCTTCTTCTGCGCACATTTTTCTTCGTGTACTTTCCTGCTGTGGATTGGTTCGCTGACAGTAGAGTTTTTGGTATCTACACTCTGCTGATTAAGATCATTTTACCCTGGGAGGTTATATTCCAAATCAAACCTCGGATACTAGAGGGGAATAATTTCCTTAAGGGGACACTGTGAGTTTAGTGGACTTGATCTTTTTCTGATTTAAAAGATTTTTCCAAATTCTGGTATGTTTTTACAGATTTTAGTTTTTGTAAATTAACTTTCTGTTCATCTCTCTTACTGGTTCTATAAATTTCAGTTACTTCGTATTTCTGAACAATTTATTAGAATCAGTAATTTTTGGTTTTATAACACAGATTGGCAACAATCTTAAGGAAATTTATTTTTTTATTTTTTTTTAAAATCTGTGTTTCTGGTGGAGATAAAAATCTTCGTGATTTTATACTCCTTTAAGTCTTCAATTATAATTTATTGCTTACTAAGACTGTATCAATTTTTGTTTATCAGAAATGGCAAACAATGGTGTTACAGTGGCTGTTGCTGCACCAACCCGAACTGTTGTACCACAAGCAGAGAAACTGGGTAAATTCACAGGTGTAAAATTTCAAAGGTTGGCAGCAATGAGTATTTTTCTGTCTTACCACTCTTGGTCTTCAGAAATTTACAAGTGAAGATACTCCAGTGCCTGCTGATGATATGCCAGACAGAGAAAAATTCATGATTATTGAAGCATGGAAACAGGCAGACTTCCTATGTAAAGGCTACATTTTGAGTGCTTTAGAGAATGACTTATATAATGTCTATAGTGCAATAAAAACTTCAAAAGAGTTGTGGGATGCACTTGAGAAGAAATATAAGACAGAAGATGCATGCTTGAAAAAGTTTGTGGTCGCAAAGTTTTTAGACTATAAAATGGTAGATAGTAAAACTGTTGGATCACAAGTGCAGGAACTTCAACTTATTCTCCATGATCTGATTGCTGAAGATATGGTAGTAAATGAAGCTTTTCAAGTGGCTGCAATGATCGAGAAGTTGCCTCCTTCGTGGAACGATTTCAAGAATTATCTAAAGCACAAGCGTTAAGAAATGAAGCTTGAAGATCTTGTGATTCAGCTCAAGATTGAGGAAGATAACAAAAATGCCGAAAAGAAGTCGCGTAAGAGTTCAACAATCATTGGAGTTAATATTGTTGAAGAAGCTCCTACCAAAGACAAAAAGAGAAAGAAGTCCAACGGGCAGAAGTCAGAACAGTCCAAGAAGAAATTCAAAGGAAACTGTTATAATTGTGGCAAGGCTGGTCATAGGTCTTCTGATTGTCGTGCTCCAAGAAAGGACAAAGACAAAGGCAAAGGCAAAAGTCAAGAAAACATCTTGGAGAAGATGGAAGATGCAGATGACTTGTGTGCAATGATCTCAGAGTGTAACTTAGTTGGAAATCCCAAGGAGTGGTTTCTCGACTCAGGTGCCACTAGACATATTTGCTCTGCGAAAGAAGCCTTTGCAACGTTCACTCCTGCTGAGTAAGATGAAGATTTGTTCATGGGAAACACAGCAACAACAAGGATTGCAGGAACTGGAAAAGTAATGTTGAAAATGACATTCGGCAAGGTGTTGACTTTGAACAATGTTCTGCATGTCCATACTATTAGGAAGAATTTAGTTTCTGCTGCACTACTCGTTAAGAACGGGTTTAAGTGTGTCCTAGTTAGTGATAAAGCTGTAATAAGTAAGAATGAAATGTTCATAGGAAAGGGCTACCTCAATGAGGGTCTTTTCAAACTGAATGTAATGGTTGTTGACATTATTAATAAAAATTCTACTTCTGTTTACTTATTGGAGTCAAATGATTTATGGCATGCCCGTTTGGGACATGTAAATTACAGAGCCTTGAGAAAATTGGTTAATCTAGAAGTATTGCCGGATTTTAAATGCGATAAATAAAAATGCGAAATTTGTGTGGAAAGTAAGTTTGTTAAACATCCTTATAAGTCTGTTGAAAGAAATTCCAAAACTTTAGACTTAATTCACACAGATATATGTGATATGAAGTCAATACCATCTCGTGGTGGGAAAAAGTATTTTATAACTTTTATTGATGACTGCACTCGATTTTGTTATGTATATTTGCTTAATAGTAAGGATGAAGCAATTGATGCATTTAATCAATACAAAAATGAAGTGGAGAACCAATTAAATCTAAAGATAAAAATAATTCGGAGTGATAGGGGTGGAGAATATGAATCTCCTTTTGCAGAGATACGTTTGAAATATGGTATTATTCATCAAACTACTGCACCTTATATACCACAGTCAAATGGTTTGGCAGAACGGAAGAACAGAATATTAAAGGAAATGATGAATGCCTTAATGATCAATTCTGGTTCACCACGAAACCTTTGGGGGGAAGCCATCTTTACAGCTAATAAAATACTCAATAGAGTACGCCATCGAAAAACACAATCAATTCCATATGAGATGTGGAAAGGAAGGAAACCCAACTTGAAATATTTCAAAGTGTGGGGGTGTTTAGCCAAGGTAGAGGTTCCTTTACCAAAGAGGGTTAAAATTGGATCCAAAACAGTAGACTGTGTGTTTATTAGATATGCTGTGAACAGTAAGGCCTGTCGGTTTTTGGTTCACAAATGTGATAATCCTGAGATTCTTGTTAATACGATAATTGAGTAAGATAACGTAGAGTTTTTTGAAAATATTTATCCGTATAAAACTGAATGTGATTTGACAAGTGAAAGACCTAAACGACCACGAGAAGAATCAAAGAAAAATACACTAATTAGTGAAAATCTTAGGCGTAGTACTCGCCAACGAAAACCTGCTTCTTTCGAACCAGATTTGTAGCACTATTGCTTGAAAATGAGCCTCAAACATTTAAAGCATCTATGTCTTCATCTGAGTCAACTTATTGGAAAGAAGCAGTCAATAGTGAGATTGAATCAATTTTAAGTAATCACACTTGGGAATTGGCTGATCTTCCTCCAGTAATTAAACCTTTAGGATCAAAGTGGATCTTTAAAAAGAAAATTAAACCTGATGGGACTATTGACAAATATAAGGCTAGACTGTTAGTCAAAGGGTACAGACAAAAGGAAGGTCTGGACTACTTTGACACATACTCTCCAGTAACAAGGATAACATCAATTAGGATGTTAATAGCACTAGCAGCAGTGCATGATCTTAAAATCCACCAAATGGATGTAAAGACAACCTTTTTAAATGGAGAGTTGGAGGAAGAAATTTACATGGAACAACCTGAAGGGTTTATAGTTCCTGGTAAAGAAAAGAAAGTGTGCAGACTTGTGAAGTCACTTTATGGACTCAAGCAAGCACTCAAACAATGGCATGCTAAATTTGACCAAACAATGTTGGCAAATGGATTCAAGATTAACGAATGTGATAAATGTGTTTACATTAAAATTGTTATGAATCATGAAGTCATTGTTTGTTTGTATGTTGATGACATGTCAATAATGAGTACATACATTAACGATATAAATGCTACTAAGCGCATGCTGTCCAGCAAGTTCGATATGAAGGACTTAGGAGTTGCTGATTTGATCTTAGGGGTCAGGATTATCAAAACTCCCCAGGGACTAGCATTATCTCAATCTCATTATATTGAAAAAGTATTGGATAAGTTCAAGTACTTGAATTTCAATGTTGTCAAAACTCCAATTGATTTAAGTTGTACATTTAAAAAGAATGAAGGTCAAAGTGACTCTCAATTGGAATATGCCAGAGTGTTGGGAAGTTTGATGTATATTATGAATTGTACGCGACCAGATATAGCATGTGCTATTAGTAAACTGAGTCGGTTCACTAGTAATCCGAATCAAACTCACTGGATGGCAATGAAACGTGTGTTGGGTTATCTAAAATATACACAACATTATGCTTTGCATTATAATAAATATCCTGCTGTGATTGAAGGATATAGTGATGCAAATTGGATCACCGGGTCAAATGATGTAAAATCCACGAGTGGTTATGTGTTCATACTTGGTGGAGGAGCAGTCTCTTAGAAATCGTCCAAACAGACATGTATTGCTCGCTCCATAATGGAATCTGAATTCATTGCTTTGGATAAGGCTGGTGAAGAAGCGGAATGGCTCCGGAATTTCCTAGAGGATATTCCATTCTGGCCCAGACCTGTTGGACCTATTTGCATACATTGCGATAGTCAAGAAACAATAGGTAGGGCAGGGAGCATTATGTACAACAGAAAGTCTCGTCATATACGACGGAGACATAACACCGTAAGACAACTGCTCTCTAGTGGAATTATCACAATTGACTATGTAAAGTCAAGCGATAATGTGTCAGATCCACTAACGAAAGGCCTAGTGGGAGAGGCAGTTGAAAGATCATCTAAGGGAATGTGTTTACGGCTTATGACAAGTCAGCATGACGGTAACTCTATCTAGCAGACTGGAGATCCCAAGAGCTAGATTCAAGGAGAAAAACAAAGTTGTGGCTGACGGTTCGACATTGTCAATTAACTCAATCCATTCTCATGATGAAGACAATGTTCAGAAACAAGGTTAAGACTTTAAGGCTTGTTAATGAGGTAATAAAGCTTAAAGTTCTTAATGATTTGCTAAGTTTGGTAGGTTTGACGAAATAGTGTATCTACGAGATGACACGGTTAGAAATCACCTATGTGAGTGTGAAGTGGAAGCCGCTTCAAAGAGAATTTTATGTCAAAAGCCTATTCTCTATACACTCATGAAACCAGGAGGTGTTCATGGCAGAAACGAACACAACCGTAAGAACCATAAACAGTAAAGGGTTAATTATGTGACATATGGTTGTCTAGAGATAGACCAAAGCTCGACGGTTCAAAGATATCACATCTACCGATTGACCGAATATATTCGACATATGTTCACTACGGAAAGTCCAAGGGGAAACCTACTTATCCAGATGCAATTAATCCTTGCCTGTAAAGTACACAATTGTCCGTGCATTCCTATGTTATAACCATTCCCCATCAATGTGGGAGATTGTTGGGTATGTAGCAAAAATTGATGGGAAATAGAGGGAAAGAGAGGAATTTGAAAATTTGAGAACTTGAAAAGTTGGGAACTTGAAAAGTCCTCATATGCTTTAATGAAAAGGCATTTGTCCCTCATCGGTGGTGGAAAGAAAAATAAGAGAGTTTAAGTACAGAAACACTCCTATCAATTGTTAAAAGGGTTAGAAAGAGGGACCCCCTCGCGCCGTCGTCGTCGTCGCTCGCTTGTCTCGGCTACGGCTTTGGCTTTGGCTAATGATCGATCGAGAGATTAATTTTTGGACAAAGTTTGTTTTAATTATTTAATTATTTATTTATTTAATTAATTAATTAAATAGCCAAAAAATTTTCAATTAATTAGTTGATAACAGAAACGTTTTCAATTTTTTAGTTGATTAAACCCGACCCGACTCGGATCCGTGCGCGACCCATTTTATTTGAACTTTCCCGGTTTTATTTAAATTTCCCTCCATGATTGTTCTGAAAGGTTGCAACTTTCAGGAACAGTCATTACCATTTGAAAGGTTGCAAACTTTCATTAATGGTCGTGTGGATTCTGAAAGGATTGCAACCTTTCAGAACCTGTTCTTCTTGCCTATAAATACCATTCATTCTTCAGATTATTCACTTACGAATTTTTTGATCTTCTTCTTTTTCTTCTTCTGCACACATCTTTCTTCGTGTACTTTCCTGCAGTGGATTGGTTCGCTGACAGTAGAGTTTTTGGTATCTACACTCTGCTGATTAAGATCATTTTACCCTGGGAGGTTATATTCCAAATCAAACCTCGGATACTAGAGGGGAATAATTTTCTTAAGGGGACACTGTGAGTTCAGTGGACTTGATCTTTTTCTGATTTAAAAGATTTTTCCAAATTCTGGTATGTTTTTACAGATTTTAGTTTTTGTAAATTAACTTTCTGTTCATCTCTCTTACTGGTTCTATAAATTTTAGTTACTTCGTATTTCTAAACAATTTATTAGAATCAGTAATTTCTGGTTTTATAACACAGATTGGCAACAATCTTAAGGAATTTTTTTATTATTTTTTTTAAATCTATGTTTCTGGTGGAGACAAAAATCTTCATGATTTTATACTCCTTTAAGTCTTCAATTATAATTTATTGCTTACTAAGACTGTATCAATTTTTGTTTATCAGAAATGGCAAACAATGGTGTTACAGTGGTTGTTGCTGCACCAACCCGAACTGTTGTACCACAAGCAGAGAAACCGGGTAAATTCACAGGTGTGAATTTCAAAGGTTGGCAGCAATGAGTATTTTTCTGTCTTACCACTCTTGGTATTCAGAAATTTACAAGTGAAGATACTCCAGTGCCTGCTGATGATATGCCAGACAGAGAAAAATTCATGATTATTGAAGCATGGAAATAGGCAGACTTCCTATGTAAAGGCTACATTTTGAGTGCTTTAGAGGATGACTTATATAATGTCTATAGTGCAATAAAAACTTCAAAAGAGTTGTGGGATGCACTTGAGAAGAAATATAAGACAGAAGATGCATGCTTGAAAAAGTTTGTGGTCGCAAAGTTTTTAGACTATAAAATGGTAGATAGTAAAACTGTTGGATCACAAGTGCAGGAACTTCAACTTATTCTCCATGATCTGATTGCTGAAGATATGGTAGTAAATGAAGCTTTTCAAGTGGCTGCAATGATCGAGAAGTTGCCTCCTTCGTGGAACGATTTCAAGAATTATCTAAAGCACAAGCGTAAAGAAATGAAGCTTGAAGATCTTGTGATTCGGCTCAAGATTGAGGAAGATAACAAAAATGCCGAAAAGAAGTCGCGTAAGAGTTCAACAATCATTGGAGTTAATATTGTTGAAGAAGCTCCTACCAAAGAGAAAAAGAGAAAGAAGTCCAACGGGCAGAAGTCAGAACAGGCCAAGAAGAAATTCAAAGGAAACTGTTATAATTGTGGCAAGGCTGGTCATAGGTTTTCTGATTGTCGTGCTCCAAGAAAGGACAAAGACAAAGGCAAAGTCAAAAGTCAAGCAAACATCGTGGAGAAGATGGAAGATGCAGATGACTTGTGTGCAATGATCTCGGAGTGTAACTTAGTTGGAAATCCCAAGGAGTGGTTTCTCGACTCAGGTGCCACTAGACATATTTGCTCTGCGAAAGAAGCCTTTGCAATGTATACTCCTGCTGAGTACGATGAAGATTTGTTCATGGAAAACACAGCAACAACAAGGATTGCAGGAACTGGAAAAGTAATGTTGAAAATGACATCCGGCAAGGTGTTGACTTTGAACAATGTTCTGCATGTCCCTACTATTAGGAAGAATTTAGTTTCTGCTGCACTACTCGTTAAGAACGGGTTTAAGTGTGTCCTAGTTAGTGATAAAGCTGTAATAAGTAAGAATGAAATCTTCATAGGAAAGGGCTACCTCAATGAGGGTCTTTTCAAACTGAATGTAATGGTTGTTGACAGTATTAATAAAAATTCTGCTTCTGTTTATTTATTGGAGTCGAACGATTTATGGCATGCCCTTTTGGGACATGTAAATTACAAAGCCTTGAGAAAATTGGTTAATCTAGAAGTATTGCCTGATTTTAAATGCGATATATCAAAATGCGAAATTTGTGTGGAAAGTAAGTTTGTTAAACATCCTTATAAGTCTGTTGAAAGAAATTCCAAAACTTTAGACTTAATTCACACAGATATATGCGATATGAAGTCAACACCATCTCGTGGTGGGAAAAAGTATTTTATAACTTTTATTGATGACTGCACTCTATTTGTTATGTATATTTGCTTAATAGTAAGGATGAAGCAATTGATGCATTTAAGCAATACAAAAATGAAGTGGAGAACCAATTGAATCTAAAGATAAATATAATTCGGAGTGATAGGGGTGGAGAATATGAATCTCCTTTTGCAGAGATATGTTCGGAATATGGTATTATTCATCAAACTACTGCACCTTATATACCACAGTCAAATGGTTTGGCAGAACGGAAGAACAGAACATTAAAGGAAATGATGAATGCCTTAATGATCAATTCTGGTTCACCACGAAACCTTTGGGGGGAAGTCATCCTTACAGCTAATAAAATACTCAATAGAGTACCCCATCGAAAAACACAATCAATTCCATATGAGATATGGAAAGGAAGGAAACCCAACTTGAAATATTTCAAAGTGTGGGGATGTTTAGCTAAGGTAGAGGTTCCTTTACCAAAGAGGGTTAAAATTAGATCCAAAACAGTAGACTGTGTGTTTATTAGATATGCTGTGAACAGTAAGGCCTGTCGGTTTTGGTTCACAAATCTGATCATCCTGAGATTCATGTTAATACGATAATTGAGTTAGATAACGCAGAGTTTTTTGAAAATATTTATCCGCATAAAACTGAATGTGATTCGACAAGTGAAATACCTAAACGACCACGAGAAGAATCAAAGAAAAATACACTAATTAGTGAAAATTTTAGGCGTAGCACTCGCCAACGGAAACCTGCTTCTTTCGAACCAGATTTTGTAGCACTATTGCTTGAAAATGAGCCTCAAACATTTAAAGCAACTATGTCTTCATCTGAGTCAACTTATTGGAAAGAAGCAGTCAATAGTGAGATCGAATCAATTTTAAGTAATCACACTTGTGAATTGGCTGATCTTCCTCCAGGAAATAAACCTTTAGGATCAAAGTGGATCTTTAAAAAGAAAATTAAACCTGATGGGACTATTGACAAATATAAGGCTAGACTGTTAGTCAAAGGGTACAGACAAAAGGAAGGTCTGGACTACTTTGACACATGCTCTCCAGTAACAAGGATAACATCAATTAGGATGTTAATAGCACTAGCAGCAGTGCATGATCTTAAAATCCACCAAATAGATGTAAAGACAGCCTTTTTAAATGGAGAGTTGGAGGAAGAAATTTACATGGAATAACCTTAAGGGTTTATAGTTCCTGGTAAAGAAAAGAAAGTGTGCAGACTTGTGAAGTCACTTTATGGACTCAATCAAGCACCCAAACAATGGCATGCTAAATTTGACCAAACAATGTTGGGAAATGGATTCAAGATTAACGAATGTGATAAATGTGTTTACATTAAAAATGTTATGAATCATGAAGGCATTGTTTGTTTGTATGTTGATAACAAGTTAATAATGAGTAAATACATTAACGATATAAATGCTACTAAGCGCATGCTGTCCAGCAAGTTCGATATGAAGGACTTAGGAGTTGCTGATTTGATCTTAGGGGTCATGATTATCAAAACTCCCCAGGGACTAGCATTATCTCAATCTCATTATATTGAAAAAGTATTGAATAAGTTCAAGTACTTGAATTTCAATGTTGTCAAAACTCCAATTGATTTAAGCTGTACATTTAAAAAGAATGAAGGTCAAAGTGACTCTCAATTGGAATATGCTAGAGTGTTGGGAAGTTTGATGTATATTATGAATTGTACGCGACCAGATATAGCATGTGCTATTAGTAAACTGAGTCGGTTCACTAGTAATCCAAATCAAACTCATTGGATGGCAATGAAACGTGTGTTGGGTTATCTAAAATATAAACAACATTATACTTTGCATTATAATAAATATCCTGCTGTGATTGAAGGATATAGTGATGCAAATTGGATCACCGGGTCAAATAATGTAAAATCCACGAGTGGTTATGTGTTCATACTTGGCGGAGGAGCAGTCTCTTGGAAATCTTTCAAATAGACATGTATTGCTCTCTCCACAATGGAATATGAATTCATTGCTTTGGATAAGGCTGGTGAAGAAGCGGAATGGCTCCGGAATTTCCTAGAGGATATTCCATTCTGGCCCAAACCTGTTGGACCTATTTGCATACATTGCGATAGTCAAGCAACAATAGGTAGGGCAGGGAGCGTTATGTACAACGAAAAGTCTCGTCATATACGACGGAGACATAACACCGTAAGACAACTGCTCTCTAGTGGAATTATCACAATTGACTATGTAAAGTCAAGCGATAATGTGTCAGATCCACTAACGAAAGGCCTAGTGAGAGAGGCAGTTGAAAGATCATCTAAGGGAATGGATTTACGGCTTAGGACAAGTCAGCATGACGGTAACTCTATCTAGCAGACTGGAGATCCCAAGAGCTAGATTCAAGGAGAAAAACAAAGTTGTGGCTGACGGTTCGACATTGTCAATTAACTCAATCCATTCTCATGATGAAGACAATGTTCAGGAACAAGGTTAAGACTTAAAGGCTTGTTAATGAGGTAATAAAGCTTAGAGTTTTTAATGATTTGCTAAGTTTGGTAGATTTGACCAAATAGTATATCTACGAGATGACACGGTTAGAAATCACCTATGTGAGTGTGAAGTGGAAGCCGCTTCAAAGAGAATTTTATGTCAAAAGCCTATTCTCTATACACTCATGAAACCAGGAGGTGTTCATGGCAGAAACGAACACAACCGTAAGAACCATAAACAGTAAAGGGTTAATTGTGTGACATATGGTTGTCTAGGTATACACCAAAGCTCGACGGGTCAAAGATATCACATCTACCGATTGACCGAGTATATTCGACATATGTTCACTACGGAAAGTCCAAGGGGAAACCTACTTATCCAGATGCAATTAATCCTTGCCTGTAAAGTACACAATTGTCCGTGCATTCCTATGTTATAACCATTCCCCATCAATGTGGGGGATTGTTGGGTATGTAGCAAGAATTGAAAATTTGAGAACTTAAAAAGTTGGGAACTTGAAAAGTCCTCTTATGCTTTAATGAAAAGGCATTTGTCCCTCATCGGTGGTGGAAAGAAAAACAGGAGAGTTTAAATACAGAAACACTCCTATCAATTGTTAAAAGGGTTGGAAAGAAGGACCCCCCTCGCGCCGTCGTCGTCGTCACTCGCTCGTCTCGGCTACGGCTTCGACTTTGGCTAATGATCGATCGAGAGATTAATTTTTGGACAAAGTTTGTTTTAATTATTTATTTATTTAATTAATTAATTAAATAGACAAAAATGTTTTCAATTAATTAGTTGATAATAGAAACATTTTCAATTTTTTAGTTGATTAACCCGACCCGACTCGGATCCGTGCGCGACCCATTTTATTTGAACTTTCCCGGTTTTATTTAAATTTCCCTCCATGATTGTTCAGAAAGGTTGCAACTTTCAGGAACAGTCATTACCATTTGAAAGGTTGCAAACTTTCATTAATGGTCGTGTGGATTCTGAAAGGGTTGCAACCGTTCAGAACCTGTTCTTCTTGCCTATAAATACAATTCATTCTTCAGATTATTCACTTACGAATTTTCTGATCTTCTTCTTTTTCTTCTTTTGCACACATTTTTCTTCGTGTACTTTCCTGCTGTGGATTGGTTCGCTGACAGTAGAGTTTTTGGTATCTACACTCTGCTGATTAAGATCATTTTACCCTGGGAGATTATATTCCAAATCAAATCTCGGATACTAGAGGGGAATAATTTCCTTAAGGGGACACTGTGAATTCAGTGGACTTGATCTTTTTCTGATTTAAAAGATTTTTCCAAATTCTGGTATGTTTTTACAGATTTTAGTTTTTGTAAATTAACTTTCTGTTCATCTCTCTTACTGGTTCTATAAATTTCAGTTACTTCGTATTTCTGAATAATTTATTAGAATCAGTAATTTCTGGTTTTATAACACAGATTGGCAACAATCTTAAGGAAATTTTTTTAATTGTTTTTTAAAATCTGTGTTTCTGGTGGAGAAAAAAATTTTCGTGATTTTATACTCCTTTAAGTCTTCAATTATAATTTATTGCTTACTAAGACTGTATCAATTTTTGTTTATCAGAAATGGCAAACAATGGTGTTACAGTGGCTGTTGCTGCACCAACCCGAACTGTTGTACCACAAGAAGAGAAACCGGGTAAATTCACAGGTCTGAATTTCAATGGTTGGCAGCAACGAGTATTTTTCTGGCTTACCAATCTTGGTCTTCAGAAATTTACAAGTGAAGATACTCCAGTGCCTGCTGATGATATGCCAGACAGAGAAAACTTCATGATTATTGAAGCATGGAAACAGGCAGACTTCCTATGTAAAGGCTACATTTTGAGTGCTTTAGAGGATGACTTATATAATGTCTATAGTGCAATAAAAATTTCAAAAGAGTTGTGGGATGCACTTGAGAAAAAATATAAGACAGAAGATGCATGCTTGAAAAGGTTTGTGGTCGCAAAGTTTTTAGCCTATAAAATGGTAGATAGTAAAACTGTTGGATCACAAATGCAGGAACTTCAACTTATTCTCCATGATCTGATTGTTGAAGATATGGTAGTAATGAAGCTTTTCAAGTGGCTGCAATGATCGAGAAGTTGCCTCCTTCGTGAAACGATTTCAAGAATTATCTAAAGCACAAGCGTAAATAAATGAAGCTTGAAGATCTTGTGATTCGGCTCAAGATTGAGGAAGATAACAAAAATGCCGAAAAGAAGTCGCGTAAGAGTTCAACAATCATTGGAGTTAATATTGTTGAAGAAGCTCCTACCAAAGACAAAAAGAGAAAGAAGTCCAACGGGCAGAAGTCAGAACAGGCCAAGATGAAATTCAAAGGAAACTGTTATAATTGTGGCAAGGCTGGTCATAGGTTTTCTGATTGTCGTGCTCCAAGAAAGGACAAAGACAAAGGCAAAGACAAAAGTCAAGCAAACATCGTGGAGAAGATGGAAGATGCAGATGACTTGTGTGCAATGATCTCGGAGTGTAACTTAGTTGGAAATCCCAAGGAGTGGTTTCTCGACTCAGGTGCCACTAGACATATTTGCTATGCGAAAGAAGCCTTTGCAACGTACACTCCTGATGAGTACGATGAAGATTTGTTCATGGGAAACACAGCAACAACAAGGATTGCAGGAACTGGAAAAGTAATGTTGAAAATGACATCCGGCAAGGTGTTGATTTTGAACAATGTTCTGCATGTCCATACTATTAGGAAGAACTTAGTTTCTGCTGCACTACTCGTTAAGAACGGGTTTAAGTGTGTCCTAGTTAGTGATAAAGCTGTAATAAGTAAGAATGAAATGTTCATAGGAAAGGGCTACCTCAATGAGGGTCTTTTCAAACTGAATGTAATAGTTGTTGACAGTATTAATAAAAATTTTGCTTCTGTTTACTTATTGGAGTCAAACGATTTATGGCATGCCCGTTTGGGACATGTAAATTACAAAGCCTTGAGAAAATTGGTTAATCTAGAAGTATTTCCGGATTTTAAATGCGATAAATAAAAATGCGAAATTTGTGTGGAAAGTAAGTTTGTTAAACATCCTTATAAGTCTGTTGAAAGAAATTCCAAAACTTTAGACTTAATTCACACAGATATATGTGATATGAAGTCAATACCATCTCGTGGTGGGAAAAAGTATTTTATAACTTTTATTGATGACTGCACTCGATTTTGTTATGTATATTTGCTTAATAGTAAGGATGAAGCAATTGATGCATTTAAGCAATACAAAAATGAAGTGGAGAACCAATTAAATCTAAAGATAAAAATAATTTGGAGTGATAGGGGTGGAGAATATGAATCTCCTTTTGCAGAGATACGTTTGAAATATGGTATTATTCATCAAACTACTGCACCTTATATACCACAGTCAAATGCTTTGGCAGAACGGAGAACAGAACATTAAAGGAAATGATGAATTCCTTAATGATCAATTCTGGTTCACCACGAAACCTTTGGGGGGAAGCCATCCATACAGCTAATAAAATACTCAATAGAGTACCGCATCGAAAAACACAATCAATTCCATATGAGATGTGGAAAGGAAGGAAACCCAACTTGAAATATTTCAAAGTGTGGGGGTGTTTAGCCAAGGTAGAGGTTCCTTTACCAAAGAGGGTTAAAATTGGATCCAAAACAGTAGACTTTGTGTTTATTGGATATGCTGTGAACAGTAAGGCCTATCGGTTTTTGGTTCACAAATATGATAATCCTGAGATTCATGTTAATACGATAATTGAGTCAGATAACGTAGAGTTTTTTGAAAATATTTATCCGTATAAAACTGAATGTGATTAGACAAGTGAAAGACCTAAACGACCACGAGAAGAATCAAAGAAAAATACACTAATTAGTGAAAATCATAGGCGTAGTACTCGCGAACGGAAACCTGCTTCTTTCGAACCAGATTTTGTAGCACTATTGCTTTAAAATGAGCCTCAAACATTTAAAGCAGCTATGTCTTCATCTGAGTCAACTTATTGGAAAGAAGCAGTCAATAGTGAGATTGAATCAATTTTAAGTAATCACACTTGGGAATTGGCTGATCTTCCTCCAGTAAATAAACCTTTAGGATCAAAGTGGATCTTTAAAAAGAAAATTAAACCTGATGGGACTATTGACAAATATAAGGCTAGACTGGTAGTCAAAGGGTACAGACAAAAGGAAGGTCTGGACTACTTTGACACATACTCTCCAGTAACAAGGATAACATCAATTAGGATGTTAATAGCACTAGCAGCAGTGCATGATCTTAAAATCCACCAAATGGATGTAAAGACAACCTTTTTAAATGGAGAGTTTGAGGAAGAAATTTACATGGAACAACCTGAAGGGTTTATAGTTCCTGGTAAAGAAAAGAAAGTGTACAGACTTGTGAAGTCACTTTATGGACTCAAGCAAGCACTCAAACAATGGCATGCTAAATTTGACCAAACAATGTTGGCAAATGGATTCAAGATTAACGAATGTGATAAATGTGTTTACATTAAAAATGTTATGAATCATGAAGTCATTGTTAGTTTGTATGTTGATGACATGTCAATAATGAGTACATACATTAACGATATAAATGCTACTAAGCGCATGCTGTCCAGCAAGTTCGATATGAAGGACTTAGGAGTTGCTGATTTGATCTTAGGGGTCAGGATTATCAAAACTCCCCAGGGACTAGCATTATCTCAATCTCATTATATTGAAAAAGTATTGGATAAGTTCAAGTACTTGAATTTCAATGTTGTCAAAACTCCAATTGATTTAAGCTGTACATTTAAAAAGAATGAAGGTCAAAGTGACTCTCAATTGGAATATGCCAGAGTGTTGGGAAGTTTGATGTATATTATGAATTGTACGCGACCAGATATAGCATGTGCTATTAGTAAACTGAGTCGTTTCACTAGTAATCCGAATCAAACTCACTGGATGGCAATGAAACGTGTGTTGGGTTATCTAAAATATACACAACATTATGCTTTGCATTATAATAACCTGCTGTGATTGAAGGATATAGTGATGCAAATTGGATCACCGGGTCAAATGATGTAAAATCCACGAGTGGTTATGTGTTCATACTTGGCGAAGGGGCAGTCTCTTGGAAATCGTCCAAACAGACATGTATTGCTCGCTCCACAATGGAATCTGAATTCATCGCTTTGGATAAGGCTGGTGAAGAAGCGGAATGGCTCCGGAATTTCCTAGAGGATATTCCATTCTGGCCAAAACCTGTTGGACCTATTTGCATACATTGCGATAGTCAAGAAACAATAGGTAGGGCAGGGAGCGTTATGTACAACGGAAAGTCTCGTCATATACGACGGAGACATAACACCGTAAGACAACTACTCTCTAGTGGAATTATCACAATTGACTATGTAAAGTCAAACGATAATGTGTCAGATCCACTAACGAAAGGCCTAGTGAGAGAGGCAGTTGAAAGATCATCTAAGGGAATGGGTTTACGGCTTAGGACAAGTCAGCATGACGGTAACTCTATCTAGCAGACTGGAGATCCCAAGAGCTAGATTCAAGGAGAAAAACAAAGTTGTGGGTGACGGTTCAACATTGTCAATTAACTCAATCCATTCTCATGATGAAGACAATGTTCAGGAACAAGGTTAAGACTTTAAGGCTTGTTAATGAGGTAATAAAGCTTAAAGTTTTTAATGATTTGCTAAGTTTGGTAGATTTGACCAAATAGTGTATCTACGAGATGACACGGTTAGAAATCACCTATGTGAGTGTGAAGTGGAAGCCGCTTCAAAGAGAATTTTATGTCAAAAGCCTATTCTCTATACACTCATGAAACCAGGAGGTGTTCATGGCAGAAACGAACACAACCGTAAGAACCATAAACAGTAAAGGGTTAATTGTGTGACATATGGTTGTCTAGGAATACACCAAAGCTCGACGGTTCAAAGATATCACATCTACCGATTGACCGAGTATATTCGACATATGTTCACTACGGAAAGTTCAAGGGGAAACCTACTTATCCAGATGCAATTAATCCTTGCCTGTAAAGTACACAATTGTCCGTGCATTCCTATGTTATAACCATTCCCCATCAATGTGGGGGATTGTTGGGTATGTAGCAACAATTGATGGGAAATAGAGGGAAAGAGAGGAATTTGAAAATTTGAGAACTTGAAAAGTTGGAAACTTGAAAAGTCCTCTTATGCTTTAATAAAAATGCATTTGTCCCTCATCGGTGGTGGAAAGAAAAATAGGAGAGTTTAAATACAGAAACACTCCTATCAATTGTTAAAAGGGTTGGAACGAGGGACCCCCCTCGCGCCGTCGTCGTCGTCGCTCGCTCGTCTCGGCTTCGGCTTCGGCTTTGGCTAATGATCGATCGAGAGATTAATTTTTGGACAAAGTTTGTTTTAATTATTTATTTATTTAATTAATTAATTAAATAGCCAAAAATGTTTTCAATTAATTAGTTGATAATAGAAACATTTTCAATTTTTTAGTTGATTAACCCGACCCGACTCAGATCCGTGCGCGACCCGTTTTATTTGAACTTTATTTAAATTTCCCTCCATGATTGTTCTGAAAGGTTGCAACTTTCAGGAACAGTCATTACCATTTGAAAGGTTGCAAACTTTCATTAATGGTCGTGTGGATTCTGAAAGGGTTGCAACCTTTCAGAACCTGTTCTTCTTGCTTATAAATACCATTCATTCTTCAGATTATTCACATATGAATTTTCTGATCTTCTTCTTTTCTTCTTCTGCACACTATTTTCTTCGTGTACTTTCCTGCTGTGGATTGGTTCGCTGACAGTAGAGTTTTTGGTATCTACACTCTGCTGATTAAGATCATTTTACCCTGGGAGGTTATACTCCAAATCAAACCTCAGGGGAATAATTTCCTTAAGGGGACACTGTGAGTTCAGTGGACATGATCTTTTTCTGATTTAAATGATTTTTCCAAATTCTGGTATGTTTTTACAGATTTTAGTTTTTGTAAATTAACTTTCTGTTCATCTCTCTTACTGGTTCTATAAATTTCAGTTACTTCGTATTTCTGAACAATTTATTAGAATCAGTAATTTCTGGTTTTATAACACAGATTGGCAACAATCTTAAGGAAATTTATTTTTTTATTTTTTTTTAAAATCTGTGTTTCTGGTGGAGACAAAAATATTCATGATTTTATACTCCTTTAAGTCTTCAATTATAATTTATTGCTTACTAAGACTGTATCAATTTTTGTTTATCAGAAATGGAAAGGATAGCCTTTCTGACAAGCTCTTTTTAGTGAAATCGGTCTGCATTTCCCATTTTTATAGGAACTTTTGTACCAGAAACAATGGTCTCTGGCCTCGCGGGGCGGGCCCCTGTGGTTGCGAGCTGGAGCTGGATGAGTGCACAATGGTGTTACAGTGGTTGTTGCTGCACCAACCCGAACTGTTGTACCACAAGAAGAGAAACCGGGTAAATTCACAGGTCTGAATTTCAAAGGTTGGCAGCAACGAGTATTTTTCTAGCTTACCACTCTTGGTCTTCAGAAATTTACAAGTGAAGATACTCCAGTGCCTGCTGATGATATGCCAGACAGAGAAAAATTCATGATTATTGAAGCATGGAAACAGGCAGACTTCCTATGTAAAGGCTACATTTTGAGTGCTTTAGAGGATGACTTATATAATGTCTATAGTGCAATAAAAACTTCAAAAGAGTTGTGGGATGCACTTGAGAAGAAATACAAGACAGAAGATGCATGCTTGAAAAAGTTTATTGTCGCAAAGTTTTTAGACTATAAAATGGTAGATAGTAAAACTGTTGGATCACAAGTGCAGGAACTTCAACTTATTCTCCATGATCTGATTGCTGAAGATATGGTAGTAAATGAAGCTTTTCAAGTGGCTGCAATGATCGAGAAGTTGCCTCCTTCGTGGAACGATTTCAAGAATTATCTAAATCACAAGCGTAAAGAAATGAAGCTTGAAGATCTTGTGATTCGACTCAAGATTGAGGAAGATAACAAAAATGCCGAAAAGAAGTCGTGTAAGAGTTCAACAATCATTGGAGTTAATATTGTTGAAGAAGCTCCTACCAAAGACAAAAAGAGAAAGAAGTCCAACGGGCAGAAGTCAGAACAGGCCAAGAAGAAATTCAAAGGAAACTGTTATAATTGTGGCAAGGCTGGTCATAGGTCTTCAGATTGTCGTGCTCCAAGAAAGGACAAAGATAAAGGCAAAGGGAAAAGTCAAGCAAACATCATGGAGAAGATGGAAGATGGAGATGACTTGTGTGCAATGATCTCGGAGTGTAACTTAGTTGGAAATCCCAAGGAGTGGTTTCTCGACTCAGGTACCACTTGACATATTTGCTCTGCGAAAGAAGCCTTTGCAACGTATACTCCTGCTGAGTACGATGAAGATTTGTTCATGGAAAACACAGCAACAACAAGGATTGCAGGAACTGGAAAAGTAATGTTGAAAATGACATCCGGCAAGGTGTTGACTTTGAACAATGTTCTGCATGTCCCTACTATTAGGAAGAATTTAGTTTCTGCTGCACTACTTGTTAAGAACGGGTTTAAGTGTGTCCTAGTTAGTGATAAAGCTGTAATAAGTAAGAATGAAATGTTCATAGGAAAGGGCTACCTCAATGAGGGTCTTTTCAAACTGAATGTAATGGTTGTTGACAGTATTAATAAAAATTCTGCTTCTGTTTATTTATTGTAGTCGAACGATTTATGGCATGCCCTTTTGGGACATGTAAATTACAAAGCCTTGAGAAAATTGGTTAATCTAGAAGTATTGCCTGATTTTAAATGCGATATATCAAAATGCGAAATTTGTGTGGAAAGTAAGTTTGTTAAACATCCTTATAAGTCTGTTGAAAGAAATTCCAAAACTTTAGACTTAATTCACACAGATATATGCGATATGAAGTCAACACCATCTCGTGGTGGGAAAAAGTATTTTATAACTTTTATTGAGGACTGCACTCTATTTGTTATGTATATTTGCTTAATAGTAAGGATGAAGCAATTGATGCATTTAAGCAATACAAAAATGAAGTGAAGAACCAATTGAATCTAAAGATAAATATAATTCGGAGTGATAGGGGTGGAAAATATGAATCTCCTTTTGCAGAGATATGTTTGGAATATGGTATTATTCATCAAACTACTGCACCTTATATACCACAGTCAAATGGTTTGGCAGAACGGAAGAACGAAACATTAAAGGAAATGATGAATGCCTTAATGATCAATTCTGGTTCACCACGAAACCTTTGGGGGGAAGTCATCCTTACAGCTAATAAAATACTCAATAGAGTACCCCATCGAAAAACACAATCAATTCCATATGAGATATTGAAAGGAAGGAAACCCAACTTGAAATATTTCAAAGTGTGGGGGTGTTTATCCAAGGTAGAGGTTCCTTTACCAAAGAGGGTTAAAATTGGATCCAAAACAGTAGACTGTGTGTTTATTAGATATGCTGTGAACAGTAAGGCCTGTCAGTTTTGGTTCACAAATCTGATCATCCTGAGATTCATGTTAATACGATAATTGAGTCAGATAACGCAGAGTTTTTTGAAAATATTTATCCGTATAAAACTGAATGTGATTAGACAAGTGAAAGACCTAAACGACCACGAGAAGAATCAAAGAAAAATACACTAATTAGTGAAAATCTTAGGCGTAGTACTCGCCAACGGAAACCTGCTTCTTTCGAACCAGATTTTGTAGCACTATTGCTTTAAAATGAGCCTCAAACATTTAAAGCAGCTATGTCTTCATCTGAGTCAACTTATTGGAAAGAAGCAGTCAATAGTGAGATTGAATCAATTTTAAGTAATCACACTTGGGAATTGGCTGATCTTCCTCCAGTAAATAAACCTTTAGGATCAAAGTGGATCTTTAAAAAGAAAATTAAACCTGATGGGACTATTGACAAATATAAGGCTAGACTGGTAGTCAAAGGGTACAGACAAAAGGAAGGTCTGGACTACTTTGACACATACTCTCCAGTAACAAGGATAACATCAATTAGGATGTTAATAGCACTAGCAGCAGTGCATGATCTTAAAATCCACCAAATGGATGTAAAGACAACCTTTTTAAATGGAGAGTTGGAGGAAGAAATTTACATGGAACAACCTGAAGGGTTTATAGTTCCTGGTAAAGAAAAGAAAGTGTGCAGACTTGTGAAGTCACTTTATGGACTCAAGCAAGCACTCAAACAATGGCATGCTAAATTTGACCAAACAATGTTGGCAAATGGATTCAAGATTAACGAATGTGATAAATGTGTTTACATTAAAAATGTTATGAATCATGAAGTCATTGTTTGTTTGTATGTTGATGACATGTCAATAATGAGTACATACATTAACGATATAAATGCTACTAAGCGCATGCTGTCCAGCAAGTTCGATATGAAGGACTTAGGAGTTGCTGATTTGATCTTAGGGGTCAGGATTATCAAAACTCCCCAGGGACTAGCATTATCTCAATCTCATTATATTGAAAAAGTATTGGATAAGTTCAAGTACTTGAATTTCAATGTTGTCAAAACTCCAATTGATTTAAGCTGTACATTTAAAAAGAATGAAGGTCAAAGTGACTCTCAATTGGAATATGCCAGAGTGTTGGGAAGTTTGATGTATATTATGAATTGTACGCGACCAGATATAGCATGTGCTATTAGTAAACTGAGTCGGTTCACTAGTAATCCGAATCAAACTCACTGGATGGCAATGAAACTTGTGTTGGGTTATCTAAAAATAACACAACATTATGCTTTGCATTATAATAACCTGCTGTGATTGAAGGATATAGTGATGCAAATTGGATCACCGAGTCAAATGATGTAAAATCCACGAGTGGTTATGTGTTCATACTTGGCGGAGGGGCAGTCTCTTGGAAATCGTCCAAACAGACATGTATTGCTCGCTCCACAATGGAATCTGAATTCATTGCTTTGGATAAGGCTGGTGAAGAAGCGGAATGGCTACGGAATTTCCTAGAGGATATTCCATTCTGTCCCAAACCTGTTGGACCTATTTGCATACATTGCGATAGTCAAGCAACAATAGGTAGGGCAGGGAGCGTTATGTACAACGGAAAGTCTCGTCATATACGACGGAGACATAACACCGTAAGACAACTGCTCTCTAGTGGAATTATCACAATTGACTATGTAAAGTCAAACGATAATGTGTCAGATCCACTAACGAAAGGCCTAGTGAGAGAGGCAGTTGAAAGATCATCTAAGGGAATGGGTTTACGGCTTAGGAGAAGTCAGCATGACGGTAACTCTATCTAGCAGACTGGAGATCCCAAGAGCTAGATTCAAGGAGAAAAACAAAGTTGTGGCTGACGGTTCGACATTGTCAATTAACTCAATCCATTCTCATGATGAAGACAATGTTCAGGAACAAGGTTAAGACTTTAAGGCTTGTTAATGAGGTAATAAAGCTTAAAGTTTTTAATGATTTGCTAAGTTTGGTAGATTTGACCAAATAGTGTATCTACGAGATGACACGGTTAGAAATCACCTATGTGAGTGTGAAGTGGAAGCCGCTTCAAAGAAAATTTTATGTCAAAAGCCTATTCTCTATACACTCATGAAACCAGGAGGTGTTCATGGCAGAAACGAACACAACCGTAAGAACCATAAACAGTAAAGGGTTAATTGTGTGACATATGGTTGTCTAGGTATACACCAAAGCTCGACGGTTCAAAGATATCACATCTACCGATTGACCGAGTATATTCAACATATGTTCACTACGGAAAGTCCAAGGGGAAACCTACTTATCCAGATGCAATTAATCCTTGCCTGTAAAGTACACAATTGTCCGTGCATTCCTATGTTATAACCATTCCCCATCAATGTGGGGGATTGTTGGGTATGTAGCAACAATTGATGGGAAATAGAGGGAAAGAGAGGAATTTGAAAATTTGAGAACTTGAAAAGTTGGAAACTTGAAAAGTCCTCTTATGCTTTAATAAAAATGCATTTGTCCCTCATCGGTGGTGGAAAGAAAAATAGGAGAGTTTAAATACAGAAGCACTCCTATCAATTGTTAAAAAGGTTGGAACGAGGGACCCCCCTCGCGCCGTCGTCGTCGTCGCTCGCTCGTCTCGGCTTCGGCTTCGGCTTTGGCTAATGATCGATCGAGAGATTAATTTTTGGACAAAGTTTGTTTTAATTATTTATTTATTTAATTAATTAATTAAATAGCCAAAAATGTTTTCAATTAATTAGTTGATAATAGAAACATTTTCAATTTTTTAGTTGATTAACCCGACCCGACTCAGATCCGTGCGCGACCCGTTTTATTTGAACTTTATTTAAATTTCCCTCCATGATTGTTCTGAAAGGTTGCAACTTTCAGGAACAGTCATTACCATTTGAAAGGTTGCAAACTTTCATTAATGGTCGTGTGGATTCTGAAAGGGTTGTAACCTTTCAGAACCTGTTCTTCTTGCCTATAAATACCATTCATTCTTCAGATTATTCACATATGAATTTTCTGATCTTCTTCTTTTCTTCTTCTGCACACTATTTTCTTCGTGTACTTTCCTGCTGTGGATTGGTCGCTGACAATAGAGTTTTTGGTATCTACACTCTGCTGATTAAGATCATTTTATCCTGGGAGGTTATACTCCAAATCAAACCTCAGGGGAATAATTTCCTTAAGGGGACACTGTGAGTTCAGTGGACATGATCTTTTTCTGATTTAAATGATTTTTCCAAATTCTGGTATGTTTTTACAGATTTTAGTTTTTGTAAATTAACTTTCTGTTCATCTCACTTACTGGTTCTATAAATTTCAGTTACTTCGTATTTCTGAACAATTTATTAGAATCAGTAATTTCTGGTTTTATAACACAGATTGGCAACAATCTTAAGGAAATTTATTTTTTTATTTTTTTCTAAAATCTGTGTTTCTGGTGGAGACAAAAATATTCATGATTTTATACTCCTTTAAGTCTTCAATTATAATTTATTGCTTACTAAGACTGTATCAATTTTTGTTTATCAGAAATGGAAAACAATGGTGTTACAGTGGTTGTTGCTGCACCAACCCGAACTGTTGTACCACAAGAAGAGAAACCGGGTAAATTCACAGGTCTGAATTTCAAAGGTTGGCAGCAACGAGTATTTTTCTGGCTTACCACTCTTGGTCTTCAGAAATTTACAAGTGAAGATACTCCAGTGCCTGCTGATGATATGCCAGACAGAGAAAAATTCATGATTATTGAAGCATGAAAACAGGCAGACTTCCTATGTAAAGGCTACATTTTGAGTGCTTTAGAGGATGACTTATATAATGTCTATAGTGCAATAAAAACTTCAAAAGAGTTGTGGGATGCACTTGAGAAGAAATACAAGACAGAAGATGCATGCTTGAAAAAGTTTGTTGTCGAAAAGTTTTTAGACTATAAAATGGTAGATAGTAAAACTGTTGGATCACAAGTGCAGGAACTTCAACTTATTCTCCATGATCTGATTGCTGAAGATATGGTAGTAAATGAAGCTTTTAAAGTGGCTGCAATGATCGAGAAGTTGCCTCCTTCGTGGAACGATTTCAAGAATTATCTAAAGCACAAGCGTAAAGAAATGAAGCTTGAAGATCTTGTGATTCGACTCAAGATTGAGGAAGATAACAAAAACGCCGAAAAGAAGTCGTGTAAGAGTTCAACAATCATTGGAGTTAATATTGTTGAAGAAGCTCCTACCAAAGACAAAAAGAGAAAGAAGTCCAACGGGCAGAAGTCAGAACAGGCCAAGAAGAAATTCAAAGGAAACTATTATAATTGTGGCAAGGCTGGTCATAGGTCTTCAGATTGTCGTGCTCCAAGAAAGGACAAAGATAAAGGCAAAGGCAAAAGTCAAGCAAACATCATGGAGAAGATGGAAGATGCAGATGACTTGTGTGCAATGATCTCGGAGTGTAACTTAGTTGGAAATCCCAAGGAGTGGTTTCTCGACTCAGGTACCACTTGACATATTTGCTCTGCGAAAGAAGCCTTTGCAACGTATACTCCTGCTGAGTAAGATAAAGATTTGTTCATGGGAAACACAACAATAACAAGGATTGCAGGAACTGGAAAAGTAATGTTGAAAATGACATCCGGCAAGGTGTTGACTTTGAACAATGTTCTGCATGTCCCTACTATTAGAAAGAATTTAGTTTCAGCTGCACTACTCGTTAAGAACGGGTTTAAGTGTGTCCTAGTTAGTGATAAAGCTGTAATAAGTAAGAATGAAATGTTCATAGGAAAGGGCTACCTCAATGAGGGTCTTTTCAAATTGAATGTAATGGTTGTTGACAGTATTAATAAATATTCTGCTTCTGTTTACTTATTGGAGTCAAACGATTTATGGCATGCCCTTTTGAGACATGTAAATTACAAAGCCTTGAGAAAATTGGTTAATCTGGAAGTATTGCCTGATTTTAAATGCGATAAATCAAAATGCGAAATTTGTTTGGAAAGTAAGTTTGTTAAACATCCTTATAAGTCTGTTGAAAGAAATTCCAAAACTTTAGACTTAATTCACACAGATATATGCGATATGAAGTCAACACCATCTCGTGGTGGGAAAAAGTATTTTATAACTTTTATTGAGGACTGCACTCGATTTTGTTATGTATATTTGTTTAATAGTAAGGATGAAGCAATTGATGCATTTAAGCAATAAAAAAATGAAGTGGAGAACCAATTGAATCTAAAGATAAAAATAATTCGGAGTGATAGGGGTGGAGAATATGAATCTCCTTTTGTAGAGATATGTTTGGAATATGGTATTATTCATCAAACTACTGCACCTTATATACCACAGTCAAATGGTTTGGCAGAACGGAAGAACGAAACATTAAAGGAAATGATGAATGCCTTAATGATCAATTCTGGTTCACCACGAAACCTTTGGGGGGAAGCCATCCTTACAACTAATAAAATACTTAATAGAGTACCCCATAAAAAAAACAATCAATTCCATATGAGATGTGGAAAGGAAGGAAACCCAACTTGAAATATTTCAAAGTGTGGGGGTGTTTATCCAAGGTAGAGGTTCCTTTTCCAAAGAGGGTTAAAATTGGATCCAAAATAGTAGACTGTGTGTTTATTGGATATGCTGTGAACAGTAAGGCCTGTCGGGTTTTGGTTCACAAATCTGATAATCCTGAGATTCATGTTAATACGATAATTGAGTCAGATAACACAGAGTTTTTTGAAAATATTTATCCATATAAAACTGAATGTGATTTGACAAGTGAAAGACCTAAACGACCACGAGAAGAATCAAAGAAAAATACACTAATTAGTGAAAATCTTAGGCGTAGTACTCGCCAACGGAAACCTGCTTCTTTCGGACCAGATTTTGTAGCACTATTGCTTGAAAATGAGCCTCAAACATTTAAAGCAGCTATGTCTTCATCTGAGTCAACTTATTGGAAAGAAGCAGTCAATAGTGAGATTGAATCAATTTTAAGTAATCACACTTCGGAATTGACTGATCTTCCTCCAGGAAATAAACCTTTAGGATCAAAGTGGATCTTTAAAAAAGAAAATTAAACCTGATGGGACTATTGACAAATATAAGGCTAGAATGGTAGTCAAAGGGTACAGACAAAAGGAAGGTCTGGACTACATTGACACATACTCTCCAGTAACAAGGATAACATCAATTAGGATGTTAATAGCACTAGCAGCAGTGCATGATCTTAAAATCCACCAAATGGATGTAAAGACAGCCTTTTTAAATGGAGAGTTGGAGGAAGAAATTTACATGGAACAACCTGAAGGGTTTATAGTTCCTGGTAAAGAAAAGAAAGTGTGCAGACTTGTGAAGTCACTTTATGGACTCAAGCAAGCACCCAAACAATGGCATGCTAAATTTGACCAAACAATGTTGGCAAATGGATTCAAGATTAACGAATGTGATAAATGTGTTTACATTGAAAATGTTATGAATCATGAAGTCATTGTTTGTTTGTATGTTGATGACATGTTAATAATGAGTAAATACATTGACGATATAAATGTTACTAAGCGCATGCTGTCCAGCAAGTTCGATATGAAGGACTTAGGTGTTGCTGATTTGATCTTACAGATTTTAGTTTTTGTAAATTAACTTTCTGTTCATCTCTCTTACTGGTTCTATAAATTTCAGTTACTTCGTGTTTAGAATCAGTAATTTCTTGTTTTATAACACAAATTGGCTACAATAACATCAAGAAAAAAGGCTATTGATATTTTTTGAAAAATAATTCTTGGTTAGATTTTTTAAAAAAAATTGGCTGAAGTAAAAATACTACTACTAAAGAAATATCATTTTCGCACCTTATATATATTCTGAATCTATTTTGGGATAGGCTAGGCTTTTCTTACGCTAATTCTTCTCGTATTATATTTACTAGATTGACTATTGCACTGAGCCATATTCTATCTCGGGTAACCTGATTACGGATTTTTCGACTAGGCGCCCTACCTAAGCCTTATTTCCCGTCCGACTAGCATGGTGTCATATCACTCTTGAAAGAACACGAGGTCTCGGTCAATTAGAGCAATTTCCTGGGGAAAGGGGCAGAACCATCCCCACCTTATCAAGACAATTTGGTACCTATTTTCAAACCCATCTTTCGTTGAAAAATCAAACCATTCAGCTAGGGCCGGATAGTAGTCTGAAACCAATTTCGGCTTGGGCCGTGTTCTCTAAAACCCGATTAATTAACTGGGCTAGATTCCCCTGCAACATACCCTTTCTCAGAACAAGATTCCGATTCTGATTTTGATTTCTCTTCTTCCCCCGTCCACCGGAACTGGGTTTGTTTGGAAACAACCAAGCACTAACGTCTGAAAAGGACGAAGAACGGACTCGCTCTACCACCGGAAGAAGGAAATAGAGGGAGAACAACATTGATTGAGAGGGAGGACAACCCTTTCTTGATTAGCTAGGAATAGACATCGAGATTCACCTACGAAAGAAAGATTCTTAAGCACTAACGTAACTCCCCGGGTATAGAAGAGAGGTTTGGTTGCTCACTAAACGTACAGGCCGGGTCCAAACCAAATTGTGAAAGACCCCTTTTCCCTTATGTCATTCGGGAATGGGGAAACTTATGTGAAACTTTCCCTCCCCACACCTTAAATAATCATATAATATGTCAATGATATCTGGTCAATATGATCTAAAATTTTCGTTACGTACACTACATTGTCAACAACATTTTATCATAAGAAAAAGCATTTCTCTGAAATTTTAAAGTGCTATATGTTTCTAATTTTCATCTTTGTTATACAAAAATTTTGATCTATAGAGAGATTTTATGTATACGAAAGAAGTTTAAATAAATCTCTCTAGAAATAGTTGGTTAGACGTAATGGAATTTTTTAAATTTTAAGAAGTTATCAAGAACAACATTATTAGACATTAAAAAATAGACCAAAAATCGTCGAACAACAATACTCCCAAGTAAAGTGGAACATAAAGTCCATACAAGATCATAATTAACTAATTTAAATGGACGACCTTGAACTCCTTTCTTATGAAACTCCATCAATGTCTTCTTTATTATTGTATATGATATCATGAATATGCTAAAAATTACCCTAAAATTGTTATTATCATAAATATTTTTTGTCATCGTCTCAAAATAATCATTACTATTTTAAAAGTTTCACATCACCGACCCCAACTTATTTAAATTAATCCACAGTAATTGTTATGTTTATAGTATGCAGTTACAAAGCTAATGGAATTATCAACCAAGCAATATGTTGAATTTGAATGTTCACAACAGGATATTCTAAACAAATTTTTTGACACATAACATATTAAAATCTCACAGCATAATTTTGTGAGCACTTAAGCTCACAAATATCTAAAATAATAATAAAGATGTCCGTACTTTCCTAACAATCAAAAAGAAAAAGTCTGATTTCTTAACATATTTGTCAACAAGATAGTCTTTCGGGTTGTATCCAAGAGTATAATTACAAATTTAATTGAAAAAAACTGAAAGATTGAGTTATTAGTTCTTTATCAAAAAAATGAAAAACTTTATCAAAAGAATGAGCTATAACTAAAGAAAAAACTGATATTTAATGACAATTTATACATTCATTGTCGCTAAATATGTATTTTCAGAGGAAATTGATACTCTGAATAAATGTCCCTAAAGTCTATAGCAACATTCAATCTAATGAAAATCAATTAATGTTAGTAAAGACTGTAACACTCTTTGTGAACGTACATACTTCTTGCTTGTAATTTTTTTTGTTATAGTATATTTTGGACATTTGTTTGTTTTACGAAAACTTAATTTCTTATTATGCCAAAAAAGAAGAGAAGAATACATATAAAAAATTAGTTAACTTATGATAAAATATGTGAACTAATATGCCCTATAGAAGAAATTGTTTGCATGATTAGTTTCCCTTCATTGAAGCAAGTTAAGAGCGAAGCGGGAAGAAAAAATTTGAGACACACAATTACAAAAATAGATTGAAGGTATGCATCATGTATTTTGTAACTTGGACAAATTTGAGTTGTTTCTAGTATGGATTTGATAAAAAATGAAGAGGTTAACCCCTTGTACTTTTTTGGTCATTATTTTCTTTGTAAGACACTTTTGACCAACCCTATGGTCGTATATAGGCAGTTTGCTCCTATATTTTTTGAGTTATGTAAGATTGTAAGAGTGGATGAGGATGTTGATGATACTTTGTATATATTTTGCCGGAGTTGTTTAGTTGCAATGATGAAGTGGTAGGTCCATGATGTTAAGTGTTTGTTAAGATTACATGATGTTTTTCGTTTTAGTCGTGAGTTGGTAACAAGGTTATTGCATGATTTAGTATTGAGTGAGCAATCACTTGAGTTTATACAGTCATCAGATAGTGAACTGTGGAGTTTATTAAGTTTATGTATCCGGTAATGTGTGCAATACAGAATCAAGAAGCATTTGGCAGTCCGATTAGTTTCCATTCTTTGATGCAAGGTGGAGCAGGAAAATGAAAGATTTTATATTGAGGGTGTGCATCATTTTTTTGTGACTTGCTGGAAAAATAGGAGTTGTGTCTAATGAAACTGGAAAGTCAGTCGGGTTTGGTAAACAAAGAAAGAGGTGAATCAATTGTACACTGTTGGTCCTGGTATCTTTTTCTTCTAAAAGAGTTAAAAAGCATTTCAAAGTTGTCTAGATAGTAAGTGAAATACTTTTGTCCTTATAATGATAGTAGGTAGAAATAGTAACTATATTTGAAACCGTAACAACATCCTTCGATTTAAATTCTAAATGTTTATCATTTGAAACTATAATCAAAGACTCCAGAAAATTTGCCCGAAGAAAATTTTTTCACCAATATCTTTACAAGCTCAATTTCTTGTATCCTTTTGCCTTTAAGAGCTTTAGTTTTTAAAAAATCTATTTGGCAATTCTCAAATTTTTCCTTTTTGACAAAGTTCCAGTAGCTTCCTGCTTCCATCTGAAAATCACCAAACTAAATAATTTTAATTAATTATTAATTACATCACAAATAATTAACAATAGCTAAAAAATTTAAATTATTTAAAAAAATTCAAATTAATATACTTAAATCGATAAAGAGTCTTTCAATTTTGCGATAATTCTTGACCATATTGTAAGACTTTTTATCGATGTAAGTATATTAATTTGAACCTCTGAAATATTTAAATTTTCTTGGCTATTGTTAATTATTTGTGAAGTATTTAATAATTTATTAAATTATGCAGTTTGCTCACTATGCAATGGAAGCAGGAAGTTATTTGAACTTTGTGGGAAAGGAAAAATTTGATAATTGACAAAAAAATTTTTCGAAGTTAAAACTCTTAAAGGTGAAAGGATACAATAAACATGAGCTTGAAGAGAAATTGTTTTTTTTTTGCTGCAAGCAATGTTTTTGGAGTCTTCCATTAAAGTTTCAAAGGATGTTGTTACGGTTTCAAAATAGTTACTATTTCTACCTACTATCATTATAAGGACAAAGTCTATGTATTTAAAAGATATTACACTAAATGCTTTCTAACTCTTTTGGAATTATAATACTGGAACCAACGACGTAGAATAAACTCACCTCTTTCTTTGTTAACCAAACCCATTTGGCTTTCCAATTTCTTTAGACATAACTCCAATTTTCCATCAAGTCACAAAAAACATGATGCATTCCTTCAATCTCAAATCATTAATTTCCTACTTCACGTTGCATCAATGAAGAGAAACTGACCGAACTACCAAATGTTTCTTCATGGTATATTGCACACTTTACCGGATTCATAAACATGATAAACTCACGTCTGATAACTACATAAACTCATCTGATTGCACACTGAATTCTAAAGAATTTGATAACATTGTCGGCAACTCAAGAACAGAAGGGAAAACATCCTCCAATCTTAACAGACACGTAGCATCATGGACATACCACTCCATCATTGCATCCAAACTACTCTTGCAAAAATATATGCAAAGTATCATCAACACCCATAACCCTATTTAGAAACTTACAGAACTCGAACGACATAGGAACAAACTGCTTATATACGGTTACAAGGTTGGAAAAAAAGTTTCTTACATGAATCTATAAATTGATAATTACATCCAAGTGTATCTTGTTTGGTAGTTACATAAGGAAATACATACACTTTTACTACAGCCGCAAGAACAGAGGAGTGAATAAATATGTGGAGATATTCCTTCGATTTATCTGTGTCATCCTTTGGGGTCATTTCGAGGAAATTATTAATCATCTTCATCAAACGACTAACATTATCATTAATATATGTGTTGTCATTGCAGTTACAAAGGTCCTGAATAAGCAAATACAAGTCATTCATCAGCTTGCATGTGTAATATTTGTTTTGTCATTGCAGTTTGCAGTAGGCTGTCTGTCTAACCTCTCTTTACTTTGTCAAGAATAGATTTTAGAGTAAAGACTATCTTACGTCATTTTCATATAGCACAATTTCAGCATATCCATATCTTGATATAATGCTTAGCATTGTTCATACAATCAACATATAATTTTTCAAGGGAGAGTTTCTCACAAAAATTACACCACCACATCTTACGACAGTCAAAATTAGTCTTTCATGGAATATTGTGCTATGCATCATCTCTAGCTTTAACTAAAAAATTCCAAGCTTGTGAATTACAACAATTTAGACACAGGGTGGGATTTGAACTAGTACTTAGCCTTTATAAACTCAGCCTAGAGAGATGGTTGAGTTCTAAACCACTGTTCGAAAATGAGTTATTTTTAGATAGTCATTTATTTAATTGTTCCTTCTTTTAATATTATGTCTACTTAGTAAAGGAATGATAGTCCTTGTTTTACGGAATATTGTAAGAAAGTAAATTCTTGTTGGATAGGTATGATCTCTACTAACTTTTAAAAACTTATATAGCTAAATATGCGTCATAACCCGAGAGCACCCCCTAGTCGTAACACAACGTACTTGACCCCAAAGGGGACTTATACAAGCCCTTACCATATCATCCTTACATAAGACATTGAATAATGGAAAAACATAAATCTTTAACAATCTAGTTTCAACATACGAATCTCAAATTTGGGACCTTAGCACTTACAACCGAATGTATCATAACACGAAGTACAGTAATAGTCTATTACAAGATAGAAAGAAACATAAACTCTCATGGTGTCCTCGAAAACTCGTGGACCTACCAAATGGCCTTGGAGAAAGAAATCCAGGCCTTTCTTCACTTAAACAAGGACCTACTAGCCCGAAATTACATTTAGTAGAAAAATAGAAGAAATACGGGTTAGTACAATCAACATGTACTAAGTATGGAAACCTGCTAGTAAAACCATTAAAACATGCACAAACGGACATTCATTTGAAAACATGCTATTTAATATTAATTGCCATAATGCACATTCAAGGAAAACACAATCAATCCATACCATAAGATAAAGAGACATTCATGATCATAAGTAACATTATGTAAATACATAGTTCGTATCTTACATACTCAAGTTCAATTAACATTACATCATGAGACATTACCCTCAACCCCCTTTCAAGATCACTTGTGCAATGTACATATGAAGTCCCATTCCCCCATATATACTAATTAAGCCATCAAGAAGTCATAAGCACAGTTACATACTTAATAAGTCATCAGAATAAGCAAACCAATCATAACATCATTCATAAGTAACCATGCATGAATAACTCACACAAGAACCCGTGTTAAGACCCACTTGTACAACGCATAGGTAACGTACTATACCATCACCTACACTAAGTAGTATCACTCAAGAAGCCTAGTTAGAATTCATGTTCTTATATTCATTCTTATTTTCAGCATTGGGGAAACATTGCCATAACCGGCATAGACCATGTGAGCTACATGGAATCCGGCATAGACCTTTCAATCATCATCCAACACTAGTTAAGGTTTAGAATTGAGAAAGAAGGAAGATTCATGGGTCTTGAGATAATTTGGTCAAAACCACATAAAATAATTGAATTAAATCCATAAACATCCATATATAATCATAAATAATCAATTTAGATAAAAAAATTCAAGTATAGAAAGAGATCCACGAAATCGAGTAAAACCTAGAAATTTGGAAAACTTTGAAATTAAATTTTGATAGGACCTCTTGGGGAAAAGGATCCGAAGAGTGAAGAGATTCCATAAATTTGTAAATACATAAGGATTGATGGATAAAAGTCAATTGATTAATGCCCGAATTGAATCTTTGTCTTCTTCTTCAATGGAGTTCTTAGATGAGAGAGAGTTTTGAGAGGGAAGTTGAGTTTTGAGTTGTGTTTGTGAGTTTAGTTCTGAGGGTTAAAGTCTTTATGTTAGTGTCTTATATTTAGGTTTATAAAGGTAATTAAGTAACTAACCATCCATCGTAACCCATATTTAATTAACTAACTCAAAAATGGACCCCTAAATTAAAAACTAAAACCCAAAAAGTGGCAGCACCTACGAGCCTCCACCTACGGACTGTAGGTGGAGTTACTGCTTGTCCTGCACCCTCGTGGTTTTGTTCAGAGGCTCCCAAAACTCCCCAAAACTAATTCCATACCTAAAACAATGACTTCCGCTCTGTAGACCAGTCTACTTGTCGTAGTTCTGCTTCGTAGGTGGTGCTGTTTTTTGACAGCTTTTGGGTCCATGTTTCGGTCATCCTTAAGGACACCTAGGGTGGTCCTTAGGGGGTCATACCCGGAAGTTTGGAACCTAAACATATTGTTTGACATATCTAAAACATTTCTACACAATTTAATCATCGTACAACACTTCCGAAACCCTTAAAAGACTTAAAAGCACACTAGTTCAATTTACTAATTTCCGGGCGTCATGGTCGTTTCTTGACGTTTATGCACTTAAACTTTTAAAATAAGTTAGTTACATTAGTTTAGGTCTAGAACACTGTTTTTTTTACAATTTTTATGTCATTATACATTATGTAAGGCTCTACATTAGGTCACTAGATTTTCGGGGTATTACAATGTGTTTATCCTTTTGCAATATGCCACATGAATGACAAGGAAATTCTGTAAAACCTTATCTTTTCTTTCCTAAAAGTTCCAAATACTAACAGTGGTATCAAAGACATTCTTCTTGAGGGATTTATGAGGGTAAGTAAACTAAGGTATTGTACAATTCTTCTAAGGTGAGAGCTGAGCAGTAGAAACATGGCATCCAACAACTACATATTTACAGGAGAAAATTATCATGTATGAGTGATAAAGATAAAGGCTTATCTCAATGTTTTTAGTATATGGGAAACTATCGAAAGTAAATATGATCCTCCTCTTCTTGGAATTAATCAACCTATTGCACAAATAAAGGTTTATGAAGATGTCGCTCACCCGAATTCAATTTCCTAAAGTCGTATTGATTCCTTAACGTTTTATCTATGTACTAATGTGATAAAATTCATAATTAGATTGCCCATTTGTTACGATATTTCCCTAGACCTCAATGACTTTGATTAAGTCCAAATCTGGACTAGGTAGGTAAACCAAGTTACCACCAAAAAGTTTTTTTACCCCAATTAGTTTCCCATTGACTTTTCCCTAATGATGGAATCAAGTCGTTACAAAAGATACCAATCCCGAGTGATCAACGAGGAAAATATGCTAAAGTAAGGATAATGTAGAACCTGAATCGTTAAACAACTGAGGATACTTGTCTCACATATTCTTAGCTTCCGGACATCGCAATCAAGAATTTCAACCGATCCTTTCTCATATAGTAGGTCTTGTTTAACAAAAATAAGTCTCACTTTATGATATAATCTCCATCTCTAAATACACCAATTGAATACCTACATATCCTTCCATACAATGCTTCTATGAAGTCATCGCAATACTCGAATGATAATTATTGTTGTTGTATACTTAACTAACAATAAAGCTATTTCCAATAACCACCAAAGTTGATCGTACACATGTCTGCAACATGAAATCAATGAATTGACACAAATATCAGGACAAATCCATTCTCACAAAACAATGATAAAATTCTAATTAATACTCGCTACGATTAGAGGTAGATCTGAACAAACTAACACACACTCATAATACTCAAAAAATTATAGTTCTTGTCAACATGTCCTTCTCAAAACAAAAATTTCTATGAGCTTAAGTTATAAAAAATTGAATTTTTAACATCAGATACGCATCGAGAGATATGTCCAATAATACAAACCCTCCAACAATACTATCAAAATTTTAGATTTTGTAATTTTAGATTACCTCTTAAGAATAGTAGAATTGGACCCAATGATCCCCACATTAAAAGACATGTGATCGATATATGACCTTGACGACTAGATGAATATTTAATATTGTCGGACAACCATTAATACGAAGGGTAGCTCTTCTATAAGCTCTCATAATAAAGGTGGTACATCTAATCCACTGAAATAATTTAACAATTCCAAGACAACACCACTTAAGTAATCTGAAATAACCACGTCTTCCCAAATTATCCCACTCAATCAAGAGAACACCGCGGGGTCGGTACACCTTATACACCACTAGAGATCCACCCACAATAAGGAAAACATGTGTCAGCATAGCTAGTGCATCTCCCTCACAACTATGTAAAAAATGAAATAGATGGTCACATAAGAATTTATCAAATAACACAAAAGTTTTTCCTGTGTAGAGTCGATACCAACTATTTCCATTCACTTGACTCCACATACTTTTCACATCCTTCCACTGAAGACCAAACACTCATACTAACAACCATTATAGCCACACCAACCATTTATCTTACTTTAGAACAACTTTTTTAAAATGATAACCTTTCTTAGGTACTTTAACAATCAACAATAATCAACTTTATGACTCAACCCAGGTGTAAGCCATTTCAAATTCTCAATGCCTAATACAACTGATCATTCTACACCTTGAAAATTCATACCTTCACAAAATATCACCACCAACGTAGATGTTCAATGAAAAATCTGAATTATTTATTCAACTGTATAACAAAATCCCCTTATCTATCAACATTTTCTTATACCTCGAAGATTTTTATAAATTTATGGATCTTCGCTTATTATTGATCTCCTCTCCATCGATGTTACCATAAATTTTGCAAAAACTTCAATCGTACTCGTTACTAGACTCAAGCAAAACCAAAAAACTTATCATCACACTCGAGCTATTGTTTGTACACTTCTTTCTCAAAGTCTTTTTCAATAGTTCATAACCAATTTGATGGACTTGTGACACTATTACCATAGCCCAGCAAAATGAACGAAATAACGTGTCTTTGACCCAATTATATACCCCTCTGAAGATACATCTGTATCCTTTCCTATCAAATACAATATTATTTGTCTCGCCTCCCGCTAAAGGTTGTACCACATCCCACTATTTTTCTTCATTGTGACTCTAGCTCTTTTAATATTAGAGTGGTGTTTAACCATCTCTTATAACTTTCCATACAACCAATTTACCCATCAAATATTAGAAAACTACGACCTTAGATATACTCACAAGTCGTACTTACTATACAAAATTTGCTTAACCAACAATCTTATTATATAGTTGATTCCCTCACAATCCATCCCCAACTTATACTACCATTACACTAGGTTACCCTTGGCTATCACCCTTGGCTATCACTAAAAGTAAACCTTTTCATCTACATGACACCTAAAACTCAGTATACCCATCAAATTCAAAAAGACTAGCCCAATTTTTATACACATTTTCTTACTAAAATACTTCAATTACCTTCACCTAAGTATACTTATTGGGACTTTATTTATCCATATGTTTGTCACTCTGGTATCAGTCCACTCGTCTATGGCTTAAGCTAAAATCATCAATCCTTACACTACAATCCTTTTTATTAACAAACAAGAAAGGAGAACCCCACGGGGAAGCACTAGGACAGGATGAAACCTTTATCAAGAAGCTCTTAGATTTAAGCTTTAAGTTTTCTTAATTCTGCCAGATCATTGAGATAAAGAGGAATAGAGATTGGTCGAGTGCCAGTTTCAAAGTTAATGTTGAAGTGTATATATCTATCTGGAGGCATACCAGGAAAATTAGTAGGAGACATTTCTCAAAATTCTAACACCACTGGGATAAACTCAATGAATGGAGACTAACCCTCAACATCCCGAATAAGAGATAAATAAGCAAAAAAACCCTACCCCACAAATATCCTAGCCCACACAAACGATATGTTCTTAGTTGTCTTAGGCTTTTTCACTCCTTCCAACTCTAACCTTTCTTTACTCGGGATCTGTAGAGTTGCTGACTTCGTATTACAATCAAGCCTGGTATAATAGGGGTAGAACCAAGTTATGCCTAAGATTATATCAAGTCAGTCATATCCAGCATAATCAAATCAACCCAAGTCTGAAAATCCATAATCTCACAGGATAAACACGATACACATGGGTTACTATGACAGAATCTCCAACTGGGGTGGAAACATGGATGGGGCATCAAGTATATCACAAACTGTATCAAACCCGAAAGAAAACTGAATGGAAACATAATATTTAGTAGAACCTGGATCAAACAACACGTCGATCTGATTAGGAATAAGAATTGTATCTGTGATCACTACATTAGACACCTCAGCTTCGGTCTTGCCTGGAAAGGCATAAAAATGAGCCCTTTCATCTTTGACTGGAAACCTCATTGTCTGGATGCATTGATTCTCTACCTGCATTTCCATTTCCCCGGCCTCCACAACCTCGATGCTTTCCTCCTAATATACCAATGTTCTCCAAAACTTTAACACACTTAATAACTTAACAAAGTAATCATCGCTACTATTGGAGAAGTTGTATCCTGACCCTCTTGATATACAATCAATCTAGGAAATCGTTGTAAAGATTCTAACATCAATGGTCACAACACAATTTCATCATATACTAACAAATCAATACATCTTATGACAACAATTAATACTAAATACATTTTTCAAAGTAATTTTGTTAATTATGTACTCTTCCCTTACCAAAACTTCTTGAAGGTTGTAACCTATAAATTTAAAATTTGCAAATCTGAACTTAATCCCTTCACAAGGGACGATAGTAGCTAATAAACCCCACAAAGATCTTAATTTAAGTTACAGAACTAGGTCAAACCCAATTTTTGACTAATTCAATCTTTGGATTAATCTACCGTTACCCTTTCCCTTGATACTAAAGGCCCCAAATAGGCAACCAAAGTCAACCAAAAATTCACACTTATAAAATTTCGCATACAACTTTTGTATTCTCAAGAATACCTAGAATAATATGAAGATGGTCAACATGTTCTTCCTCACTCGTAGAACAAACTAAAATTCGACTAATAAATACCATAATAAGCGAATCTAGAAATGAATTGAACACCCCATTCATAAAACACATAAAAGCTGCAGACCCATTTGTCAAACCAAACAACATCAAAACTCGTAGTGCCCATAAAAGGTTCTTAATGCCTTTTTGGTATATCCTCATGTCTAATCTTTAAGTGATGATAGCCAGACCTTCTATCAATCTTAGAGAAAAATTTTGCACCCTGCAACTAGTAAAAAATATCATCTATCTAAGGCAATGAATACCTGTTTCGAATTGTGACACTATTCAACTGTATGTAGTCTATACACATCCTCTCTTGCTAGTGATAATGTAACCACTTTTGTTGCTCTAGTTCACACCATAGAGTGAAGGAGGATAGATACCAATTTATATCAACTAAATATCAATTAGAATCATGTTATAGCACGAAGTAATAGAAATAAGTGAATTTTTGTTAAATTCCTAAAGCCATTAAAAGAAAAGTGCAGACGTCTTCGTACCATTTCACAAGATTCTACTAGACTCGTTTTGGTATAATGAGATCAACGAATCTAGGCTCTGATACAAACTTTGTCACGACCCAGATAATCCTTATTGGCACCCACACTAACCCTCCGGTGGGAGAACTATTAATACTTATTATCTAACCAAGAACTACACAACTGAATAATTTTCTAAGAGTTTAAAGATAAAGAAGAAGGTTTACAAGCAGAAATTATATAGAGTTCCGATAATGCAAAAGAACAACCTCCAGAACCTGAAAGTCATTGTAAAAAAAGTCAACTAACGACAAGAGTAAGAAGAAGGCATAAAACCCCGAATCTATAAAATCACCTTAAACAAATAGTCTGAGTCCGTGAAGAGTGGACTGAAACAAGAAAGTTCCATGGCTATATGAATGAACAAGCTCACCCTTGAATCTGATCATTCTCAATAGTCACCTAGCTAAGGTCTATGAATAGTCGCTTGAAGATACTCTGCACACAACAAAGAACAAGTAAGTGCTCTATCAGTAGACAATCACAGTGTGCAAGTTAAATCACATAGTTATCCCAATAAGTGCTATATAAGCAAGTAATCACAACACAGTAAACATGCATATACAAAATATATACAAAATCATTCATTTCAGGATCAATGTACAATTGCACATTTTTCAATAATACACATTCATATAACAAATAAATGGTCCTCTCGTGGAACCCAATTCAACATTCTTCTCATGTAACCCACACCCAAACTATTAGTTTACCGGGTCATGGCACCCTTTCCATGTTAGTGTGTTGGATAGTAACACATGTTCTAATTTCTATGTCGGTATGTGGCATCTGATCCAATATGTATGTCGATATGTGACATCTGATCTCAATTACTGTGCCAAATTTTGACACCTGATCCAATCAAAATACTACAATCACAATCACAATATACATTTTCACAATCATACAATCAAGAGGTGATTCATGAAATATAGTTATTCGTTCATACTCATTTACATTAGGTGTGATCAATAATGCAACATACGAATACATGCATGCAACAATATGAAGCAAGTACAAACTTACATCACACAAACATGAAATCACAACCATCACCTACCTCGAAACAAAGCTTTAATCCCCCTAAGACACTTGAATCTTCCATTTCTAGATTCTTTCTCTTTATTTGGGTCTAAAAACAACAGTTAATACAAGGATCACTAAACGAGGCTTAATTACGCAAATTATAATCTACATTATCAAGCTTAGGCCAAGCCAAGATCCCAATTCCCAACTTATGGCTTTATCCACCATTAATTGTAGGCCAAAACCCTCAATTGACGATAATTACCCATTATTTTACGTTCTATGAATAAAAAATGGCTTAGGGGAGTAAAATCCTTTTCTTTATAACCAAAAGTCATGGGAAACCTTGAAGAAATAACCATGGGTCTTCCCTTCGCTCTCAAGAAAAAAACATCCAGAAAAATAACATTTTTGGGTTTTAATACCGACTTATTTTGTGACTGGCCCGCTACACCAGGACCCATCCCTCTATAGCAGGCCCCGCTCTGGCGGCAGTAATCCTTCTCTAGCAGCTATCGCGGAGACCCAACATCAGAACTAGAGTTTTAAACCTCCATTTACAACACACCTTCAAGGCATGACATTCAAAAACCACCCATTCAAGCTAAGACCAGTTTCGAGAGATCCACTCGCCCGAATTAGGTTCTGTAAAGTCATATGGGTACCTTAATGTCTTAGATATGTACTCATTTAATCAAATTCATGATTAGATCCCCCCATTTCTTACCACATTTTCCTAGACCTCACTAACTCCGATTTTATTCAAATCATGACTAGACTGAGAAATTTTAAGTAATTACCAAAAAGTTTACTGATCCCAATTCTTTCCCCATTGGCTTATCCCTAACAACGGAATTAGGTCGTTAAAAAAAGATACCTTATCATAGAAGTCAAGTTTCAGAAGGTTGGCATTTCTTACATATATTAAGAAGATTATTGGATAGCACTTTTACAAGTTCAACCAAAAAATTGGCACATTGATTGAATAATGTTATCAAAGTCACTTTATCCAATTCTAAGTGGTAACGATCGATAAACAATATATGGCTCAACTAAATGAGTTGGGGTCGAATCACAGAGGGAGTGGTACATGTTTTAGATTCAATAGAGAAGTTTAAATATGTTCATATGAGCAAGAGAAATAAACATTATCGAATAAAAACATAATTTAAATTAGGGGATGAAACAAACATTAAATAACGGGGGCGGGGGGTTTAGTTTTAATTATCAACTACATTAGCAGTGAACAATATAGAATTATGATAATGAGACTGATTCTTGGGTGTGATTCGATTATAGGCTAGTATCGACAAACGGATAATTGCAACTATTATAAAAGCTGAATTCTAGTGAGTAAGCAAAGCCATCGAGGAGAAATTTTTTCTCTTAAACAATTTATCCTCAATCAACTTGTTTTATCTCGATCACCAACAAGCAAGCAAATAAGACCAGCCTACATCTTAATCTATTCACTCTCTCAAGCTGAATATGTGGGACTGAGTTTAGGATTCACTCGCTCTAGCTGAAAACATATCAACCAATTAATTATGACCATTAATCAACAATCTTGGTTTCAAAATCTCTCTCTCGAGCAAGCCAAAATACTAAGGTAGAACTGCATCTGCAACTGCGATTCTTTAAATTAAACAAAAATTACTGATTAAACTCACGTCTAAACAACCTAAAAATAACAGTTAGCAATACCCATAAACTAAGTCATCCCATAATCACATAATCACAGTCCAAGAATAGGGATTTTAGCTAGCCATCATAATAAGTTAAAAATTCTTATGAAATTACGTTTCCATCAACTAGGTAAGATTAATTTCATTCTTAAAGCACTCCAAGTTTAAGAATCTTAAAGACCTACTTCCAATTTCTTGATAGTGAAAAAACCTCAATTTTTCAAAGCTTAGGGAAATGTTAGTCTCAATACTCAGAGTTAAAACTCTAAAATTACTCTAATGAATGTTCAGAATAAAATTTGATAAAACATTAGATACTAAACTAAATGTCTGAAAATGTATTTATAGTCGCCAAAAATATGCTTAGAATAGTCAATCGGCACAGTAAGTCTGGAACGCCAATCAGATCGATGATCCGTCCTTTGGTCACTCTCTTTGCCTTTCTACCTTGGCCTTCAGCTTCCTCATGTTCTGTAACTCTGGGCGATCAAATACTGCACCGTGGAACCATTCGACGATTCGTCAACTGCTCCATTCTCTAGCCAATTTTGTTTTGTTTTTCAAGGGAGGGAACATTGGAACTTTAGGACATGTAATGAGCATTCGGAGACTCGCCAAAGAGACTTGGCGATCACAAAGCTTTCATTTCTTCGTTCTTTAGTCTTGCTTTGTTCGTTTTTGCAAATTAGTGTCCATGATTTCTCCCTCAATCCATATACATGGAAATCAAGGGTTTTACGTCAATTATTTTCCCAAAAGAAGCATTGGATGACACTAAATCATTGTAAATAAACCCTAAATTATTCCAAATCTCATTCTCATCAACACCCCAACTTAAAATTTTGCTTGTCCTCAAGTAAAACTTAAGTTTATCAGTTCAAAAAGATGTCTTGAATAGTGCTACACAAGACTCAATCGTCAATGCACACAAAAGACTCAACTTACTTGTGCAAGGATCAATTGTGCACTCAAAGGTTCAAGTTGTGACTCACCATTATCAAAGATTCTCAAGTTGACAATACTTCCTTCAAATGCAAGTTAGAACTCAACAAAGGTGCTCAAATTCCCCAGACAAAAAATGATTCCATATTCCCACACAATGGCTCAACAATTTATAGTTGCCGAATCACATACAACTCTCACACAAAAATATGAACTCATGCATGACTTCACCCGTAGGCTTGCCCATATTTTCCAAAAAACTCTTGTTTCAAATCACTAAAGACCAAAAAGGTTTTATTAAGGCTTGTAATTGGGCTGAGTGTATTTTCTTGGAACCCCATTCATGTTTGCAACTTTATGTCAAACTTTTTTCATTATTCTTTTCTTTTCTTCTTCTATTTTTTGTATGGAAGGGTTCCATTTTTTTAAAGCCATGACTAGAGGGGAATTTCTACACATTTTTGATTTACCTTCTATTTTCACCACACCCCCAACATAGGCTTTTGTCCTAAGTTGGATGTTAAAAAAAAACTATATCTCATGAGGATGAAGGGTGAAAGGATAAAGAATGGTCACAATTGCATCAAGTTTCATCCCATAAAAGGGTAAGGCTCAAAGGGTTCTCAAACAAAGTTCACACACTCACAAGGTAGGCCACAAAAAAGGTATAATGTCAACTTGTTTCACTCCTTAAAATTCTTGGCTAAGATAATTTCGAGAGATTGCATCACTTAGTCAACGAGACCAATGAGGCAAATTCTAGGTGTCATCACAAATGGTTCACTATAATCTCATCACACAAGGTATTAACACCTATATAAAAATAGAATTTACACTTTCACTAGTGGGCAATGTTCATCACAAGAGCCTCAATTTGATAACCGGCTAGTTACGATGAGATTTAAAAAATTCACATATTTCCTACGCAACTTCACTTGGTCTTGTCGTAGCCACACATTCATTTTAGTTCGATTTTGAGCACTATTCAAGTCCTCATTATTGATCAAGACCGATAATCACATTTGCAAAAGAACAACCACATTCAAACACAATCAAGGGGTGGCATAAACAAAAATTTCAAAAATGGGTCAAAAGCCATCAAAATAAAACAAGGAGCCAAAATCTCAAATATCCATAGAAACAGTGCTCGAAAATTATTTACAGCACAAAACCTAATATATATAGATAAAAATAATAATCACAAGAGGTAGGTAATGAAATGCCTCACCCAGCACAAAAACAAAAGCAATCTGTCCTCAAATGAAATAAAAACATCCAAAAAGTCAATAAATAGAGACATAGAAGAAGGTAAAGAAGATTCTGTCTAAGCACTCGCTCCATTTGTCAGGGCATCATTGCAATAGTACCAACTCCACCAGACCCAGCCATAGTGGTGTCTCTCAAAAAAGTCTGGCGGTCAGTCTCGAACATCACATCCTTAAGATCGGCGAGATCATCATACACAACATCATCACAGTCCTCAAGATGATCCTCATGAATCACTACCTCTGATGTATAAGCTACTATGTCATCCATCTATGCATTACCGGTGGTATTCGGAGGAGTCTCAAATGTAGCTGGAGCACCCTCTATCTCAGTTTCCTCAAATAAAGAGGTGAATTCTATAGCCTCTTGATACTCTACATCATTCCTAAGATCTGTCACCTTAGATGTCTCCCTCTTTCTGCTCTCACAAGTGTCAACTCCCACTATGAGAGTGTAGGTAGATTCTCATAGGGGTGTTAGTGCACCTATTATATACCTCTCGATCATCCATGGGACTGTATCCATAAATGTTGTAGCCCGCACATCATCCGAATGGCTAGGTTCCCCATCTTCAGGATCATAGTGTGAGTAATATTTGCGGGCTGGGCTCTAGTAGAAGTATTAGGATCCTGGGAGGAAGAAGTAGTAGCAGATATTAGTGGGGGGTTTAAGGGTGGAGTAGGCAAGGATGCCTCTTCAGAAATCGTCTCTATGTCAATCTTCGGTGATGTGTCCATTAGAGCTGCTCTCATCCTTTCTGCCTCCTCCCGAATGTACTCTGCCTCTATATGCGAGATATTAGTGGGGGGTTTAAGGGTGAACTCAAAATCTCTAATCGCATCATAAGGAGTTTAAGTACGCCGACACAGCTCTGTAATCAACATTGGGAATGGTTGGGGGGTCTGGCTCAGCTTGGCCCTCAAGGCCATCAAGTGCTCTATGAGGAGTCCTAGGTTAATGCTCCTCCTGGATATGATCGACCCAAGGCAGGCCGCCTTAGGGTGGTAGAGGATACACTAGTTTTGGGATTGCATGATGGTGCTGGTGATAAATCCAAACAAGAATCGAGTAGCAATATTCATGTCCTTTTGTCTCGATAAGGACCCCTGCCTTGATCCACCTCGACGTGGTATCAGAAATGAATGGTGCAAGCTGATGTACTGTGAGTTTATGGTATTTTTAATATATTTCACTTAAGAAGTTATGTATATCTAGGGTCATTATGTATTTGTTTTTATGTGTTTTTATCATGTTTGCAGGAAATATGTTCAGACGCGAAAATGTGGAGACACAGTTGATAGAAGGGTAGAAAAGGGCATCTACGGAGGCAACCTACGGACTGTAGGTCTTGTTACACCCCATAGATGGTGGACATAGAAGGGGCAGGCAAGGCATTGCTGAAGATCAAGGAATCCTTTACTTAGTGTGGAACATTGGTTGCACCCTACGAATCGTACTGTTGCTGCGTCAATTGCGTATGAGAGATTTTTGTAGTACCTGATACCGAAGAGTTTAAGTATGGAGTTACGGAGATAAGTTATGGACCGTAAATCATTCTACAGTCCGTACTGATCAACCGTCGAATGTGAAAAATATTTTTGAAGGTAAAATTTTTTCTTAAGTCCTGAGCCACAGAAGGGATCCACGACCGTATATTACCTTACATACTATAGCTCAGTGTCGTAGATTGAAGACGTGTGCTGAAGCATTATTTCCTTATTTCATTTCCTTTATAGTTAGGACATATTTTTCTATATATATGACATGTAAACCTCTTTTTGGGGGGTTCGAGATTGTTGTTCTTGTTCTATTTCTTGACTTTGGGAATTAATATGCAAACTTTGGAAATTATTGATTTCTAAAACACGTTTTGATGATTTTGACTTTGCAATTCAAGTTGAAATTATGGGTTTATTTTTCTTATTACGTATTCTTTCATCTAAAAATATGAATTATGTTCTTGCTAATATGGGTAACTAAACGTACAACCAGGGTTGTGAGAACCATGAGAAATTCACAAAGTATGATCAGTAATTAAGCAATTCTTGAATAGTGTTATTGCATGCATTGATAATTTTTTCGTCTAGAAGTATTTTTATTGAGTGCACGTGTAAGAACTCACATTAATTCTCAAGACTAAAGAGATAGTTAGTAATAAATGAATTATCAACATAGATTCATTGTGATACTATTTGATAGTCCAATGTTGATTAGTGCTAGGGTGAAAACTAAGTCATACATCGATGTGATGTCTAATATGAGGTAAAGGTAAGGGTTAGTACATTATACACACGTAGTCGAACCAAGTCAAGGGATGCAAATCTCTAGATGACGGACCAAGATACCTAACTTATCACCTTGCATGTAATACACTAGAAATTGATTGCTATTACTAGGATTACATGGTTATGAACTTATGGGGAACACTTATGCCCTAATTACTTTCTCATCTGACAACAACTAAAGATTGAATCTTGCTCTCTAGTTACTTATATAATTTTCCAAATATGTTTCACAAATCGCCCCTCTTTAATTACATGTTTTCAGAAATACATTGGCTAAACGAATATTATTGTTAGTTAAGTTTAAGTCTAAACCATTTTTCTCATGCGATCGACCCCAACCTACAAGCTGCATTCTTTACTTGATAACGATATCTTATGCTTCTTTAAGAAGGTGTAATTTGAGCGTATCAAATTTTGGCACCGCTGCCGGGGAATTTGGATTTTAGATTAAGTTTAGCAACATTATTGAACTTTAGTCAAATATTTGCTAATTTTACTTGTTCTTTTGTTTTTTCTCTACCATGTTCCAACTCTAATGAATGCCAGGTACACAGTGTCAAGGATAACCACTTACTCTTTACGATCCAAAACTGAGTAGAATACTGCAGAGAATGAATACCCAAGGAGCACCCGTCAATCCTATCAGAGGAGAATTAGGTGATGGTCGTAGGTTGAAACCTCTGAGGGTCGTGAATTAAAATAATCAGGCTTCAACTGATTATCGACTAGGAGATACATTAAGGGTGCAGGAGCCACCAGGGCCACGACCACATAACAACTACAAGGTCAACTTTGATATTGATGATTCTGATGGACCTCTTGTCCTAGCTCCTCTACCATCGGGTCATACCTTTGTGGTGACTAGTATCTTGATGCAGAGGGTCACAGCGAGAGGCTTATTTGCAGGGTTGGCATCGGATGACCCCTATTCTTACATAGCCAATCTTAGGATTGTTTGCAAAAGTTGTGTAGGTCGAATGGAAAGGGACATGGATGTCATCAAATTGCGAGTATTATCTCTATCATTGATAGGCGATGTAGCTATTTGGCTTAATAAACATCCTTACAACTCAATCTATACATGGGAGCAATTGACGAATGCGTTCTTAGAAAAACTCATTCCAGTGTCCAAGAAGCTGAACAAAAAAGGTAACATAAACAATTTCGTGGCACTACATGGAGAGTGTGTGAGTAGTTATTGGAACTGCTTTACCGCTTTTATAAGAAGTTTTCTGAATCACTGCATTGATGATGAGTCGCTGAAAAAATATTTCCACCGAGGGCAGGATAACAACAATAAGGCAGTGCTTGATATTATTGCTTGGGGTTTGTATGGTGAATGCACTTTTGAGCATATGCTGAGAAACAAGAGAAGATCTCTCTGAACAACAATTCTTGGAGCACTAGAAAGTCAAATACTGGGAGAAACACTTTCGTAATCCAAGCCACAGTTAACCAATCGACGTATGATATTCGTGAGGAGATGGAACAAATGAGAACTGAATTAGGGTTGGTATTGAAGCATGCGAGAAAATGTGTTGAGAAGGTAAATTTTGTGAATTACTTTACTAGATATCCACCACCGACTGAGGAATTTTATTTTGAAGATGATGCTTATGTGGTGAATGATAAGATGGGGGGGGGGGGTCTAACCTAACACCTAAAGTTCCAACATGGATAATTTGCACTAAGGTTAAGAAAACCAAGGTCGGAACTATGGAAACTACAATCGAGCTAGTCAATATGTCTTGTATGGAACTATAATCACTACAACAACTACAAACAGAACAACTATGGAAACAAAAACGATTGGGTTGGGGCTTATGTTCATCCTCAAAACCAGGAATCTCGTCCTAGGGAAGCTAGAGGTAATATGTAACATATTGAGGATATGATGCAATGATGAAGAGAAGGTTTGATGAGACTGATGAGAATGTTAAGGAGATGTAGAATAACTTGTCTGGTATTAGTCAAAAATTGTATGCCCATTCAGTGTCAATAAATTATCTTGAGCAACAGATTACTCAGTTGTCTACTATAGTGAACCCACGTAAACCTGGCACTCTTCCAAGAAACACCATCCAGAATCTGAAGAATGATGGACATTGTATGGCAGTCACGCTCGCGGGGGTAAGCAAGCCATTGATCTACCTATGCCGTTTTGAGTTGAAAGTGCAACTACTAAAGATGATGATGTGGTTGATATGAGTAGAGAGTATGATAATTCTACACAGAAGAGGTTTTGGTAACTGACAAAGTTGTTTCCATACCTAGAACTCATCCTCCCTTCTTGCAGAGGTTATAAAGTAGACCGAAGAAGGCAAGTACCGCATGTTTATGACTATGTTGTAGCAGTTTTCTATCAATGTTCCATTTATAGAAGCTTTGGAACAAATGCATGGGTATGAGATTATGAAGGACATAGTGACAAAGAATAGGTTCATGAGTTTCAAAGATGATGATAGCTTAAAATATTTTAGTTCTATTGCTACAAGTTAAGAAGGAGGATCCTGGTGCTTTAACTATCCCATGTACCATTGGGTTATTGAACTTTGCTATGACATTGTGTGATCTTCGTACTAGAATAAATTGCATGTCGTTGTCCATCTCTAAGAAGTTGGAACTGGGAGATCTAAAACAAACTACGATGTGGTTGCTCATGGCAGATAAAACTATGATGAGGCCCATCAGTGTACTCCATGATGTGTTAGTGAAAGTTGAGTCATTCATTTTTCCGAAAAATTTTGTTATTCTATGAGGTTGACTTTGAGGTTCCCATAATTCTTGGGAGACCATTCCTTGCCACTGGTCGTGCTTTGGTTTATATGGAGAAAGGGTAGATGAAGTTCAGACTCTACAATGAAGAAACAACTTTCAACATTTGTAGGTGCATAAACCAAAATGGTGCTCTCCAATTGGTATCTACAATAACATATATAGTTTAGAGTGGATCTGAGGTGTAGATTAAAGAAAGACTGGGTGTTGAGGCACTAGAAACAGTCATGATGAAATTCGAGAATTAGGATGAGTTGGTTGCTGCGCTTGATAGATGCGAATATCATTCGGAGCCAAAGAAGTGGGAGTTAGATATGAATAATCATGAGTCCCCACCCACAAAACTGTCTGTTAAGGAGGTGACTTAATTGGAGCTCAAGGCTCTACCACAACATTTGAGGTATGTATTCTTGAATAGAGATGAGACTTTACCGATCATTACTGCGTCAAATCTAAAATGACGATAAGTAGAGTGTTTAGTATCAGTGTTGAAAAGGTTTAATCTAGCTATTGGGTGGAACATTGCGGACATTTTTGGGATTCCTCATGCCACATCATAAGCCTAGTTCGAGCACCAGAGAAGATTAAATATGGCAATGCAAGAGATACGTAGTTAAAAAGGAGATCATCAAGTGGTTGGATGCTGGAGTTATCTATCCCATTACATATAGTAGTTGGGTGTGTACTATACAGTGTGTGACTTTAAAGGGTGGTATTACTGTGGTGCATAATGAGAGAAACGAGCTTGTTGCGATGCGGTCTATGATCGTATGGAGAGTCTACACGGACTATCGAAAGTTGAACGATTGGCTAGAGAATTAAGGACCACTTTCCTATTCCATTCACGGACCAGATATTGGTTAGACATGCGGGTAAGGTTTTGTATTGTTTTCTTGATGGTTATTCGAGTTACAATCAAATCTCTATTGCTGAGTAAGACCAAGAGAAGACCACCTTCACTTGACCTTATGAGAACTTCTCCTTCCAACGCATACCATTTGGGCTGTGCAATTCTTCAGTGACCTTCCAACGTTGTATGATGTCAATTTTCTCTGATATGGTGAAGGACACTATTGAGGTGTTTATGGATGATTTCTCAGTGGTTGGTGGCTCTTTTCATCAGTGTTTGGATAATTTGGTTGAGGTACTTAAATGGTGTGAAAACTCTAATATGGTGCTAAATTTGGAGAAATCCCACTTTATTGTGAAACAAGGTATAGTGTTGGGCCATCGGATCTCTGATAAAGGTATTGAGGTTGAAGGAGCAAATGTTTAGGAAATAGAAAAGCTTCCCCAACTATCTCCATGGAAGCTGTGAGAATTTTTCTTGGGCATGCTAAATTTTATAGGAGGTTCATAAAATATTTTTCAAAAATTGCACATCCGTTGTGCAAACTGCTTGAAAAGAAGAGTAAGTTTTATTTTGATGATGTTTGTGTAAGAGCTTTTGGAGATTTTAAGAAGAAGCTAGTCTCTTACCCCATCGTTATTGTAAAGACACAAATTACCCCCTAATAGTTAGAGTACTCTTAGATCGCCACACAACTTACTTGACCTCTTGTAGGTCTTATAAAAGACCTCACACATCTTTCATTGCATAATCGTAATAGAAATAGTTGAAAATTTAGAACTTTTCATAGCGCATCATATGCTAGAATCATCACTTTATATATATATATATAATGTCATAAGTACATAAGTAGACTCTAAGCCTCATTGACATCTTATAACACAACTCAATAGAATAGAATAGGGACAGGACCCTTAACAACATAAAATATAAGTCTAATTAATTACATCAACTTAGAGAAACATCTTGACATAGGCAACCCTTGAATCATAAGGGTACCTTTACTTGAATTTGTGATATCTATGCAAGCTCTTCACCTAGGAGACATCCTCTAGCCATCAATACCTAAACTTTGTGTAAAAAGATGAAAAAGAATGGTATAAGTACAAGAATGCACTAAGTATGACAACCATGTAAAAACATGCATTTAAATAGGACATTTCATTTGAAATCATGGAACATGTCTTTTTAGTAAACTTTATGAACATACGCACAAATAAGCTCAATATAGTTTACATACATCATATAGACATGGATACTACTCATAATAGCACTTAAAGTCATTTATCATACTTTGAGGCATATTCAACACATATATTACATACCTCTCTTTTATCTTACTTCTTTTCTTACCCCTCAAGTGAACTTAGTACAATGTATCACCTTAAGTCCACCTAATATAGTCTATCATAAATATGTTTCATTAACACAATCACATATACTCATAAGGTCAAAAGTACCACCATCTAAGAAAACCCCTAAGTCCTACTAGTGTAATGTGTTGGTAGCAACCACAATGCTACTTCCACCCAGTGTACCTAAGAAGTGACCCTATACTAGGCATATCATACTTAATAAGTCATAACACTTTCATTTATAACTAGACATAAGGTACATACTTCATAGCACCATATAAGGACTCTTTCCTTCACTACTATCTTAGTAATAACTTATTTAATTCATACCATAAGTAAACCACGCTCACAACCACTTCACAAGCTTACTTGTGCAATATACACATAGAGTCCCATACCTCCACATATGCTAAGTGAACCCATTTAGAAGCCATAAATACAAATCAAATACACAGTCATAACTCATATCTTGACATAACAAAGTCACTTAACATGGATTCATACAAATCATACATAACATATGTCCTTACTTCATAAGAGGCTCCAATTTTATCCTTTCTTGAAGTCATCTCGTGCTATGCATAGGTAGGGTCCATAGTCCCCCTATACTAAGTACATTTCTCAAGGAATATGATTAGAATTTATATTCTTATCTTAGTTCAGTTCTTAACCTTCGGGAGACATAGCCATAACCGGCATAGACCATGTGAGCTACATGGAATTCGGAGTTCTACCCCCACACCGAAAAGAGAGGGTACTACTTGCTAAGGTAGGACCTTCATACAAATTAGCTATTCTAGTGTAATCAAGAAGCTATAACCTACAGGTGCACCTAGTTACGAAACATGAAGATTGCTTCTAGAAACCTTTACTTTCTAACATGGAGGTTTCCATCTCATGACACAACATCTAGGTTGGGAACCCAGAATTGCTTAACATGAAGGTTCTCTAGTGGGAAGATGGACTTACTAAACGTGAATCCCCCACTCTCATTTTTCATGATCACTCGATGCTAGGCTCTAACTCCCTTTTTAAATATATTTAAGCCTTTAATGCATTAGTTAATAAAGAAGTCCTTAGGAGCTTGCTCCTTCCTACATCATATAGCTCAAAGATTCTAAGATGAGAATGTCCTTTCGTCATAGACCCTACTTCATGTTATAATGTCCTTTCATATATTCATACAATCATAGTTCATGTGTGTGTGTATACAACGTGAGATCTACCTTCTCATAACACCTCTAATCACACATGTTCATAAATTCATTAATCATATTCTTCACATGCATTGAATTAGGTAATGATGCATAGGAGAACTACCCTTTCCTTAGTCATCATGAATCTATCCTATTCATAGTCATGCATGAAGTGTGTGTACATTGGTCAACATGATCACGTAATGGCTATAGCATAACCTTGAGGAAGCCACCTTCTAAAGATCACAAGACATGTACGACATTCCTAAAGTCTCAAGTTATACACACATATAGAGTATTAAGGGCTATATACTACACACACACATTACATCATAGAAAACAAGATCATATTCAACATTCGAATAGAAGACTCCTAGCATACTTTGATCACACATTAATATAGGGTTCATATAGGTAGGGGTCATGCTATAAGAGTATTCATAATTATTAGCCATCATATACAACACCTAACTCTATCATGATCATCACACATACACAACATCATCCACACACCTAGATCGTACAACTACTGTGGAAGCCTATTCATATACTTCACATAACATCAATTCACTTAGAACATGATATTAGAATCGAGGCTAAATCCTTCAACTTCCTAAACTTGGAATCATTATGTAAATTAGTCTTGCATTGTAACAACCCTAAAAATGAATAGGATCAAGACGTAGGTTTTTCAAGAATGCTTGTGATTAGACCAAGGTCCACATGCATTGATACGTGTAGAACCAGACCTCAGAACCCTTACTACGACCAAGGCAAGTAACTTGGGCAGTTAATTGAGCTTGGAAAGGTTGGAACCAACAATGTGAGGCTCGCGAAAACGAAGATTTAATAGAAAGAGTTTTTACCGGACTAAAAAGAAGAAATCTTAAGTTTTGAGGGTCCAAGGGTAAAATGGTCTTTTCCAAGCCAAGGGTAATATTGTAATTACCCTGAGGAACAAATTAATTAATAAAGGTATTTCGGGTGGGGCAACCCGAATTGACCCATTTCTCGCAAATGGGGTCACTCGGGTTCGAGCCCCACTAGAAGCAAGATTTAACTTGCTTTTATGTTAATGTGTTAACTTAGTTTTTAATAAATAATTAATATTAGCTGATTTAGGAAAAAGAAATCAGATTTTTATTAATTTGATTTAATTATTAAGTTGACTAATTCATACCCACAAAGTCCTACTTCTACTAGACTTCTATCTCCCATTTCCCCCACTCTCTCTTGCACGATTTCTCTCTCTCTTTCACTCTCTTTTTCTTGGCTGAAAACGTGAGAAAACAATCAGCAAAAGAAAAATAAAGTAAAGTTAAAAGTTCATCAAGAACTTGAAAGATAGAAACACAAAAGAGAAAGCAATCCGGTAACGTTAAGCAAAACGTACTACACTAGTCGGGTAAGGTGTGACTTTGGGTGTGTGGACTGATTTGTCGAGGAGTTCTTGGGCAGCATTCTGAACATTTAACAAGAAAACAAAGGTATGGGTTTTCTTACTCTTTGGTCCCTTTCCCAAGAGACCCTTAAGATTCAGATAATTCTTTTTCGAAACTAGGATTGTTCCCCATTTCATGCTCCCTGTCATTAGCTCCCAACGAATGTAGGTTGGTATGAATGCTGGTAGACTTAGGATTATGTGACGTTTGTGTTGAATGTTAATGTATTGGATGTACGTTAATTCATGAAAAGACAAACATGTGTGTGTTCGAATTAAGAAAAAAAAATGTGTATGGCATGTTGAGTCTCGGCCTAGAGGCTTGATTTTGCTAATGTTTTGTTTGCTGTTTTATGTACACTAATTGAAGTAAAATGTGATGTTCATGTGACATGAAAGGTGGCTGAATTGAGGCGTAAACATCTTGGTTAAGAATTCGTTAAAAAAATGTATTAAAGAATGCACCAAATGAACTATGTATTGCTCTATAAATTCACGAACAAATGGAGATAAAAATGAGTAAAGAAGATGCCTTAAATTTCCAGCATTATGTTGATACATCTCTGCCAAATTAAGTTGTTTAGAATGTTGAGAAAAATAAAGAAAAATAGGTGAGGTCATTGAGGGTCGAACCCGAGACCTCACCCCTTTAAAATCCCCCAAAATTAAAGAAGAAAAATTTGTATGGTGAGGGGGATTCGAACCTGTCTTGGCTGGAAAATAAGTGTGAAGAAAAGAAAATAAGAAATGAGAGGGGTGGGATTCGAACCCACACCCTCTCGGTTAGAAACCAAGGAAAAGGAAAAATAAAGAAAAATTATGAGAGGCGTGGGAATCGAACCCACGACCTCTATGCGGATGGGGGAAGATAAAAATAAATGAAATGAGGCTAGGGGGATTCGACCCCACAACCTCACAGTCAACTCAAATAGTCAACTTTAAAAAAGGAGAGTAAAATAAAGAGGTTGTGGGGGTTTGATCCCACAACCTCTCGGCCTTAAGCGAATGGAAGGGAAGGGAAATTAAAGGATAATTTAGTGTGGCTGAGGGGACTCGACCTCGGGTCCCAAAACCTCACATGAACCGAAATAAATTAAAGAAAAACGAAAATGGGGTTGTGGGGGCTTGAACCCACAACCCCTCGGCCAATACAAGAGAGATTTTAAGTAGAAAAGAAAACCTTCAATGTAAACATTGTGATTTGACTTAGAGTTAAAATGTTATGACTATTAGAATAAAATTAATTAATAATGTAAATGACATTCAATTGATTCAAGACTTGGGATTCCTTGCCCAAACTTCCGTTTGATACATAAGTCATACGTGAACAAATCATCCAAGAATAATGCCACCTACTTAGATCAAATTCAAGATCTTGGCATAACTACAAGATACATAAGTCTTGTACTACATAATCTTAGGAATGTAAGAATTACTTAACGAACTAAGAATGAAGCCTCATGGCTTGTGTGTTTAGACTCATAAGTCTAACATACGTTTAAAAGTAAGTGAACCTAAGATGTATGAAGTGGAATGATGAACCCTAGAGGGGTTAAGTAAGGGTGTGAGACACACCAAATGGCCAAGTGCATTGGCATATGATGAAATGAACATACACGTAATGAGAGGTGAATAACTAAGAAAAACAAAGATGCAAATGATGATGAATGTGGTGACAACATGATATGAGGCTAATGTAAATGAGGAGAGTAATCTGAAATGAGCCTAAGTAAAGGTTACCAACATGTATTCACCTATGAGAGTGTAAGATAATGAAGAGACCAGTCTCTATGAACACTCTAATGAGAGTATTGAGCTTAACACACTTAATACGAATGATGCGATGAGAGAACATCTAATGAGCTATGATGTCCTCATACTAGAAGTTAGCTTCCATGACGTATGAGATGAATGAAATGGAACTTTATACTGAGCACCGATAGACTAGCTATGAGCGGTGATGCCTTCTTTCGGGAAGGGCGGAGGTTCACGTAACTCTCATGAGATGAGACTGTCCGGCTTGCCGGGTATGGGTTTCCTTATATCTCCTAGTTTTCGAACCTATACTGCCAATATAGGGATCTGGCGGGGTTAAATTCCCATGTACGCTAGTATGTTATTGGATCACTTTGGCCGGTGATTCCACCTCTTTTCGGTATGGGGGAGACATTGGATTTTATGATGCTCATATGATCTATGTCGGTTAAAGTTAAAGTTCCCAATGAATGAATGAGGCCAACCTCAAATGATGCACATAATGAAATGAATGAATACCAAAGGTGTTAGGATAGGATAATCAAAAGGTGAGTTAGATTCAAGTAATGACATTAGGTCATTCTTGGTCATTGCACAACGAACCTAATGAAAGTCTTAAACTACATCCTAGGTATAACTGGTGGTTACACTGGACTATGAACGAAATGAAATGAAGTACGTATGAATGAATGAAGCATACTCTGTGTTTGCTAATGAAGACTCCCTAGTTGAGGTCCCATATATTGAGCCTTCATTTCTGGGATGTCTTAATGTCAAGTCCATGATTCGAAGGTCTCATGGCATATGAATGAATGATATGAACGAAGTTATGTGCTACATGTAAAAGGTACTGTATGTTGTATGATATGTGCTATGTGTAAATGTTATGTGCTGTGAGTATATGTGATAAGTATGATGATGTATGTTATTTTCATGGCATGACTTTCCTAATCCATATTTTGAAAACTCACTGACTTTCCTAATCCAAATTTGGAAAGTTCACTAACTTTCCTAATCTCAATTTGGCAAGTCCACTGACTTGACTCCCAAAAATCATGTTGTTAGGAAAGAGCTATTCTTTCTCATGCATGTCCTTGGTGTGTACTTGCATATACCCATACTTAGTACAAGTGTGTACTAACCCTATACAAACTCTACTATTTTAGGTGCAGGCACAGGTGGACGGTAGAGCTACAGGATCATCGCTATAGTTATCCGGACGTCCAGCATTCATCCGGTTTTTGGTAGGTCCTCATGCTTTCGAGGATGCTACTGTTTATGTTCTAGCTTATTTTAGGAGTTGAGCTAGTGGAGCATGTTCCACTAGCGTTTCTTTCTTATTTTATTCAGACTATGTATGGGTGCCATTTTGGCAATTATACAATTATGTTATTGAACTATTTCTTTCATTTGATTATCTCTTAATGACTAGATGGTTGATGTTGAACGAATTACGAATGTATTAGAAATGTTTAGTAAGTAATGTTTAGAAACAAAAAGTTTCAAATTTTCCGCAAAAATTAACCTATGTAAAGTAAGAATGACGTAAGTAAGCTTGTGTGCGACCTCTGAGAGGTCAACGACGCCGGTCTCGTCTGGGGTCTAGATTCTAGTCGTGACAAAGTTGGTATCAGAGCACTAGGTTAAATTATAAAAATAATAAGTTCACATCAACCACATTGAGTAGTTTCTAAGTCATGGTAGTGAAGTGCACCACTATCCTGGATTAGAGACTGCATGATGCGTAGGAAAATTTCCTTTCTTCTGATCTTATCGTACTTTTCTGAATGCCTGAATTTTTGGTGTTATGAGCGTGTATAACATCAATACTTTTTGTTTTTCCAGAAGATGAACACTAGGAGAGGAAATGGCCAGAGGAGAGGAGGAGAAACTGCTAGGGGTAATCAGGATCTACCCCAGGATCCAGCTGAAGGAGTGGCCATGCCAGTTAACCCAGCTGGGTTGACTGATGCTGAGGTGCGGGTATCTTTGGCCCAAATGGCACAGGCTATAACTATGCAGGCCCAGGCTATGACTGCCTAGGTCAACAGACAGGATGTTCAGAGGGATAACCCACCGGTTCGTAGCATGGCTAACAGGCTGAGGTATTTCACGAGGATGAATCCTCCTATTTTCACAGGGGCTAAGACATCGGAGGATCCTCAGGAGTTTTTAGATGAGGTGCATAAGATTCTGGTAGCTATGGGGGCCACTGATGTTGAGAAGGCTGAGCTGGCTTCTTATCAGCTCAAGGATGTTGCACATACTTGGTGCAAGATGTGGCAAGATAGCCGTGTCTTAGTTGGAGTACCAGTCACATCGGAGCTGTTCGAGACAGCATTTCTGGAGAGATTCTTTCCCAGGGAGATGAGGGAGGCCAAGGTTGAGGAATTCATCAACCTCAAACAAGGCTCCATGACAGTCAGGGAGTATTCCCTGAAGTTTGTTAAGCTGTCAAGGTATGTTGTTTTCCCCTAAGCATTTAATAGCAAGAATAAGAATAATACTGAACCTTGTTGAAATCTCCCAGGTATGCTACTTCCCTGGTTTCTAACAGCAGGGATGAGATGAGCAGGTTCCGCACAGGAATCAATGGAGACCTGGAGGAGGAGTGTCGATCTGCTATGCTCTATGATAATATGGATCTTTCCAGGTTGATGGTGTATGTACAACAGGTAGAGGAAAGCCACAGAAAAAGAGGTGTTCGTGATGCTAGGAGGCCCAGGCCTCAAGACCAGGCAGGACCCAGTCATGGAGGCCACAGGAATAACTTTGGCGTCCGTGAGCAGCCAAGGTTCAAAAAGGGGCAACAGAGTTCTGGGAATTCTAATCCTCAGAGGAGTACTACACCTAAAGGAGGCAGACCTGAGACCAAGAAGGGAAATGGAGGTGAGATGCAGCGTACTAAGAAGAATTGTGCTAAGTGTGGCCGAGCTCACAGTTGAGAGTGCAGACAGGACACTAATGCCTGCTTCGGTTGTGGTAAGAGTGGACACATGGTCAGAGACTGCCCACAGAACAGAGGTCAGGCTGGAGGTAATATTCAGCCTAGGCCTAACCCACAGGGTGCAGCAGCAGCCGAGCCTCCTAAGAGGAACAGGTTCTATACCCTGAAGGGCAGAGAAGAGCAGGAGAAGTCAGCTGATGTGGTCACAGGTATGCTGCAAGTATTCTCAACTTCTATTTATGCTTTACTTGATCCAGGGTCTACACTTTCCTTTGTAACTCCTCTGCTTGCTCTTACTTTTGAGGTATTGCCTGAAGTTCTACATGATCCTATAGTGGTTAGTACACCTTTGGGAGAGAATGTAAGAACTGATAGAGTATACAAAGATTGCCCAATAGTTGTGAGTGGTAAAACTATGTGTGCAAACCTGGTTGAGTTACCCATGTATGATTTTAATGTTATTCTTGGCATGGATTGGCTTCACAGTTGTTATGCTTGCTTAGACTGTCGTAGTAGAGTGGTGAGGTTTCGCTTTCCTAATGAAGAAGAGTTAGTCTGGGAGGGGTACAATTCGAGTCGTCCTAACCCCTTGATTTCTAACCTTAAGGCCAATAAAATGATGTCCAAGGGGTTATTGTGTCATCTTGTGAGTGTTAATGATTTAGATCATGACATTCCTTCCATAGACTCAGTACCTGTAGTGAATGAGTTCTTAGATGTGTTCCCTGATGATTTACCTGGAGTTTCTCCCCTTCGAGAGATTGACTTTGGTATCGATTTAGAACCCGATACTAAACCAATCTCAATTCCTCCTTACAGAATGGCTCCAGCGGAACTCAAAGAGTTGAAGCTGCAGTTAAAAGATCTCACTGACAAGGGTTTCATTCAACCGAGCATATCCCCTTGGGGCGCTCCAGTGTTGTTTGTAAAGAAGAAGGATGCAACCCTTAGAATGTGTATCAATTATCGGCAGCTCAACAAAGTCACTATAAAGAATAAGTATCCACTCCCCAGAATTGATGATCTGTTTGATCAACTCCAAGAGTCTAGTTTCTTCTCTAAGATTGATCTTCGTTCAGGGTATCATCAGCTTAGGGTTAGGGATGGATATATCCCAAAGACAGCCTTTCGTACCAGCTATAGTCACTATGAGTTTTTAGTCATGTCATTTGGTCTCACGAATGCACCTGCTGCATTTATGGACCTCATGAACAGGGTCTTTCGTGAATACCTTAACTCTTTCATCATAGTATTCATTGATGACATTCTCATCTACTCTAAGACCAAGGAAGAGCATGAACAACATTTGAGACTAACCTTGCAGGTACTTAGACAGCATCAGTTGTATGCCAAATTCAGCAAATGTGAATTCTGGCTGCGATCAGTGACCTTCCTGGGCATGTTGTGTCCGATCAGGGCGTGGAGGTGGATCCCAGGAAGACTGAGGCTGTGAAGAACTGGCCAAAACCTTTTACTCCTACTGATATCCGTAGATTTTTGCGATTGGCTGGTTACTATCGCAGGTTTGTGGAGGGCTTTTCTTCCATTGCTGCCCCATTGACAGCTTTGACTAAGAAGAAAGCCAAGTTCGAATGGACGGAGACTTGTGAGAAGAGTTTCCAGGAGCTCAAGGACAGACTCACTTCAGCCCCGGTGCTTACCATGCCTAAGTGTGGTGAGAACTACACTGTTTATTGTGATGCATCTAGGGTTGGTTTGGGTTGTGTTCTTATGCAGGTTGGTAAGGTGATAGCCTATGCATCTAGACAACTTAAGGTTCATGAGAAGAATTATCCCACTCATGACCTGGAGTTGGCAGCTGTGGTATTTGCACTGAAGCTGTGGAGGCATTATCTGTATGGGGTGCATGTAGATGTATTCACAGACCATAAAAGTCTCCAGTACGTGTTCACACAGAGGGAGTTGAATCTACGTCAGCGGAGATGGTTGGACCTGTTGAAAGATTATGACATGTAAGGCTAATGTTGAAGCTGATGCTTGGAGAGTCATCCATTTTGGGGCCGGAGATCATTCATGAGGCCTTAGAGAAGGTCATATTGATTAGGGACAGGTTGGCCTACTGCGTACAGTCGGCAAAAGTCATATGCTGATAACAGAAAGCGACCCTTAGAGTTTGATGTTGGTGACCAGGTTTACTTAAAAATATCACCTATGAAAGGGGTGATGAGATTTGGTAGGAAGGGGAAGCTGAGTCCGAGATATGTTGGGCGATATAAGATCCTACAGCGTGTGGGTGAGGTGGCCTATGAGTTGGCATTGCCCGCAGAGTTAGCTTCTGTCCATCCAGTTTTTCATGTATCTATGTTGAAGAAGTGCCTAGGTGATCCAGCATCAATCTTACCCGTTGAAGGTTTGGGGGTTGATGAAGACTTGTCTTATGAGGAGGTACCGATTGAGATCTTAGACAGACAGGTCAAGCGGCTGAGGAACAAGGAGATTGCCACAGTGAAAGTATTGTGGAGAAATCATCTTGTTGAGGGTTCTACGTGGGAAGCTGAGGCCGACATGAGGGCCCGTTACCCTCACCTGTTCAGCTCTCGAGGTTAGACTTTATACTCTTAAGCCTATGCTTCCTTACCTCCCCGTAATTTGTTGCTATTGATTGACTGTGTATAGTGCTTTTATTACGACCTGACTGGCATTACAACATGAAGTAGTAGTGTCATTCGGGGACGAATGTTCCTAAGGGGGGGATAATGTAACAACCCTAAAAATGAATAGGATAAAGACTTAGGTTTTTCAAGAATGCTTGTGATTAGACCAAGGTCCACATGTATTGATATGCGTAGAACCAGACCTCAGAACCTTTACTACGACCAAGCCAAGTAACTTGTGGAGTTAATTGAGCTTGGAAAGGTTGGAACCAACCATGTGAGGCTCGCGAAAACGAAGATTTAATTGAAAGAGTTTTTACTGGACTAAAAAGAAGAAATCTTAAGTTTTGAGGGTCCAAGGGTAAAATGGTCTTTTCCATGCCAAGGGTAATATTGTAATTACCCTGAGGAATAAATTAATTAATTTGTTTAGGGTATTTTGGGTGGGGCAACCCGAATTGACCCATTTCTCGCAAATGGGGTCACTCGGGTTCGAGCCCCACTAGAAGCAAGATTTAACTTGCTTTTATGTTAATGTGTTAACTTAGTTTTTAATAAATAATTAATATTAGCTGATTTAGGAAAAAGAAATCAGATTTTTATTAATTTTTAATTATTAAGTTGACTAATTCATACCCACAAAGTCCTACTTCTACTAGACTTCTATCTCCCATTTCCCCCACTCTCTCTTGCACGATTTCTCTCTCTCTTTCACTCTCTTTTTCTTGGCTGAAAACGTGAGAAACCAATCAGCAAAAGAAAAATAAAGTAAAGGCAAAAGTTCATCAAGAACTTGAAAGATAGAAACACAAAAGAGAAAGCAATCCGGTAACGTTAAGCAAAACGTACTACACTAGTCGGGTAAGGTGTGACTTTGGGTGTGTGGACTGATTTGTGGAGGAGTTCTTGGGCAGCATTCTGAACATTTAACAAGAAAACAAAGGTATGGGTTTTCTTACTCTTGGTCCCTTTCCCAAGAGACCCTTAAGACTCAGATAATTCTTTTTTGAAACTAGGATTGTTCCCCATTTCATGCTCCCTGTCATTAGCTCCCAACGAATGTAGGTTGGTATGAATGCTGGTAGACTTAGGATTATGTGACGTTTGTGTTGAATGTTAATGTATTGGATGTACGTTAATTCATGAAAAGACAAACATGTGTGTGTTCGAATTAAGAAAAAACAATGTGTATGGCATGTTGAGTCTCGGCCTAGAGGCTTGATTTTGTTAATGTTTTGTTTGTTGTTTTATGTACACTAATTGAAGTAAAATGTGATGTTCATGTGACATGAAGGTTGGATGAATTGAGGAGTAAACATCTTGGTTAAGAATTCGTGAAAAAAAATGTATTAAAGAATGCACCAAATGAACTATGTATTGCCCTATAAATTCACGAACAAATGGAGATAAAAATGAGTAAAGAAGATGCCTTAAATTTCCAGCATTATGTTGATACATCTCTGCCAAATTAAGTTGTTTAGAATGTTAAGAAAAATAAAGAAAAATAGGTGAGGTCATTGAGGGTCGAACCCGAGACCTCACCCCTTTAAAATCCCCCAAAATTAAAGAAGAAAAATTTGTATGGTGAGGGGGATTCGAACCTGTCTTGGCTGGAAAATAAGTGTGAAGAAAAGAAAATAAGAAATGAGAGGGGTGGGATTCGAACTCACACCCTCTCGGTTAGAAACCAAGGAAAAGGAAAAATAAAGAAAAATTATGAGAGGCGTGGGAATCGAACTCACACCCTCTCGGTTAGAAACCAAGGAAAAGGAAAAATAAAGAAAAATTATGAGAGGCGTGGGAATCGAACCCACGACCTCTATGCGGATGGGGGAAGATAAAAATGAATGAAATGAGGCTGGGGGGATTCGACCCCATAACCTCACAGTCAACTCAAATAGTCAACTTTCAAAAAGGAGAGTAAAATAAAGAGGTTGTGGGGGTTCGATCCCACAACCTCTCGGCCTTAAGCGAATGGAAGGGAAGGGAAATTAAAGGATAATTTAGTGTGGCTGAGGGGACTCGACCTCGGGTCCCAAAGCCTCACATGAACCAAAATAAATTAAACAAACGAAAATGGGGTTGTGGGGGCTTGAACCCACAACCCCTCGGCCAATACAAGAGAGATTTTAAGTAGAAAAGAAAACCTTCAATGTAAACATTGTGATTTGACTTAGAGTTAAAATGTTATGACTATTAGAATAAAATCAATTAATAATGTAAATGACATTCAATTGATTCAAGACTTGGGATTCCTTGCCCAAACTTCCATTTGATACATAAGTCATACGTGAACAAATCATCCAAGAATAATGCCACCTACTTAGATCAAATTCAAGATCTTGGCATAACTACAAGATACATAAGTCTTGTACTACATAATCTTAGGAATGTAAGAATTACTTAACGAACTAAGAATGAAGCCTCATGGCTTGTGTGTTTAGACTCATAAGTCTAACATACGTTTAAAAGTAAGTGAACCTAAGATGTATGAAGTGGAATGATGAACCCTAGAGGGGTTAAGTAAGGGTGTGAGACACACCAAATGGCCAAGTGCATTGGCATATGACGAAATGAACATACACGTAATGAGAGGTGAATAACTAAGAAAAACAAAGATGCAAATGATGATGAATGTGGTGACAACATGATATGAGGCTAATGTAAATGAGGAGAGTAATCTGAAATGAGCCTAAGTAAAGGTTACCAACATGTATTCACCTATGAGAGTGTAAGATAATGAAGAGACCAGTCTCTATGAACACTCTAATGAGAGTATTGATCTTAACACACTTAATACGAATGATGAGATAAGCGATCATCTAATGAGCTATGATGTCCTCATACTAGAAGTTAGCTTCCATGACGTATGAGATGAATGAAATGGAACTTTATACTGAGCACCGATAGACTAGCTATGAGCGGTGATGCCTTCTTTCGTGAAGGGCGGAGGTTCACGTAACTCTCATGAGATGAGACTGTCCGGCTTGCCGGGTATGGGTCTCCTTATATCTCCTAATCTTCGAACCTATACTGCCAATATAGGGATCTGGCGGGGTTAAATTCCCATGTACGCTAGCATGTTATTGGATCACTTTGGCAGGTGATTCCACCTCTTTTCGGTGTGGGGGAGACACAGGATTTCATGATTCTCACATGATCTATGTCGGTTAAAGTTAAAGTTCCTAATGAATGAATGAGGCCAGCCTCAAATGATGCACATAATGAAATGAATGAATACCAAAGGTGTTAGGATAGGATAATCAAAAGGTGAGTTAGATTCAAGTAATGACACTAGGTCATTCTTGGTCATTGCACAACAAACCTAATGAAAGTCTTAAACTACATCCTAGGTATAACTGGTGGTTACACTGGACTATGAACGAAATGAAATGAAGTACGTATGAATGAATGAAGCAGACTCTGTGTTTGCTAATGAAGACTCCCTAGTTGAGGTCCCATATGTTGAGCCTTCATTTCTGGGATGTCTTAATGTCAAGTCCATGATTCCAAGGTCTCATGGCATATGAATGAATGATATGAACGAAGTTATGTGCTACATGTAAAAGGTACTGTATGTTGTGTGATATGTGCTATGTGTAAATGTTATGTGCTGTGAGTATATGTGATAAGTATGATGATGTATGTTATTTTCATGGCATGACTTTCCTAATCCATATTTGGAAAGCTCACTGACTTTCCTAATCCAAATTTTGAAAGTTCACTAACTTTCCTAATCTCAATTTGGCAAGTCCACTGACTTGACTCCCAAAAATCATGTTGTTAGGAAAGAGCTATTCTTTCTCATGCATGTCCTTGGTGTGTGCTTGCATATACCCATACTTAGTACAAGTGTGTACTAACCCTATACAAACTCTACTATTTTGGTGCAGGCACAGGTGGACGGTAGAGCTACAGGATCATCGCTACAGTTATCCGGACGTCCAGCATTCATCCGGTTTTTGGTAGGTCCTCATGCTTTCGAGGATGCTACTGTTTATGTTCTATCTTATTTTAGGAGTTGAGCTAGTGGAGCATGTTCCACTAGCGTTTCTTTCTTATTTTATTCAGACTATGTATGGGTGCCATTTTGGCAATTATACAATTATGTTATTGAACTATTTCTTTCATTTGATTATCTCTTAATGACTAGATGGTTGATGTTGAACGAATTACGAATGTATTAGAAATGTTTAGTAAGTAATGTTTAGAAACAAAAAGTTTCAAATTTTCCGCTAAAATTAACCTATGTAAAGTAAGAATGACGTAAGTAGGCTGGTCTGCGACCTCTGAGAGGTCAACGACGCCGGTCTCGTCTGGGGTCTAGATTCCAGTCGTGGCATGCATCTAATTCCTCCAAGTCAATGATCATAACACATAAACATGTACAAGAATTCAAACCGGGGAAAAGGCATAAATTCCCCCTTCAACTTATGCCGAAAAGTCGGTTACACACTTTAACTATAATGACGACCTATTACACACATATTCTTGTTTAAAGTGTAATTAATACCACCCCAAAAATGATGTGGAAATAACATTAAAATTAAAAATAATTAGGCGCGTTTGATTTGAAATAAAGTCAAAAAAGTATTTTTTTTCCAACCCCCACGCCCTGTTTTCTTCTTTCTCATGTTCACCTTCTCTTATTTCCTTAAAAAAAAAAAAATTCTTCATTTTCTTCTTAGCACATTTTTACAAATTGTCACTTAATTTCATTTTCTTCTTATCATATTTTTACAATTTTTCACTTAATTTCATCATTACACTTAGAAAAAGTAATTTTTAATTTAAATTTCACAATGATTTTAGGAATTTGAGAATTTGTTGTCCTAATCTTTCCACTTTTTCCTTTCAAATTTTTGTACAATGGTGTTTGTCAATGATTGATTTAGTCTTTTGGCTAGCTGGTTGAGGTGGCTGAAGTAACTGTTTGGTGGTTGTTCTTTGTCAGAGATGGGTTGACTGTTGGGAAAAACAAAGAATGACGTTATAGAGGTAGGTTTGTGGTTGCGATGGGTTGGTTGTTCTTCGCTGGAGAAGACAAAGAGAATTGTGATATAAATTCAAACGAATAATTTTTCTAGTTGAGATATATAAAACTGGATAGAATTTAGATTGGAAGAAGATATGATTATTAGAGAATTTTAATAATTAGTTAGAATTTATTAATTTAAAATAGAGTTAATTAAAGAAAAGTTAATTAATAAAGAAAAGAAAAGATAAAAAATTAAAAAAATTATAATTTATGACGTGGCAGCGAGTGTAACACACCACATACTCTAAGAGTGGTGTTATGCATCTCAAGGTGGTATTAAATTCACTTTTAAATAGTAAGAGTGTGTAATAGGTCATCATAATAGTTGAAGTATGAAATTGAATTTTCTATACAAGTTTGAGGGGGGATTTATGCCTTTTTCCATTTAAACCGCCACCATAGGTGGACCACATCACACAATGTACTTGATGGCCAATTCAATATACTTTCTAAGCTAAATAAAAAGAAATAGTTCGACTTACCAAATCTCCAATCTAATGATCATCTTGATCAATTTCCCACAATTCATAATCAATTAATATAGATAAGACTAGGATTAATCAATGTACTATAATCTAATAACAATTGAATCATAATGTAGTCAAAATCACAAGAACCATAACATATCATATTTTTAGAGGGTAGAGAGATCATGGGTTCTTCATGGAATTGGATTGAAAATCACGTTAAAACCATAGATTAATCACATATTCAACATTAGAATGTTGTTGAAATCACTTTAACAATGAGCCCATGTCTAGATTGAAAGATAGAATTTTTGATATAGAATTATATTTGGAAATTTTTTGAAAGGACTCCATAGATGAATGTTTATCTAGGGATGAAGGATTACCATACCTTCTACTTTAGAAAGACCACGAAAGTATGAGAAGAAAGCTCCATGAATCCACCTCCAAAGCTTGTTCTTGAGTTTGGTCTCCAATGGCGGTTTTGGGGTTTTGGGAGAGTTTGTTTTTTGAGAGGGAAAGTCTAATTTGAATAATGACGTCTAATTGGGATTAAAGGCTTATATACTAACTTAAAATACCTAAAACCACTTAAACAAACCTTGCATAGTCTAATTAGGACGTGGGGTGAATTTCTCATTTCACCCCTTCACTGGGAAGCGTGATGCTGCAGAATTGTACGCAGCATCGACGGCTCCAGTCTATGCCTCGTTGACCCATCGATGGGCCGTACTGGCAACTTTCGTTTGGGTATGAGGCTCAACAAAGGGAGATTGATCTTCCCACACCAAGTATGGGGCTGCTTCCGCAGAAGATGAGACGTCACCTTGGCTACGGGGCGTCGACTGCCAACCTTAGATGGAGACTGTTTTTGGCAGTCTTGCTCACAAGTGGGGTCCTCCTCAAGGACCTCTTGGGTGGTCCTTGGGGAGTCCTGCCCAGATGTTTCCAATGTACACACACTCATATACATGTTAGGGACCTCTCACATCAATTTTAACCAAAATGAACACGTAAAACATGTCAAGGCACACCATGACACACATGTATGTTTCAAGGCTAACTTTTGAATGTCTTAGATGTTCTTGGACGTTTGACCTCCAAATCACTTCAATCAAGCGTACATTCTACAAAACACTTAATTAACACATTATTAACCTTTTTAGACACATGTGAGGCTCTAGCTACCTTATTAATTTTGAGGTCGTTACAATATCCCCCACTAAGAACAACATTCGTCCTTGAATGGCACTAAAACACTTCCACGTACTTTAGAAGCACTTCCAGAAGCTAACAAAACACAACAAAATGTTATCACATAATAGTCAATGCACCACACTTACACAAAACACGAACTTCTTACAATCATGCAACTAAAGCAACGTAAACAAACATGGACTACTTCTGCAATTCTTTCCATGCATACATACTTCTTAATATTCATTGCCATTTGGAGGAACTACCTTCTCCAACTTTAGGCATGACCATCATTTCATCACAAGGTTAAACATACTATGGATTTCAATTTGCACACATAAGCCAAATCCACACTTTAACTTATGCGAAATTAAGCAATTCACTTAGTTGCAGAAAAATCATGAATTATGTAGGTCAACTACAATCTTATAGTCTAGACATAGAACCATCAAGGTTATACATGACATTACCATGGTTAGTTTGTTCAATGAGGAACTACCTTCTCCAAGTCACAACATATACACATGGCATCATCGAGTTCATCTAAAATCAAAGCATAAGGGTTAATTCAAATTAAGGAGGATTTCTTTATTCCCAAACTATATTATGCTTATACTTCCTCCCTTATGAAATTAACATGGTAGGTCATACCAAGCACATCACAAGATTTCATAAACATGCATCATTTGGGGAAATTATCATAATTTATAGGGACACCAATAAACATAGGCTAGACAAACCATCACTCCTCAAACGTGAGCCTATAATAACACTTCCTAATTCATATGGGTCACACATTTTCAAGGGACTCATTATTTCTAATTTAAGGAAGACTCAACCCCTCATTATTGGTCCAAAACACCCTCACATTAAAGGTGTTATCGAGCATGTTCATCAAGCCATCTCATGAAGTTAAATACACATTTATCATATCGAGAAGTACAACAAGATGAGAAACATGCAATTTGATCAAGATCCCTTTTTCATGCACTAATGACCTTTCATAACATGCATAACATAGTGTCATTTAAGACATGCATAGCATATGGAGAACATACAACTCATATTCATATGCAAAACTCCCATTATAACAAGCTACTTAGGAACACATTCGTTTCAATCTTTAATAGGAATATAGGAAAAGATAGGGACATTTACAACCCTACTAACCCTACTACTCACATCATCATCCTCCAATTAGGGTAAACCCACCTAAGAGAAACTTATCTCATTCAAGGAAAATTGGACTCATCAATCCTTCTAGTCAAGCACAAAATCACCCTCTTGCGATCATGCTTATACAAACCTTTCTCAACATCACCTCCTTCCATTTCACAAGAAGGAACCATTTTCCCCTTAGCTAATCACTCACACCCCACTAGGTGAGGAATTCAAGAGGTCACAAATGAGTAGCTAACTTACTCCACTCCATAACCATCACTCAAATTGATTCATAACATAAGGAAGTTCAAGGGAACTCAACATAGAACTATTAAGGGTATTAATAACCTTACAATCTAGGCACATTATCCCAAACTTGGGGTAAGCCTTATCATATTTTCATCACCTCATGCCCTTAAGCATCAAGGTCAAAGAAAGTCAAAACCAAACCTACATACTCCTTACATAAGAAGGTTTGACATCCTTGAGTGTTTCCACTCCTAATCTCATTCCAAGTAGCTTACTAACACAACCATCAAGAGGTATCCCTCAAGTACCATTTCTCCTCTAAATTTATCACCCAAGGGAACTCATAACAATCAAGTTAGGTCATACTAGACAACCACATGAGTCCTTAACTACACCATGAATACCAAGTGTAATTCCATATCTCATCACCTTCTACCACCAAGATATAACAAGGTATGTAGTTTTCGATTCAAGCCTACAAGGGTCATCACTTTTGGTGGAAACTTCCAACCAGCTATGCCTAGGTACAACCTAAGCATTTCCTCAAATGAACACACTTAAGATCAAACTTAGAAGAGAACTAACCACTTTAAAGTAAGTCAACTTTAATCCTTTTCTTCTCTTTAAAAGTTCAGGGGTACATACCATACATCCTCCCTAGGTCACCATAGGGCAACATACTTCCAACTTATGGAACAAAACCCTTTCTTCCCTTTGTTCTCCCCTCTCTTAGAATAGGTTCATAAGGGAACTAATCAACTAGTCATAAGGGTTCTCTCATTAGCTAGAATACTTCACACCCATCTTACGTGGTTCAACACCCAACTTCCCTCCTTATGAGAAAGTCGATACAACAGACTCCAATCCATATAAGGGCAACTATGAAGCACCATACCCATAGAGGGCAACATAAACATTCACTATTTACTACATTTTCTCCAAAACCATTCAAGCCTAAACCATACCATTATACCATTATCATACCTAACCATAAGGAAACTCATTTTTCCAAAGGAAACTCCATACTACCATAAAAACTATTTACAAGTTATAAAAATATCATAACATAACTTCTCAACATAACATCTCATCCCACATAACTCTCCTATAGCCATAAATGGCATCACATCACAATATCTCACACTACCGTTCACATAAAGTCAATCAAGCCATAAAACCAAGTTAGGCATCAAAACTCACCTTTTTCTTCCTTAAGCCTTGAGAAATTATCCATTCCAAGAAAACACATCTAAAAGACCATCGGACAGGGAAACATAAGATATAGATCATATAGAGTTAAGTTCTATGGAACGACATGAGAATAGTGAAGAAGGGAAAATCTATCGTCCTATAGCCTCTCGCTCATACTTGTGTCGCGACACACCAACAATGAATGAGATTCTACAAGATGTGGCAACATGATACTTTCGACCCTAAAACCATTTTCTATAACCATATGCTCTGATACCAAGTTTGTATCGACCCAAAGTACCCCTTAATAGTTAGAGTACTCTTAGATCTCCAAACAACATACTTGACCTCTCAGAGACCTTATACAAGCCCTTAGACATCATTCATTGCATAATCGTAATAGAAATAGTGGAAAATTTAAAACTTTTCATAGCACATAATATGCTAGAATCATCACTTCATAAATATATATAAAATGTCATAAGAACATAAGTAGACTTTAAGTCTCATTACCATCTTATCACACAACTCAATAGAATAGAATAGGGACATGACCCATAATAACATAAAATATAAGTCTAATCTATTACATTAACTTAGAGAAATATCTTGACATAGGCAACCCTTGAATCATAAGGGTCCCTTTCCTTGAACTTTGGAGATCTATCCAAGCTCTTCACTTAGAAGACATCCTCAAACCATCAACACCTACACTTTGTGTAAAAAGATGAAGAAAAATGGTATTAGTATAAGAATGCACTAAGTATGGCAACCATTCTAAAACATACATTTAAAGAGGACATTTCATTTGAAATCATACAACATGTCTTTTTAGTAAACTTCATGAACATAGGCACATATAATCTTAATATAGTTCACATACACCATATAGACATGGATACTGCTCATAATAGCACTTAAAGTCATTTATCATACTTTGAGGCATATTTAATACCTATAATACATTAACTCTCTTTTATCTTACTTCTTTCCTTAAGTGACCCTCAAGTGTACTTAGTACAATGTATCACCTTAAGGCCACCTAAGATAGCCTACCACAAATATGCTTCATCAACACAATCACATATACTCATAAGGTCAAAAGTACATCATAAACATAAGCTTCACACAAGTACCACAATCTAAGACAACCCCTAAGTCACACTAGTGAAATGTGTTGGTAGCATCCCATAATGCTACTTACACCCAGTGTACCTAAGAAGTCACCCTATACTCGGCATATCATACTTAACAAGTCATAAAACTTTCATTTATAACTAGACATAAGGCACATATTTCATAGCATCATATAAGGACTCTTTCCTCTACTACTATATTATTCATAAATGATTTAATTCATACCATAAGTAAACCACCCTCAAAACCCCTACACAAGCTTACTTATGCAATGTACACATGGAGGCCCATACCCCCACATATACTAAGTAAACCTGTTTAGAATCAATAAGTGCAAATCACATACATAGTCATAACTCATATCTTGACATAACAAAACATAAACATGCATTAATACAAGTCATACATAACATAATTCTTTACTTTATAAGAGGATCCAATATTATCCTTTCTTAAAGTCATCTAGTGTAATTCATATGCAGGGTCCATAGTCCTCCCTATATAGAGTACTCTTCTCAAGGAATTTGATTAGAATTCATATTCTCATCTTAGTTCATTTCTTAACCTTCGGGAGACATAGCCATAACCGATATAGGCCATATGAGCTACATGTAATCCTGTGTTCTACTCCCACACCGAAAAGACAGGGTACTACTTGCCAAGGTAGGACCTTCATACAAATTAGCTATTCTAGTTTAATCCACAACCTATAACCTACGGGGGCATGTTGTTATTGAACATTGATATTTCTTCTAGAAACCTTGACTTTCTAACGTGGAGGTTTCCATCTCATGATACAACATCTAGTTAGAAGCCCAAACTTTCTAAACGTGAAGGTTCTTGTGTGGGAAGCCGGACTTACTAAACGTGAAGCCCCCATTCTCATTTGTCATGTCACTCGGTGCTAGTCTCTAACTCTTTTTTTTATTATATTTAAGCCTTTAATGCATTATTTCATAAAGAAGGCTTTAGGAGCTTGCTCCTTCCTACATCAGATAGCTCAAAGATTCTAAGATGAGAATGTCCTTTCATCATAGACCCTACTTCATGTGAGAATGTTCTTTCATATATTCATACAATAATACATCATGTGTGTGTGCATACATGTGACTTCTACCTTCACATAACACCTATAATCACACATGTTCATAACTTCATTATCATATTCTTCACATGTATGGAATTAGGTAATGATGCATAGGAGAACTATCCTTCCCTTAGTCATCATGAATCAATCCTATTCATAGTCATGCATGAAGTGTGTGTGTACATTGGTCAACATGATCACGTAATGGCTATAGTATAACCTTGAGGAAGCCACCCTCTAAATATCACAACACATGTACAACATTCCTCTAGTCTCAAGTCATACACAAATATATTGTATTAGGGGCTATAGACTACACATATTCACATTACATTATAGGAGACTAGAACATATTCAACATTAGAATAGAAGGCTCCTAGCAAGCTTTGATCACACATTCATAAAGGGTTCATATTGGTAAGGGTCATGCTATAAGAATATTCATCATCATTAGCCATATTAGACCATACCTAAACCTAACATGATTATCCCATATAAAAAATATCATCCACACACCTAGATCATGCAACTAGTGTGCAAGACTATTCATATACTTCACAAAACATCAATTACTTAGAACATGATATTAGAATCGAGGCTAAATCCTTCAACTTTCTAAACATGGAATCATCATATAAATTCATCTTGCATCTAATGCATCCAAGGACATGATTATAACACATAAACATGTAAAAGAATGTAAAAACCGCCACCATAGGTGAACTTTACCACACAATTCCCTATAAGGCCAATTAAATATACCTTCTAAGCAAAATATGAAGAAATAAGTCAACTTACCAAATCTTCAAGCTAATGATCATCTTAATCAATTTCCCACAATTCATAATCAATTGATATAGATAAGACTAGTATTAATAAATATACTATAATCTAATAAAAATTGAATCATAATCTAGTCAAGATCACAAGACTCATAACATATCATATTTGAGAGGGTATAGAGATCATGGGTTCTTCATGCAATGGATTGAAAATCATGTTAAAACCATAGATTAATAAGATATTAAACAATAGAATGCTTTCGAAATCACTTAACAATGAACCCATGGCTAGATTGAAAGATAGGATTTTTGACTTAGAATTATGTTTGGAAAAGCTTTAAAAGGACTCCATAAACGATTGGTTATCTTCGGATGAAGTATTACCATAACTTCTACACTAGAAATACCACAAAATCATATAAGAAAGCTCTTAGAATCCACCTCCAAAACTCTTTCTTGATCTTGGTCTCCAATAGGAGTTTTGGTTTTTTTTGGAGAGTTTGTTTTTGAGAGGGAAAGTCTAATTTGAGGAATGAAGTCGAATTGGGGTTAAAAGCTTATATACTAACTTAAAATACCGAAAAACACTTAAACAAACCGTCCAAAGTCTAATTAGGACGTGGGGTGAATTTCCCATTCACCCTTTCATTAGGCATCATGCATGCTGTAGAATTGCAGGCATTATAGACGAATCTGGTCTAAGCCTCGTTGACCCATCGACGAGTCGTACTGGCAACCGTCGTTTGGGTCTGAGGCTCAACAAAGGGATATTTATTTCCCCACACCAAGTATGGGGCTAATCCCCCAGATGACGGGGCATCACATTGGCTACGGGGCATCGACTGCCAACCGTAGATGGACACTGTTTTTGGCAGTCTTTCTCGTAAGTGGGGTCCTTCTCAAGGACCCCTTTTGTTGTTCTTGGGGAGTCGTATTCGAACGTTTCCAACGTAAATACACTCATATACATGTTAGAGACCTCTCACATCAATTCCAACCAAAACAACACGTAAAACATGCCAAGGCACACCAAGACACACATGTACTTTTCAAACTAACTTTTGAACGTCTCGGACGTTCTTGGACGTTCTTGGATGTTTGACCTATAAATCACTTTAAATCAAGCATACATGCTATAAAAAACTTAATTAACAAATAATTAACCTTTTTAGACACATGTGAGGATCTATCTACCTTAATTCATTTTGAGGGTCGTTACAATTATTGCACCATATTGAGGGGAACAACTTGAGGTCATGTGTGAAAAAAGTGGGGTAGCGTTGGGCACAATATTGGGACAAAGGCGTGAAAAAATATGTCACCCGATTAACTATGCAAGCAAAACCCTAAATGCAGCATAGAAGAATTATCCCGTGACCGAGCAAGAGCTTCTTGCGGTGATGTTTGCATTGAAGAAATTTCTATCTTACTTGCTTGGTACTTAGGTCATAGTGCATAATGACCATTCTGCATTGAGGTATTTTATGGCTAAGAAGGATTCAAAACCGCGAGTGATTAAATGGGTGTTGTTGTTGCAAGAATTTGATTTTGTGGTTAAAGATAAAAAAGGGACAAACAATCAGGTTGTCGATCACTTATATAGATTGGAGGATGAAGCTTATATCGAGCTTGGTGATAGGGTTGAAAGTAATGATGTTTTTCCAGATGAACATTTATTAGCTGCCTCTCAAGATTTGATTCATCGGTTCGCTGACTTTGCTAATTATTTAGAAAGTAATTTAATACCTACGAATTTGTATTTGCACTAAAGGATGAAGTTTATGCATGATGTGAAGAAGTTCTTTTGAGATAAGCCTTACTTGTATCGTAGTTGTGCTGATGGGATTATTCGTCACTCTGTGCCCGAGGTTGAGATGATTAGTGTACTTGAGGCTTGTCTTTCATTACCTGTTGGTGGGCACCATACTGCTATTCAGAATGCACATAAGATCTTTTAGTGTGGATATTATTGGCCTGCCATACACCAGGATGCTCATGACTCTTCAAAGTCTTGCGGCCCTTGCCAAAGAAAAGGTGGGATTTCAAAGAGGAAAGAGCTTCCTATGAATCCGATATTGGTGATTGAGTTGTTTGATGTATGGAGAATTGATTTTATGGGTCCATTTGTGTGTTCCATAGGATGAAGTATATTCTTGTTGCAATTAATTATGTATTGAAATGGGTGGAGGCTATTGTGCTCCCCTACAATGAAGGAAAGATTGTCACCGCATTCTTAAAAAAGAATATCTTTTGTAAATTTGGTTCCCTTAGGGTGATTATTAGTGATGGAGGATTTTAATTTTGGAATAAGTTGTTCAAGGAACTACTTGAGAAATATGGTGTCCTCCACAATTTAGCTACTCATTACCATCCGCAGACTAGTGGACAAGTTGATGTGTCCAACCGAGAGATCAAGCAGATTCTTCTGAAGAGTGTGAATGCCAATAGAGAGGATTGTTCAAGGAAGATTGATGATGTTCTATGAGTCTACCGCAATGAATAAAAGACTCATATACCAACTTGTATATCGTAAGTCTTTCCATTTGCTGATAGATCTAGAGCATAAAGTTATATGGGCAATAAAGAAGCTGAATAATGATTGGGGTGCCGAGTTTTATAAAAGAGTGAATGACATGAATATGCTTGATGAGTTTTGCCTAAAACCATATGAAAATGCAGCCTTGTATAAATAATAGATTAATAAGACGATGATCAAAGGATTGAAAAATGAGAATTTGTTGTGGGGGATCTTGTGCTTCTATCTAACTCTAGATTGTGCTTGTTTCCGAGCTAGTTCAAGTCAAAATGGACCGGGCCATTATTACTCAAGAAAGTGTTTCATATAGTGGTGGAGCTCAAAAACAGTGAGGGAACAAGGTTCAAGGTAAACGGGAAGAGGATCAAGCTATATCTAGGAAACGCGGAGAGTGTGCAAGAAGTGATTGAGGCCTAATATCTTGATGAAGTCTGAGTAATCAAGGGGCCGATGTCGTGCCGCGATGTTAAATCAAGTGCATTTTGGGAGGCAACCCAATGTGTAAAATCTAGTCAACGATTTTTTCGGCTTTGTGTTTAGTAGTTTTCTTTATTTACTTGATTATTTGTACTCACTGAGATAAGTGTTCTATTTTTTTTGTTTTAATGTTTGCTAGATATAACATAGTGACAGTGTCTAGAAAGTGTCTTGAAAATTCAAAAAGAATGGCCTAATGTTTTCTACATGTGCAGGTGCGCAATTAAAATTTTGTAGAAAAAGGTCTGATGCAGAGGTCTACGGACCTCATCGATTGTTCGTAGTTCATTGAATGGACCGTAAATGGCATCCATAGATCCTAGGTAAGTCTATAAATTTTTCTAAGTCAAAAAGTTGTCTACGGTCCAAATCTATAGTCTGTAGATTGACCCACAAACCATAAGCGGGGTATCGTGGGTCCATACCCTAATCCGCCCGACCTTACCACTACCCCAACAAACCCTAGTGCAAATAATTCCAATTTTCCCTCAGTTTTTCTCCCAAAACTATTTCTCATCTTTCTAATACCCTATATCACTCCCCAAATCACCCATAACTCCCCCACATATCATCCCATCCTTTCATATATAATCCCAAATCTTATTTTTCTTCCAAAATTAAATCCATCTCCAATTTCCCCCAGAGGATTAATGTCCGGGTTTGGTGCAACAAGGCGATTCATTTTGTTTTAAAGTCATTGTGTCATCGTACAATCACCCCAATCTTGTTGCTTTTAAAGTAATAGACTTTCCCCTCACTTTCAATTATGATTCATTGATTAATTATAGAACGATGAGAGTAGGGTCTTGACCTAGGGTAGTTATTTGTATGCAAATATATGTTAAATGAGAAGTATAAACACCCTTTGGACGATGGAAAGTGATTGTGTGTCATTATAGTTTAAATATATAAACAACACAAAAATAGTCAATATGTAAGTTTCGACTACGGTTCCAATCTTGTATGAAATAATTGTAAAACTAAGTGAAATGGAACCCTTAGAACGAGGAACTATCATAATTTATGTAAAAATGCATTAATAGATTAGGAGATTATTAAATTTTTTTGGAATGTTGGCTTCAAATTGAAGCCTGTCTAAAACCTTACACATAAACCATCTATGAGACCTCGTCTACGGAACGTAGGTCAATCTACGAACAATATATTAGGTCCATGGATGAACACACTATAACAACCCTAAAAATGAATAAGATAAGAAATGCTTAAGGTGTCAAGAGTGCTTGCGATTAGATCAAGGTTCACACGGATTGATGCGCATAGAACCAGACCTCAGAACCCTTACTACGGCCAAGCCAACTAACTTGGGGAGTTAGTTGAGCTTGGAAAGATTGGAACCAACCATGTAGGGCTCTCAAAAACGAAGATTTAATCGAATGAGTCTTTACCAGACTTAAAAAGAGGAAATCTTAAGTTTTGAGGTTTCAGGGGTAAAATGGCCTTTTCCAGGACAAGAGTAATATTGTAATTACCCTAAGGAATTAATTAATTAATTAATTAATTTAATTAAATAACCGGTTCGGGTTGGGTCGACCCAAAATGACCCATTTTCGCGAAATGGTGTCACCCGAGTTCGAGCCCCAATGGAAGCAACAAATTGGTGATTTAATTATTGTTTAAAATCTAATTTTTTTTTTGTAAGGGCAAATGGTCCTTTCACGTATAATTAATTAAATCAGATTTTAAGTATTAAGGAGAGTCCTAAATTGACTAAGTCATTATATAAGCCTAAACCACTTCACACGTTTCACTCTCTCACGTCTAACACATTCTCACGTTCATACTCTCTTGTTTTTTCTCTGCCTAACAAACGTACAAGAACAGAAATTATATCAAAAGTTCTTCACACTTGAAGGACTCACGAAAAAGTCTAAGAAATCAAGCTAATCAAAAACGTTAAGGCAAGGGGAGATTTCCGTCGAGTTGGTGGTGAAACTTTCGGTGAGTTGTATGTGGTTTTGGAGAAAGGTTTGGGCAGCAACTTCAACGTTTGAGCAATCAAATAAGGTATGGGTTTCTTCTCTCTTGGTCCCTTTCCCAAGAGACCCCTTAAGGTTCAAGATATTCATTCCGAAAACTAGGGTTGTTCCCCGTTGCATGTCCCTGTCACTAGCTACCATTGAATCATAGGTTGGGTATGTTTGCTGGTACAAAGTAGGGATGTAATGTGTTTTCGTGATGTTTATGTTTAAGTATGCATGTTCGAAATTATGTGAATATTGAATTTGTTGTCCGAAATTTTGTGAAAAAGTAATGTGTGTGTGCAACGTGTGGCAGTGAATGTACTCACTGTTGGAGGTGTGAAATGTCATGTTTAATCCTTGTATTTTATGTGCAAAAGTTGCACACAACGTCATGTTCATATGGGGTGTGAAGTTACTGATTTTGAATGAAAAACTCTTTGCTAATGTAACTACTAAACTACACCTAATAATGCAATAAATGTTTCATGAAATACCCTAAGAACTAACGTGAAAAGGTTGATGAAAGGAAGCTAAAAATTATAATCAAATTTCCAGCTTGGTGTACTTTAGTTTCGGTCAAAAACAAGGTTAAGAATCTGGGTTTTTAAATGAAAATAAAATAGGTGAGGTCATTGGGGATTGAACCCAAGACCTCACATGTAAAGGATGCTAAAAACGTAAAGGGGTAAATGGGGTTAAGGGGAATCGAACCCGAGTGACCATGGGAATTCGCGAAAAGAAAAGAAAATGGGGCTGGGGGGAATTAAAATCGGGCCTACTGGTTGAGGGAGAAGAGAACAAGAATTAAATAAATAAATGGGAGGCGTGGGAATCGAACCCACGACCTCCAGGCTGCGTATGAGAAGAGAAATTAAAGAAAAAGAAAATGTGAGGCGTGGGAATCGAACCCACGACCTCAGGGCTAGAAAGGAGAATGGCGGAATTAATTAAAGAAATAAAGTGAGGCTGTGGGGGCTCGATCCTACAACCTCACTGCCAAACGCCTAACTTAGTGGATTTTTTTAATTAAAAATAAAAATATGAGGCTTTGGGGGTTCGAACCCACCACCTCACAGCCTCTAGCGAAATTAAAAGTAAAAACAAAGGAGGCTGTGGGGGTTCGAACCCACAACCTCCCAATTCCCAGCGAAAATTAAGAATAAATAAAAGAGGCTGTGGGGGTTTGATCCCACAACCTCTTGGTTTAGGCGAAATGGAATAAGAATATCTTAAGGAAAAATAAAAAGGGGTTGTGGGGGTTCGAACCCACAACCCTTCGGCCAAATTAAGAGGAAAACGAAGGAGAAAATTAAAGATAGAATGTTGATGTTGGGGTTCGATTTAGAGTCCCAATGTCATGAAAACTAAAAAAATAAAATCAATGAAAAATGTAAATGTTGTCCAAGTGATTCGAACTTGGGTTCCCTTGCCCAATTTTCCATATTGATACATAAGTCATACGTGAATTAAACGTTCCAGAATAATGCCACCTACTTAGATTGAAATCAAGATTTTGGCACATATACCAGATACATAAGTCTTGTACTACATAATCTTAGGAATGTATGATTCACTTAACGAACTATGAATGAAGCCACATGGCTTGTATGTATAGACCCATAAGTCTAACATACGTTTAAAAGTAAGTGAACCTAAGATGCATGTAATGAAATAATGAAATGAACAATGAAATGATGAAATGAACAATGAAATGATGAAACCCTAGAAGGGTTAAGTAAGGGTGTGAAACACACTAAATGGCCAAGTGCATTGGCATATGATGAAATAAACATTCACGTAATAAGGGGTGAGTAATTATGAAGAGAAAATGTGCTAATGATAATGAATGTGGTGTCAACATGATATGAGGCTAATGCAAAGGATGAGAGCAATCTCAAATGAACCTAAGTAAAAGTTACCAAAACGTACTCACCTATGAGAGTGTAAGATAATGAAGAGACCAGTCTCTATGAACACTCTAATGAAAGTATTGAGATTAACACACTTAATACTAATGATGAGATGAGAAATCATCTAATGAGCTATGATGTCCTCATACTAGAAGCCAACTTCCATCACGTATGAGTTGAATGTAATGGAACTTTATACTGAGCACCGATAGACTAGCTATGAGTGGTGATGCCTTCTTTTGGGAAGGGCGGAGGTTCACGTAACTCTTATGAGATGAGATTGTCCGTCTTGCCGGGTATGGGTCTCCTTATATCTCCTAGTCTTTGAACCTATACTGCCAATATAAGGATCTGGCGAGGTTAAATTCCCATGTACGCTAGAATATTTTGGGTCACTTTGGCCGGTGATTCCACCTCTTTTCAGTGTGTGGGAGACACTGGATTTAATGATGCTCACATGATCTATGTCGGTTAAAGTTAAAGTTCCCATTGAATGAATGAGGCCAGCCTCAAATGAAGCACATAATGAAATGAATGATACCAAAGGTGTTAGGATAGGATAATTAAGAGGTGATCTAGACTCAAGTAATTACACTAGGTTATTCTTGATCATTGCACAGCAAACCCGATGAAAATCATAAACTACATCCTAGGTATAACTGGTGTTCACACTGGCCTATGAACGAAAATGAAATGAAGTACGTATGAATGAATGGAGCAGACTCTTTGTTTACTAATGAAGACTCCCTAGTTGAGGTCCCATATGTTGAGCCCTCATTTTGGAAAGTCTTAATGTCAAGTCCATGATTCCAAGGTCTCATGGCATATGAATGAATGTTATAAAAGATGTTGTGTGCTGTATGCTATATGCTATGTGCTATGTGTAAGATGTTATGTGCTGTGTGCAAATGATAAGTATGATGGTGCATGTTACTCTCATGGCATGACTTTCCTAATCCGAATTTGGAAAGTTCACTAACTTTTCTAATCCCAATTTGGCAAGTTCACTGACTTGACTTTCCATAATCATGTTGTTAGGAAAGAGCTATCCTTTCTCATGCATGTCCTTGGTGTGTGCTTGCATATACCCATACTTAGTACAAGTGTGTACTAACCCTATACAACTCTACAATTTTAGGTGCAGGCACAAGTGGACGCTAGAGCGTACAGGTTGACTTTGCAGCTATCCGGGCGTGGAGCTTTCATCCGGACTTGATAGGACCTCATGCTTTCGAGGATGTCTACCGTTACTATCTAGCTTAGATATAGGCTTTAGCTAGTGGAGCATGTTCCACTAGCGTTTCTTTGCTGTTTTATTCAGACATTGTATTGGTGCCATTTTGGCAAGTACATCTTTATTACTATATTATACTATTGCTTTCATTTGATGATCTTCATATTAGATGGTTGATGGTGAACAATTATGTAATAATGAGAATGTTTAATAAGTATGTTAAGAAACAAAAAGTTTCAAATTTTCTGCTAAAATTAACCTAGATGAAGTAAGAAGGACGTAAGTAGGCTTGTCTGCGACCTCTGAGAGGTCAACGACGCCAGTCTCGTCTGGGGTCTAGATTTCGGTCGTGACAAAGTTGGTATCAGAGCACTAGGTTAAATTCCGAGTATAATAAGTTCAGATCAACCACATTGAGTAGTTTCTAAGTCATGGTAGTGAAGTGCACCACTATCCTGAATTAGAGACTGCATAATGCATAGGAAAATTTCCCTTCTTCTGATCTTATAGTGCTTTTCCTAATGTCTAATTTCTTGGTATTATGAGCGTGTCTAACATCAATTCTTATTTTTTTCAGAGAATGAATACAAGGAGGAACGTTGCTCAGAGGAGAGGAGGAGCAGCTGCTGGGAACAATCAGGTTCCACCCCAGGCTCCAGCTGAAAGAGTGGATAGGCCAGTTAACCCAGCTGGGTTGACTGATGCTGAGGTGAAGGCATCTCTAGCCCAGATGGCACATGACATTACTATGCAGGCCCAGGCTATGACTACTCAGGTCAACCGGCAGGATGTTCAGAGGGAGAACCCACTGGTTTGTAGCATGGCTGACAGGCTGAGAGACTTCACGAGGATGAATCCTCCTATTTTCACAGGGTCCAAGACTTCAGAGGATCCCCAAGAGTTTGTTGACGAGGTGCATAAGATTTTGGTGTCTATGGGGGCCACAGATACTGAGAAGGCTGAGCTGGCTTCCTATCAGCTCAAGGATGTTGCACAGACTTGGTGCAAGAGGTGGCAGAATAGCCGAGCTTTGGGCGGAGTTCCAGTCACTTGGGAGTTATTTAAGACAGCCTTTCTGGAGAGATTTTTTCCCAGAGAGATGAGGGAAGCCAAGGTTAAGAAGTTCATCAGCCTTAAGCAGGGATCTATGACAGTCAGGGAGTATTCCCTGAAATTTGTTAAACTATCCAGGTATGCTACTTTCCTTAGTATCTAACAACAAGGATGAGATGAGTACTGAAGTTTGTTAAATTATCCAGGTATGCTACTTCCTTTGTGTCTAACAGCAGGGATGAGATGAGCACGTTCCTCACAGGAATCAATGGAGATCTGGAGGAGGAGTGTCGGTCTGCGATGCTCCATTATAATATGGACCTCTCCAGGTTGAATGTGCATGTCCAACAGGTAGAGGACAGCCGCAAAAAGAGAGGTATTCGTGATGCTAGGAGGCCTAAGCCTCAAGATCAGGCAGGTCCCAGCCATGGAGGCCACAGAAACAATTTTGGCGTCCGTGAGCAGCCCAGGTTCAAGAAGGGGCAACAGAGTTCTAGGAACTCTAATTTTCAGAGGAGTACAGCACTTAGAGGAGGCAGACCTGAGCCCAAGAAGGGCAATGGAAGTGAGATGCAGGGTCCTAAAAAGAATTGTGCTAAGTGTGGCCGTGCTCACAGTGGAGAGTGCAGACAGGGCACTAATGCCTGCTTCGGTTGCGGTAAGAGTGGGCACATGGTTAGAGACTGCCCACAGAACAGAGGTCAGGCTGGAGGTAATGCTCAGCCTAGGCCTAATCCACAGGGTGCAGCAGCAGCCGAGCCTCCAAAGAGGAACAGGTTCTATGCCCTGAAGGGCAGGGAGGAGTAGGAGAAGTCCGCTGATGTGGTCACAGGTATGCTGCAAGTATTCTCAACTTCTGTTTATGCTTTACTTGATCCAGGGTCTACGCTTTCCTTTGTAACTCCTTTGCTTGCTCTCACTTTTGAGATATTGCCTGAAGTTCTACATGATCCTATAGTGGTTAGTACACCTTTAGGAGAGAAAGTAAGAACTGATAGAGTATACAAGGATTGCCCAATAGTTGTAAGTTGTAAGACTATGTGTGCAGACTTGGTTGAGTTACCCATGCATGATTTTGATGTTATTCTTGGCATGGAATGGCTTCACAGTTGTTATGCTTTCTTGGATTGTCGTAGTAGAGTGGTCAGATTTTGTTTCCCTGATGAAGATGAGCTAGTCTGGGAGGTGTACAACTCGAGTCCTCCTAACCTCTTGATTTCGAACCTTAAGGCCAATAAAATGATGTCCAAGGGGTTATTGTGTCATCTTGTGAGTGTTAACGATTTAGATCATGACATTCCTTCCATAGACTCAGTGCCTGTAGTGAATGAGTTCCTAGATGTATTTCCTGATGTCACGACTGGAATCTAGACCCCAGACGAGACCGGCATCGTTGACCTCTCAGAGGTCGCAGACAAGCCTACTTACGTCATTCTTACTTTACATAGGTTAATTTTAGCGGAAAAATTGAAACTTTTTGTTTCTAAATATTGCTTACTAAACATTTCTAATACATTTGTAATTTGTTCACCATCAACCATCTAACATTAAGAGATAATCAAATGAAAGGAATAGTTCAATAAATCTTAATTGTATAATTGCCAAAATGGTCCAATACAAAGTCTGAATCAAAACAGGAAAGAAATGCTAGTGGAACATGCTCCACTAGCTCAACTCTAAAACTAAACTGGAATGTAAAAACAGTAGCATCCTCGAAAGCATGAGGACCAACCAAACTACAGATGAATGCTGACGTCCGGATAGCTGCAACAATGATCCTGTAGCTCTATCGCCTACTTGTGCCTGCACCTAAAATAGTATAGATGTATAGGGTTAGGACACACTTGTACTAAGTATGGGTATATGCAAGCACACACCAAGGACATGCATGAGAAAGAATAGCTCTTTCCTAACGACATGATTTTTGGAAGTTAATTCAGTGGACTTGCCAAATTGAGATTAGGAGGTTCCCAAATTTTGATTAGGAAAGTCAATGAGCTTTCCAAATTTGGATTAGGAAAGTCAGTGAGCTTTTCATATTTGGAATAGGAAGCTTATGCCATGAGAATAACATACATCATCATACTTTTCACATTTGCAAACAACACATAACATTTACACGTAGCACATATCATATAGATTACAACACACTTTCTATGTAGCACATAACTCCTTTAATATCATTAATTCATATGCCATGAGACCTCGGAATCATGGACTTAACATTAAGACATCCCAGAAATGAGGGCTTAACAGATGGAACCTCAACTAGTGAGTCTTCATTAGCATACACAGAGTCTGCTTCGTTCATTCATACGTACTCCATTTCATTTCGTTCATAGGCCAGTGTAAACACCAGCTATACCTAGGATGTAGTTTAAGACTTTCATTAGGTTCGTTGTGCAATGACCAAGAATGACCTAATGTCATTACTTGAATCTAACTCACCTTTTGATTATCCTATTCTAACACCTTTGGTATCATTCATTTCATTATGTGCTTCATTTGAGGCTGGCCTCATTCATTCATTGGGAACTTTAACTTTAACCGAAATAGATCATGTGAGCATCATGAAATCCAGTGTCTCCCCCACACCGAAACGAGGTGGAATCACCGGCCAAGGTGACCCAAAACATGCTAGCGTACATGGGAGTTTAACCCCGCCAGATCCCTATATTGGCAGTATAGGTTCGAAGACCAGGAGATATAAAGAGACCCATACCCGGCAAGCCGGACAGTCTCATCTCATGAGAGTTACGTGAACCTCCGCCCTTCCCAAAAGAAGGCATCACCGCTCATAGCTAGTCTATCGGTGCTCAGTATAAAGTTCCATTACATTCAACTCATACGTCATGGAAGCTGGCTTCTAGTATGAGGACATCATAGCTCAATAGATGATTTCTCATCTCATCATTAGTATTAAGTGTGTTAATCTCAATATTTTTATTAGAGTGTTCATAGAGACTGGTCTCTTCATTAACTTTACACTCTCATAGGTGAGTACGTTTTGGTAACAATTACTTAGGCTCATTTGAGATTGTTCTCATCTTTTACATTAGCCTCATATCATGTTGTCACCACATTCATTAACATTAGCACAATTGCTCTTCATAATTACTCACCCCATTTTACGTGAAAGTTCATTTCATCATATGCCATGTACTTGGCAATTTGCGTATTTCACGCTCTTACTTAACCCTTATAGGGTTTCTTCGTTTCTTTACATACATCATAGGTTCACTTATTTTTAAGTGTATGCTAGACTTATGGGTCTATACATACAAGTCATGAGGCTTCATTCATAGTTCGTTAAGTGACTCAAATCTTCCTAAGATTATGTTGTACAAGACTTATGTATCTTGTATATATGCCAAGATTTTGATTTTTATCTAAGTAGGTGGCATTATTCTTGAACATTTAATTCACGTATGACTTATGTATCAATACGAAAATTTGGGAAAGGGAACCCAAGTTCGAATCCCTTGGACAATACTTACATTTTTAGTCTTCATGATATTGGGACCCTAGGTCGAACCCCAACATCAACATTTCTTTTTAGTTCCTTTTCTCTAGAACTTCTCTCCTTTGGCCGAGGGGTTGTGGGTTCGAACCCCCACAGCCCCCTCTTATTTTCCCATTTATTTTCCTTGTCCATTTCGGCTTAACCAGGAGGTTGTGGGATCAAACCCCCACAGCCTCTCTTTATTTTTTTTTCTTTATTTCGCTTGGGACTTAGAGGTTGTGGGTTCGAACCCCCACAGCCTCCTTATTTTCATTTTCATTTAAAAGTTAACTACTTAAGTGTTGGCAGTTAGGTTGTGGGATCGAGCCCCCACAACCTCACTTTTTTTCTTTTTAATTTCTCTCTTTGTCTCCTTCTTCAGCCAAGAGGTGGTGGGTTCGAAGCCCACTCCTCCCATTATTTTTATTAATTTAAAATTCCCTTCTTACTCTCTTGTTTGACCGAGAGGTTGTGGGTTCGAATCCCACACCTCTTTTTTTTTTTTCCAGCTTTCATGTAGTGAGGTCTTGGGTTCAATCCCCACTGACCTCACATATTTTAAATATATTTTTAAACCTCTCAACCTTAAGTATTCTGGCCGAAAATTCCATCACCAAGTGCTGGAAATTTTATTAATTTTTCTATCCTTTATTTAACAACATTCATACGTTCGTTTTGAGGTACTTTCATGATTCGTTTAACACATTCTTAGGTGTAGATTCATTGTTGTTTTAGCTTAGATTTTTCCACTTATGATCAGCCACCTTACACTTCATTTAACATCACAATTTACACACCTTATGCACAATAATTCCAATCATCAAACAACCCATTTTAAGACTTCATGGAGAACAACAACAAACATTTTACACATTGCACCACATCATTTTCGGTTGACATCATTGAACATGCTTATTATTTCCAATCATAAAATCACAAGGAACATCATATTTCACACTTAGCTACCAGCGACCATACCAACAACATGATTTCTAACTAATTTAGATTGAAATCGGAAGGAGACTAGGGACAAGGAGTTCAACATTCAAGGGGACAACCCTAGTTTCATATGTCGACTTTTGTAGAAAGAAATTTCTCTTGGAGAAAGGATTACAAGAGAGAAAACCCATACATTGTTGTAGCTTTCCACACCTTCCAAGTGCTGCCAAACTCCTCCCCTAAACCTTCAACACAAACCCGTCGAGAAGATGATGCAATGTTTTCGTTTCTTAAGTTAGCTTGCTTGCTTGTATATTTTTTTTTGTAAGTTCTTTGAGTTTAGAGAACTTTTGATTGCTTTCTAATGTTTTTATATTCTGTTTTTGCAGCCAAGAAAAATAATTTGGATGACAGAGAGAGAGATTTAGGCTTGAGGGAGAGAGATAGTGTGAGATAGTGCATCTTAAAACTAGGATAGTTGGCAAGACTTAGTCAATTTAAAAAAACATTAATTAATAAATAAATAAATAATAAATAATAATAAAATCTGATTTTCCTTTTTACATCAGCCATTAATTATAAATTTATTAAATTAATTCACCAATAATAAAAAAAATCATATTAAATCCTTGTTCCCACCTAGGTTCGAACCCGGGTGGAGCAAGACTTCATTTCAAGAGACCAATTTCGGCTCTCTCTCCCCAAATTGCCCCTCCACTTTATTAAATAATTAATTAATTATATATTTAGGGTAATTACTATACTACCCCTAGCCTGGTAAAAGACCATTTTACCCTTAGACCCTCAAAACTTAAAATTTCTTCTTTTTAAGTCCGGTAAAGACTCCTTCGATTAAATCTTCATTTTCGAGAGCCTTACTTGGTTGGTTCCAACCTTTCCAAGCTCAACTAACTCCCTAAGTTAGTTGGCTTGGTCGTAGTAAGGGTTCTGAGGTCTGGTTCTACGCGTATCAATCCGTGTGAACCTTGGTCTAATCGCAAGCATTCTTGACACCTTAAACATTTAGCTTATTCATTTTTTTAGGGTTGTTACATTATCCCCCCCTTAGGAACATTCGTCCCCGAATGACACTACTCTTTACTAACAATAAGTATGTCATCTATAGAACGTACACATACGTAGGTAATTCAATACTTCCATGGGTGAATATCTGATTAACATCTTAACATGATGGTACACATCCTTGAAACCTACTAGTAGCTTCACATTAATAGACTAAGGAATTCTTCCCTAAACTAGTCTCATCAAAGCATACATCATAAATCAACATAAAAGTCATATAAATGAGCAACCAACATGATGACTTCAAACATATTAACCTCATACTAGGGCATGAACACCATACACAGTCAAATATATGAAAGGCTAATTAAGGATACGCACCCGAGGCTTCATCAGAAGTGCCTTCCCCTGCACCCCTAGACTTGAGTGCGAAGAATCGTTGCTTCCTTGGAGCCTCTTCATTTAGGGAATTAGTCTGAACTCTCTCCTTCCCTTGTTCTTGACTTCTTATATTCGGACAATCCTTCACCATGTGTCCCAGTTTTCCACAGCTATAACAAGCGTTAGAGCCCATCATACACTCTCCAACATGTTGTCTGCCACACTTCCTGCAAGGTTGCCTTTCCTTAGGTGTATATACTTCATTGTTTCTCTTATCTCTGGACTCGAAATCCCTATCATAGAGACCAATGGATGAACTTGACTCCCTTTGGTGGGAGAGTCCCTTCTTAAACCTTGGATGCTCACGTATGCCAAAGTTGTTTCTGTGGCCTCCGTGGCTGGGACCTGCCTGATCTTGAGGCCTAGGCCTCCTAACATCACGAATACCCCTCTTTCTACGGCTGTCCTCCACCTGCTGTACATGCACCATCAACCTGGAAAGGTCCATATTATCATGGAGCATCGGAGACCGACATTCCTCCTCCAGGTCTCCATTGATTCCTGTGAGGAACCTACTCATTTCATCCCTGTTGTTTGAAACCAGGGAAGTAGCATACCTGGATAATTCAACAAGACTCGGTACTCTCCTCAATCTTGCTATTAAATACTAAGGAAAGTAATATACCTGGATAGCTTAATAAACTTCAGGGAATACTCCCTGACTGTCATGGATCCTTGTTTAAGGTTGATGAACTCTTCAACCTTGGCTTCCGTCATCTCTCTGGGAAAGAACCTCTCTAGAAATGTTGTCTTGAACAGCTACCAAGTGACTGGCACTCCACCTAAGACACGACTATCTTGCCACATCTTGCACCAAGTTTGTGCAACATCCTTGAGCTGATAGGAAGCCAGCTCAGCCTTCTCAATATTAGTGGCCCCCATAGCCACCAGGATCTTATGCACCTCATCTACAAACTCTTGAGGATCCTCCGATGTCTTAGCCCCTATGAATATGGGAGGGTTCATCCTCGTGAAATCTTGCAGTTTGTCAGCCATGCTGCGAATCAGTGGGTTCTCCCTCTGAACATCCTGCCGGTTGACTTGGGCAGTCATAGCCTGAGCCTGCATCATGATGGTTTGTGCCATCTGGGCCAAAGATGCCCTCACCTCATCATCGGTCAACCCAGCTGGATTAACCGGCATGGCCACTCCTTCAGCTGGGGCCTGGGGTGGAACTCGATTGCCTCCAGCAGTTGCCCCCCTCCTCCTCTGACCAATAGCCCTCCTAGGGTTCATTCTCTGAAAAATAACAGGGGTTGATGTTAGACACGCTCATAACACCAAGAACTCAGACATTAGGAAAAGCACAATAAGATTAGAAGAAGGGAAATTTTCCTACGCATCATGCAGTCTCTAATTCAGGATAGTGGTACACTTCACTACCATGACTTAGAAACTACTCAATGTGGTTGATGTGAACTCATTATTCTCAGAATTTAACCTAGTGCTTTGATACCAACTTTGTCACGACTGGAATCTAGACCCCAGACGAGACCGGCGTCGTTGACCTCTCAGAGGTCGCAGACAAGCCTACTAACGTCATTCTTACTTTACATAGATTAATTTTAGCGGAAAAATTGAAACTTTTTGTTTCTAAATATTGCTTACTAAACATTTCTAATACATTCGTAATTTGTTCACCATCAACCATCTAACATTAAGAGATAATCAAATGAAAGGAATAGTTCAATAAATCTTAATTATATAATTGCCAAAATGGTCCAATACAAAGTCTGAATCAAAACAGGAAAGAAACGCTAGTGGAACATGCTCCACTAGCTCAACTCTAAAACTAAGCTGGAATGTAAAACAGTAGCATCCTCAAAAGCATGAGGACCTACCAAACTCCGGATGAATGCTGACGTCCGGATAGCTGCAACAATGATCCTATAGCTCTATCGCCTACCTGTGCCTGCACCTAAAATAGTATAGATGTATAGGGTTAGTACACACTTGTACTAAGTATGGGTATATGCAAGCACACACCAAGGACATGCATGAGAAAGAATAGCTCTTTCCTAACGACATGATTTTTGGAAGTCAAGTCAGTGGACTTGCCAAATTGAGATTAGGAGGTTCCCAAATTTGGATTAGGAAAGTCAATGAGCTTTCCAAATTTGGATTAGGAAAGTCAGTGAGCTTTTCAGATTTGGAATAGGAAGCTTATGCCATGAGAATAACATACATCATCATACTTTTCACATTTGCAAACAACACATAACATTTACACGTAGCACATATCATATAGCTTACAACACACTTTGTATGTAGCACATAACTCCTTTAATATCATTCATTCATATTCCATGAGACCTCGGAATCATGGACTTAACATTAAGACATCCCAGAAATGAGGGCTCAACAGATGGAACCTCAACTAGTGAGTCTTCGTTAGCATACACAGAGTCTGCTTCGTTCATTCATACGTACTCTATTTCATTTCGTTCATAGGCCAGTGTAAACACCAGCTATACCTAGGATGTAGTTTAAGACTTTCATTAGGTTCGTTGTGCAATGACCAAGAATGACCTAATGTCATTACTTGAATCTAACTCACCTTTTGATTATCCTATTCTAACACCTTTGGTATCATTCATTTCATTGTGTGCTTCATTTGAGGCTGGCCTCATTCATTCATTGGGAACTTTAACTTTAACCGACATAGATCATGTGAGCATCATGAAATCCAGTGTCTCCCCCACACCGAAATGAGGTGGAATCACCGGCCAAGGTGACACAAAACATGCTAGCGTAAATGGGAATTTAACCCCGCCAGATCCCTATATTGGCAGTATAGGTTCGAAGACCAGGAGATATAAGGAGACCCATACCCAGCAAGCCGGACAGTCTCATCTCATGAGAGTTACGTGAACCTCCGCCCTTCCCAAAATAAGGCATCACTGCTCATAGCTAGTCTATCGGCGCTCAGTATAAAGTTCCATTACATTCAACTCATACGTCATGGAAAATGGCTTCTAGTATGAAGACATCATAGCTCAATAGATGATTTCTCATCTCATCATTAGTATTAAGTGTGTTAATCTCAATACTTTTATTAGAGTGTTCATAGAGACTGGTCTCTTCATTAACTTTACACTCTCATAGGTGAGTACGTTTTGGTAACAATTACTTAGGCTCATTTGAGATTGTTCTCATCTTTTACATTAGCCTCATATCATGTTGTCACCACATTCATTAACATTAGCACAATTGCTCTTCATAATTACTCACCCCATTTTACGTGAAAGTTCATTTCATCATATGCAATGTACTTGGCCATTTGCGTATTTCACGCTCTTACTTAACCCTTATAGGGTTTCTTCGTTTCTTTACATACATCTTAGGTTCACTTATTTTTAAGCGTATGCTAGACTTATGGGTCTATACATACAAGTCATGAGGCTTCATTCATAGTTCGTTAAGTGACTCAAATCTTCCTAAGATTATGTAGTACAAGACTTATGTGTCTTGTATATATGCCAAGATTTCGATTTTGATCTAAGAAGGTGGCATTATTCTTGAACATTTAATTCACGTATGACTTATGTATCAATACGAAAATTTGGGAAAGGGAACCCAAGTTCGAATCCCTTGGACAATACTTACATTTTTCCTTGACTTTATTTTTAGACTTCATGATATTGGGACCCTAGGTCGAACCCCAACATCAACATTTCTTTTTAGTTCCTTTTCTCTAGAACTTCTCTCCTTTGGCCGAGGGGTTGTGGGTTCGAACCCCCACAGCCCCCTCTTATTTTCCCATTTATTTTCCTTGTCCATTTCGGCTTAACCAGGAGGTTGTGGGATCAAACCCCCACACCCTCTCTTTATTTATTTTTTTCTTTATTTCGCTTGGGACTTAGAGGTTGTGGGTTCGAACCCCCACAGACTCCTTATTTTCATTTTCATTTAAAAGTTAACTACTTAAGTGTTGGCAGTGAGGTTGTGGGATCGAGCCCCCACAACCTCACTTTTTTTTCTTTTTAATTTCTCTCTTTGTCTCCTTCTTCAGCCAAGAGGTGGTGGGTTCAAATCCCACTCCTCCCATTATTTTTATTAATTTAAAATTCCCCTCTTACTCTCTTGTTTGACCGAGAGGTTGTGGGTTCGAATCCCACACCTCTCTTCTTTTTTTTCCAGCTTTCATGTAGTGAGGTCTTGGGTTCAATCCCCTGACCTCACATATTTTAAATATATTTTTAAACCTCTCAACCTTAAGTATTCTGGCCGAAAATTCCATCACCAAGTGCTGGAAATTTTATTAATTTTTCTATCCTTTATTTAACAACATTCATACGTTCGTTTTGAGGTACTTTCATGATTCGTTTAACACATTCTTAGGTGTAGATTCATTGTTGTTTTAGCTTAGATTTTTCCACTTATGATCAGCCACCTTACACTTCATTTAACATCACAATTTACACACCTTATGCACAATAATTCCAATCATTAAACAACCCATTTTAAGACTTCAAAACGGAGAACAACAACAAATATTTTACACATTGCACCACATCATTTTCGGTTGACATCATTGAACATGCTTACTATTTCCAATCATAAAATCACAAGCAACATCATATTTCACACTTAGATACCAGCAACCATACCAACAGCATGATTTCTAAACTAATTTAGATTGAAATCGGAAGGAGACTTGGGACAAGGAGTTCAACATTCAAGGGGACAACCCTAGTTTCATATGTCGACTTTTGTAGAAAGAAATTTCTCTTGGAGAAAGGATTCCAAGAGAGAAAACCCATACCTTGTTGTTGCTTTCCACACCTTCCAAGTGCTTCCAAACTCCTCCCCTAAACCTTCAACACAAACCCGTCGAGAAGATGATGCAAAGTTTTCGTTTCTTAAGTTAGCTTGCTTGCTTGTATATTTTTTTTTGTAAGTTCTTTGAGTTTAGAGAACTTTTGATTGCTTTCTAATGTTTTTATCTTCTGTTTTTGCAGCCAAGAAAAATAATGGTGATGAGAGAGAGAGAGATTTAGGCTTGAGGGAGAGAGATAGTGTGAGATAGTGCATCTTAAAACTAGGATAGTTGGCAAGACTTAGTCAATTTAAAAAAAACATTAATTAATAAGTAAATAAATAATAATTAATAATAAAATCTGATTTTCCTTTTTACATCATCCATTAATTATAAATTTATTAAATTAATTCACCAATAATAAAAAAAATCATATTAAATCCTTGCTCCCACCTAAGTTCGAACCCGGATGGAGCAAGACTTCATTTCAAGAGACCAATTTCGGCTCTCTCTCCCCAAATTGCCCCTCCACTTTGTTAAAATAATTAATTAATTATATATTTAGGGTAATTACGATATTACCCCTAGCCTGGTAAAAGATCATTTTACCCTTAGACCCTCAAAACTTAAAATTTCTTCTTTTTAAGTCCGGTAAAGACTCCTTCGATTAAATCTTCATTTTCGAGAGCCTTACTTGGTTGGTTCCAACCTTTCCAAGCTCAACAAACTCCCCAAGTTAGTTGGCTTGGTCGTAGTAAGGGTTCTGAGGTCTGGTTCTACGCGTATCAATCCGTGTGAACCTTGGTCTAATCGCAAGCATTCTTGACACCTTAAACATTTAGCTTATTCATTTTTTTAGGGTTGTTACACCTGATGATTTGCGTGGAGTCCCTCCCCCTCGAGAGATTGATTTTGGTATCGACTTAGAACCCGATATTAAACCAATTTCAATTCCTCCTTACAGAATGGCTCCAGCTGAACTCAAAGAGTTGAAGCTGCAGTTAAAAGATCTCACTAATAAGGGTTTCATTCAGCCGAGCATATCCTCTTGGGGCGCTCCAGTGTTGTTTGTGAAAAAGAAAGATGGAACCCTTAGAATGTGTATCGATTATCGGCAGCTCAACAAAGTCACTATAAAGAATAAGTATCCACTTCCCAGAATAGATGTTTTGTTCGATCAGCTCCAAGGGTCTAGTTTTTTTTTCAAAAATTGATCTTCGTTCAGAGTACCATCAGCTTAGGGTTAGGGATGGAGATATCCCAAAGACAGCCTTTCGTACCCGTTATGGTCACTATGAGTTTCTAGTCATGTTTGGTCTCACGAATGCACCTGCTGCATTTATGGATCTTATGAACAGGGTCTTCCGTGAATACCTTGACTCTTTCGTCATAGTATTCATTGATGACATTCTCATCTACTCTAAGACCAAGGAAGAGCATGAACAACATTTGAGACTAACCTTGCAGGTACTTAGACAACATCAGTTGTATGCCAAATTCAGCAAATGTGAATTCTGGCTGAGATCAGTGACCTTTCTGGGTCATGTTGTGTCCAATCAGGGCGTGGAGGTGGATCCAGGAAGACTGAGGCTGTGAAGAATTGGCCAAAGCCTCTTACTCCCACTGACATCCGTAGCTTTTTGGGATTGGCTGGTTACTACCGCAGGTTTGTGGAGGGCTTTTCTTCCATTGCTGCCCCATTCACAGCTTTGACTAAGAAGAAAGCCAAGTTTAAATGGACGGAGACTTGTGAGAGGAGTTTCCAGGAGCTCAAGGACAGACTTACTTCAGCCCTGGTGCTTACTTTGCCAAAGTGTGGTGAGAATTACACTGTTTATTGTGATGCATCTAGGGTTGGTTTGGGTTGTGTTCTTATGCAGGTTGGTAAGGTGATAGCCTATGCGTCTAGACAACTCAAGGTTTATGAGAAGAATTATCCCACTCATGACCTAGAGTTGACAGCTGTGGTGTTTGCACTGAAGCTGTGGAGGCACTACTTGTATGGAGTGCATGTGGATGTATTCAAAGACCACAATAGTCTCCAGTACGTGTTCACACAGAGAGAGTTGAATCTACGTCAGCGGAGATGGTTGGAGCTGTTGAAGGATTATGACATGAATGTTCACTACCATCCAGGTAAGGCTAATGTTGTAGCTGATGCTTTGAGCAGGATGAGCATGGGAAGTACAGCCCACGTTGAGGATGACAAGAAGGAGTTGGTGAAAGATGTACACAGACTGGCCAAACTGGGTGTGCGATTGGTTGACTCTACTAGTGGGGATGTTTCAGTTCATCCTAGTTCTGAATCATCCTTGGTAGTTGAAGTCAAGCAGGGTCAGCATCTAGATCCTGTGTTGATGGAGCTGAAGGACTCAGTGCTGATGAAGATGAATGAGTCTTTCGCTTTGGGAGGTGATGGAATACATAGGTATCAGGACAGGCTGTGTGTACCAGATGTGGATGATTTGCGGACCAGGATTGTTGCAGAGGCCCATTGTTCCAGATATTCTATACATCAAGGTTCCACCAAGATGTATCAGGATCTTAAGAAGATTTATTGGTGGGATGGTATGAAGAAGGACATTGCAGAATATGTGGCCAAGTGTCCTAATTGTCAGCAGGTTAAGGCAGATCATCTTAAGCCTGGCGGTCTGACTCAGATTATTGAGGTTCCGACTTGGAAGTGGGAGGCCATTAATATGGACTTCGTGTTTGGTCTTCTGAGGACTAGGAGGCAGCATGACTCCATATGGGTTATTGTGGACAGATTGACTAAATCTGGTCACTTTATCCCTGTGAAGTCCACTTACAGAGCCGAGGATTATACGAGACTCTATATTGATGAGATTGTGAGATGGCATGGAATTCCTTTGTCTATTATTTCAGATAGAGGAGCTCAGTTTACTTCACATTTCTGAAGATCTTTCCAGAAGAGCTTGGGCACGCAGGTAAAGCTTAGTACTTCCTTTCATCCTCAGACTGATGGGCAGGCAGAGCGCACCATTCAGACATTGGAGGACATGTTGAGAGAGTGTGTGATTGACTTCAGAGGTAGCTGGGATGACCATCTACCATTGATAGAGTTCTCGTATAATAATAGCTATCACTCCAGCATTAGGATGGCACCGTTTGAGGCACTGTATGGTAGGAGGTGTAGATCTCCAGTTGGGTGGTTCGAGGTTGGAGAGTCATCCATTTTGGGTCCAGAGATCATTCATGAGGCCTTAGAGAAGGTCAGAGTGATTAGGGACAGGTTGGGTATTGCTTACAGTCGGCAAAAGTCATATGCAGATAATAGAAAACAGCCCTTAGAGTTTGATGTTGGTGACCAGGTCTATCTGAAGATATCACTTATGAAGGGGGTGATGAGGTTTGGCAGGAAGGGGAAGTTGAGTACGAGGTATGTTGGGCCATACGAGATCCTACAACGTGTGGGTGAGGTGGACTATGAGTTGGCATTGCCTGCGGAGCTAGCTTCTGTTCATCCAGTCTTTCATGTATCCATGCAAAAGAAGTGCCTAGGTGATCCAACATCGATTCTACCTGTGGAAGGTTTGGGGGTCGAGGAAGACTTGTCGTATGAGGAGGTACCTGTTGAGATCTTAGAAAGACAGATCAAGCGGCTGAGGAACAAGGAGATTGCCACAGTGAAGGTATTGTGGAGAAATCATCTTGTTGAGGGTGCTACATGGGAGGCTGAGGCCGACATGAGATCTCGCTACCCTCATCTTTTCAGCTCTTGAGGTTAGACTTCCTACTCTTATGTCTCTGTTTCCTTATCTCTCCATATTTTGTTGCTATGGCTTGACTATGCATAGTGATTATGTTTTGATCTGACTGGCATTACGATATATAAGTGATAGTGTCATTCGGGGACGAATGTTCCTAAGGGGGGGATAACGTCACAACCCTAAAAATGAATAAGATAAGAAATGCTTAAGGTGTCAAGAATGCTTGCGATTAGATCAAGGTTCACACGGATTGATGCGCGTAGAACCAGACCTCTGAACCCTTACTACGGTCAAGCCAACTAACTTGGGGAGTTAGTTGAGCTTGGAAAGGTTGGAACCAACCATGTAGGGCTCTCAAAAACGAAGATTTAATCGAATGAGTCTTTCCCGGACTTTAAAAGAGGAAATCTTAAATTTTGAGGGTTCAGGGGTAAAATGGTCTTTTCCAGGACAAGAGTAATATTGTAATTACCCTAAGGAATTAATTAATTAATTAATTAATTTAATTAAATAACCGGTTCGGGTTGGGTCGACCCGAAATGACCCGTTTTCGCGAAATGGTGTCACCCGAGTTTGAGCCCCAATGGAAGCAACAAATTTGTGATTTAATTATTATTTAAAATCTTATTTTTTTGTAAGGGCAAAATGGTTCTTTCACGTATAATTAATTAAATCAGATTTTAAGTATTAAGGAGAGTCCTAAATTGACTAAGTCATTATCTAAGCCTAAACCACTTCACACGTTTCAGTCTCTCACGTCTATTACATTCTCACGTTCAAACTCTCTTGTTTTTTCTTTGCCTAACAAACGTACAAGAACAAAAATTATATCAAAAGTTCTTCAACCTTGAATAACTCATGAAAAAGTCTAAGAAATCAAGCTAATCAAAAACGTTAAGGCAAGGGGAGATAATGTGTTTTCGTGATGTTTATGTTTGCTGGTACAAAGTAGGGATGTAATGTGTTTTCGTGATGTTTAGGTTTAAGTATGCATGTTCGGAATTATGTGAATATTGAATTTGTTGTCCGAAATTTTGTGAAAAAGTAATGTGTGTGTGCAACGTGTGGCAGTGAATGTACTCACTGTTGGAGGTGTGAAATGTCATGTTTAATCCTTGTATTTTATGTGCAAAAGTTGCACACAACGTGATGTTCATATGGGGTGTGAAGTTACTGATTTTGAGTGAAAAACTCTTTGCTAATGTAACTACTAAACTACACCTAATAATGCAATAAATGTTTCATGAAATACCCTAAGAACTAACGTGAAAAGGTTGATGAAAGGAAGCTAAAAATTATAATCAAATTTCCAGCTTGGTGTACTTTAGTTTCGGTCAAAAACAAGGTTAAGAATCTGGGTTTTTAAATGAAAATAAAATAGGTGAGGTCATTGGGGATTGAACCCAAGACCTCACATGTAAAGGATGCTAAAGACGTAAAGGGGTAAATGGGGTTAAGGGGAATCGAACCCGAGTGACCATGGGAATTCGCGAAAAGAAAAGAAAATGGGGCTGGGGGGAATTAAAATCGGGCCTACTGGTTGAGGGAGAAGAGAACAAGAATTAAATAAATAAATGGGAGGCGTGGGAATCGAACCCACGACCTCAAGGCTGCGAATGAGAAGAGAAATTAAAGAAAAAGAAAATGTGAGGCGTGGGAATCGAACCCATGACCTCAGGGCTAGAAAGGAGAATGGCAGAATTAATTAAAGAAATAAAGTGAGGCTGTGGGGGCTCGATCCTACAACCTCACTGCCAAACGCCTAACTTAGTGGATTTTTTTAATTAAAAATAAAAATATGAGGCTTTGGGGGTTCGAACCCACCACCTCACAGCCTCTAGCGAAATTAAAAGTAAAAACAAAGGAGGCTGTGGGGGTTCGAACCCACAACCTCCCAATTCCCAGCGAAAATTAAGAATAAATAAAAGAGGCTGTGGGGGTTTGATCCCACAACCTCTTGGTTTAGGCGAAATGGAATAAGAAGATCTTAAGGAAAAATAAAAAGGGGTTGTGGGGGTTCGAACCCACAACCCTTCGGCCAAATTAAGAGGAAAACCAAGGAGAAAATTAAAGATAGAATATTGATGTTGGGGTTCGATATAGAGTCCCAATGTCATGAAAACTAAAAAAATAAAATCAATGAAAAATGTAAATGTTGTCCAAGTGATTCGAACTTGGGTTCCCTTGCCCAATTTTCCGTATTGATACATAAGTCATACGTGAATTAAACATTTGAGAATAATGCCACCTACTTAGATTGAAATCAAGATTTTGGCACATATACAAGATACATAAGTCTTGTACTACATAATCTTAGGAATGTATGCTTCACTTAGCGAACTATGAATGAAGCCACATGGCTTGTATGTATAGACCCATAAGTCTAACATACGTTTAAAAGTAAGTGAACCTAACATGTATGTAATGAAATGATGAAATGAACAATGAAATGATGAAATGAACAATGAAATGATGAAACCCTAGAAGGGTTAAGTAAGGGTGTGAAACACACTAAATGGCAAGTGCATTGGCATATGATGAAATGAACATTCACGTAATAAGGGGTGAGTAATTATGAAGAGCAAATGTGCTAATGATAATGAATGTGGTTACAACATGATATGAGGCTAATGCAAAGAATGAGAGCAATCTCAAATGAGCCCAAGTAAACGTTACCAAAACGTACTCACCTATGAGAGTGTAAGATAATAAAGAGACCAGTCTCTATGAACACTCTAATGAAAGTATTGAGATTAACACACTTAATACTAATGATTAGATGAGAAATCATCTAATGAGCTATGATGTCCTCATACTAGAAGCCAGCTTCCATGACGTATGAGTTGAATGTAATGGAACTTTATACTGAGCACCGATAGACTAGCTATGAGCGATGATGCCTTCTTTCGGGAAAGGCGGATGTTCACGTAACTCTCATGAGATGAGGCTGTCCGGCTTGCCGGGTATAGGTCTCCTTATATCTCCTAGTCTTTGAACCTATACTGCCAATATAGGGATCTGGCGGGGTTAAATTCCCATGTACGCTAGCATGTTTTGGGTCACTTTGGCCGGTGATTCCACCTCTTTTCGATGTGGGGAGACACTGGATTTAATGATGCTCACATGATCTATGTCGGTTAAAGTTAAAGTTCCCAATGAATGAATGAGGCCAGCCTTAAATGAAGCACATAATGAAATGAATGATACCAAAGGTGTTAGGATATGATAATCAAGAGGTGATCTAGACTCAAGTAATGACACTAGGTTATTCTTGATCATTGCACAGCAAACCCGATAAAAATCTTATACTACATCCTAGGTATAGCTGGTGTTCACACTGGCCTATGAACGAAAATAAAATGAAGTACGTATGAATGAATGGAGCAGACTTGTGTTTGCTAATGAAGACTCCCTAGTTGAGATCCCATATGTTCAGCCCTCATTTTGGAAAGTCTTAATGTCAAGTCCATGATTCCAAGGTCTCATGGCATATGAATGAATGTTATAAAAGATGTTGTGTGTTGTATGCTATATGATATGTGCTATGTGTAAGATGTTATGTGATGTGTGCAAATGATAAGTATGATGATGCATGTTACTCTCATGGCATCACTTTCCTAATCCGAATTTGGAAAGTTCACTAACTTTCCTAATCCCAATTTGGCAAGTTTACTGACTTGACTTTCCATATTCATGTTGTTAGGAAAGAGCTATCCTTTCTCATGCATGTCCTTGGTGTGTGCTTGCATATACCCATACTTAGTACAAGTGTGTACTAACCCTATACAACTCTACAAATTTAGGTGCAGGCACAGGTGGACGCTAGAGCATACAGGTTGACGTTGCAGCTATCCGAACGTGGAGCTTTCATCCGGACTTGGTAGGCCCTCATGCTTTCGAGGATGTCTACCGTTACTATCTAGCTTAGATATAGGATTTAGCTAGTGGAGCATGTTCCACTAGCATTTCTTTCCTGTTTTATTCAGACATTGTATTGGTGCCATTTTGGCAAGTACATCTTTATTACTATATTATACTATTTCTTTCATTTGATGATCTTAATATTAGATGGTTGATGATGAACAATTATGTAATAATGAGAATGTTTAATAAGTATGTTAAGAAACAAAAAGTTTCAAATTTTCCGCTAAAATTAACCTAGATGAAGTAAGAATGACGTAAATAGGCTTGTCTGCGACCTCTGAGAGGTCAACAACGCTGTTCTCGTCTGGGATCTAGATTCCGGTCGTGACACACACTTGACAAATTTCACGAAGTGTGAAACCACAGATATGGAATATGGTCCGTAATTTTAATGTATGGACACATCTTAGGTTTCAATTAGAGACCAGATTTCTGGTACCTATAATCTACGGAAGGGTTCCCCGGATCGTACATCCATTTAAGGACCATATGTCCCCAACGTAGATTGTCACTATAGTTACTGTTTAATTTTCTTGTTTTGTACGTTCTTAGTTATAAAATTATTCCGAGTGTGTTTGTGGTTTGTTTCTGGACTAACAATGCCTGCACATGTGACATGGCACCCAAGAAGGAAGTAACCTACACCAAGAGGGGAAAGTCAAAATATGTTGCCCCAACATTGAGGCAGAGTTATAAGGAAACCGATTAGAGAAGGACCCCGCATATATCCCACCGACCATAATGAGATCCCAACATCACCTAGGTCTACCGAGAATACACTCCAAAAGGTGGTCACCTACGTAGTTAGTGTCTCCCAGTCTTATGAGGATCACACACCAATATGGTCACTAAATGGTTTGGTTTTTGGGTCTTAAGATGGTTCTAATTCTGATTCTGCTGTAGGGTCTACCTCTTGGTCTACTTCCAGCTCTACCACCGGCTCCAGTTCACATTAGAGGGCTGCCTCATCTGATGAGGGTAGCAGTTCAGAAGATGTGCCCATTCCACCTAATACTTACCCTCCTGCGGTGGAAGGGGAACCAAATAGATTATGTATTGAGGGCCAGTGGCAGATCTACCGAGAAGCCAGAAATCTAAATGATAAATAAAGGATGGACGGACACGCAGAGTCTTCATGGGGTTTTACACACCATGCCCGACATTTAATGCCTATTTATGCTTCACAGGTGCGAGTGGATGGATCTAGACCCCAGACCTATAGCGAGGAGATTGTGTACAAGTTCTATGCCTGCTATGATTCAACACTCTGAGTCTTGATTGACAAGAAGTAAAATCCTACAGCGCAGGACCCTATCGCCTCTACTATTGTCCGTAGTTTCTAGGTAGACATTTTACACACCTCTATCGGTAGGTTTCTCTCAATCCCGAGCCCTGATCAAACTTGGGCAATCAAGACAGCCGAGTTTGACTATAGATGGGAGATTCAGCAGACAGGAGACTTCACCCGAAATGCTGCAAATGGAGAGCGTGCAAAGTGGGTCGCAACACAACGGTTGGGCATCCGTAAGGCCACCTTAAATCTTGCATCCAAATTCTTTTGGTTACTGGTGAGGAACAGAGTGTCACCAACTAAGGGTGACAATTTGGTTAAATAGGACAGAGTAGTTATGGTTGAAGCATTGGTAGTGGGACTGGAGATAGACTTTGCCCGCATGTTATTAGCGGAGATTCATGAGCAAGCTTTCAAGACATCCACTACATACCCGTTCCTATGTCTCAAATTCAAGATATACAGGGACTTTGTAGTGCCGATTTGGCACTATGATAAATTGGTGCAAGCTAATCAGACACTGGACATCGGTCTGATTCAAGATGACGCGAATATAAAAGATCCGCAGAGAGGGCCGCGGGTCGATGTGCCAATTGGAAATTATTTTTTGATATTGTGGAGCAGATGCGTGTCGATGATTTTACCCCTTTGGCCCACATAGATGATGTCCTAGCCTCCTCTTCTTAGGCAACAAGTCTGGCCCCTAGCTCATCTCGAGCTACCCCTCCTTTTGGAGCATCATTAGTGCCCCTTGCCCGTATTAAGAAATTAAAAAGCAGATGGCCACACTGCTTCACCATGTGAAGCCCTGGATACAAAAAACCATTACAAAATTTGAGACAAGGATGGAGCAGTGGATGGATACCATGGTTGATCAAAAGGTTCAGGCGGTCCACAAGCACCTTGATGCCTTTGGGTTGAGAGTGCTTGCACAAACATCCCCCATCATATATCTTTCTTCTATCTGGATAGTGTTGGCAAGTCTCCAGGATTATATTGACTCTATTCTTGCTACGACTATAGAAGAGAAAGAGTCTAACATCGCCGATGTTGGCTGAGCATTCGATGCTTAATGTTTTTTTCAACAGGCATACAAAGGAGAACCCTAAGCTCGCACGTGCCTGATGTAAGAGGCACTTATCTAGCCGTACTGTCTAGGACACTGAGTATGAGAAACAAAAGAAGAAGGAGCGCAAGTAGGAGCAACATGCAAGTAAAGACTCCATAGATGAGTAGCTGATGCATCAGAGGGCCTGTGAGATGTTCACTGGGGCATTGAGTTCTATGCCCGTAATGGAGGTTCTACCTATTGTGTCATGTGATATGAGCACCACTGATGGTGCGTTGATATCGACCGATACCACTACTGATGGTTCTTTGACAAAAGATGTAGGCACTACTTAAGGTTTCCCCAATGTTTCTGAAGAGGAGTTCAGGAAATCAGACCACCTGCTTATTGATGATAGTTCGGTGCTATGGGTCACATGTTTACTTCACTCAAATCAATTACTTTCTACTACTTTTGTGTGCATTAGATACAATTGCACCTATTTTTTTAGGGGTATGGGTTGGGTAAATGGATTATGTGTGATGGGTTAATTCTGAGTAACCCAACTTATAATTCTCTCTTGGGGTTTTCTTGTCGGTGTTCTTTTCCCCCAAGAGACTGCTTAATTTTTGTTGAACTGGCATGTGTTAGGATTGTTTGTGTAGAAGCATGAGGAATAATAAAGCATGATGGCATTAGTTTCTTTGAGAAAAATGATACACGTCCAAAAATTGAGATATGTGCTAAAATCTTTAGGCTTGAATGAGTTGAATCTGTTGGATCTGAACATGACATGGTAATGAACCAATTCAATTTTATGAATTAATCTCTGACTTAAATTGGGTAATCTTGTAATATAATAATTGAACTATGTGGCAAGAGTGCATAAGAATAATTTATTGTTTAAGCAGTTTTGCGCAAATCTAGACCATGCTCGATTACTCCTGCTAAGATAATCTACTCTAGAGGCTAGGAAGAGATCACATGCCCTTGTTCTAAAAAGTCCACTAAATGCCTAAATAATCCAACCAAATGAAATAATTGTTCCCGTTGACCCAACTGAGTTGAGCCTCAATGAGACAAATACTTTCTAAATCTCTAACTCACCTTCCCATAATCTACTGTGTTTGACCCGGTTCCTCCTTGGACATGTGCATCTCAACTTAGGCAAAAAGACTAAGTTGAGTGTGGCTAAGGTAAAAGTGACTTCAATCTTGGCCTTCATCCGACATCGGGTATTGTGCACCTCAATTGATGGAAAATCCATAAGTTGAGGGTGGCTATGAAAGAGGAAATCAAAAGAAAAATGGGTATGAAAAGAGTTGGTGTTTAAAAAGAAGAGGATGTGACTTTGTGTGAATGAAATTGAGTAAAATTCTTGAGAAGTCAAAGAAAAGAAAAAAATGCATGAAAGAGAAAAAAATAATAAAAAATAAAGAGCTACAAAGTCTAAAAGTCACATCCATAGCAGGAAAGCCTAATTTAATGTCAAGGAGGGCATAAAGTCACTAATACACTAGGAATGAATTACTATTATTAGGATTACCCAGTTATGATCTTATGGAAAAACTTATGCCGTAGTTACTTTCTCATCTTGATAACAACTAAAGTTTGAATCTTGCTCAATGTTTACTTATACAACTTACCAAATTTGTTTCACAAATCCTCCCTTCTTTAATTAATATTTTGGAAATACATTGGCTAAATGAATATAATCGTTACTTAAGTTTAACTGTAAGACATTTTCCTCGTGGGATCGACCCTAACCTAAAAGTTTGATTCTTTAGTTGATAACAATTGCTTATGCTTATTTAGGGAAGTGTAATTTGAGCGTATCATAAGTCAATCCTTTAAGACATCCATGGAATAAGTAGTAGGCAAAACCTTATATGCTAGTGTAGTACTTAGAGCCCTGTTAATTACAATATTAATGTAATCACTACTACACATGACTTCCTTCCCCCCCGACCATGATCGACTACACCGGTATAAACGCACTAGCCTTTTCTTCCCCTTGGGCCCCAACTCTACGTTTGTTGTATAAAACTCATGGACCCATGTAGGAATTTAGGATCCTCGAAGTGTGGTGAACTGATCGAACCGGTGGAAATTGAGGATGTCCCTCACTCTAGAGTATCTGCCCTCAAGGCCCTCAATGGATAGCAGTTTCTCCTCTAAATTTCCTACAATCCATCGGCTTTCAATCTATTAAGTAGTTGGGGAGGATGAACAACTGGTGGCACTAGAGCCACATGAGGTATCGGAGTTGGCACTATTTCTTTTGTATAAGGGGTGCTATTGGGACTCACGTTGATTTAGGATGAGACCTAGACCAAATCTCATCTCTCCTGGACTGCAGTGGCTGGTTATTTTTTTTCCTGAGAACGTAGTTTGGGAGACTTCATAGTTGGAGGTTTTCTTCGAAACTTAAGTCATCGGCCTCTTGCCTTTACCCTTGCCTCCCTTTTAAGGTGATTTCCTTCCCCTCTTGAGAGGATTGGCTACCTCTTTATTAATCTCAATGTCATGTTCTCTCTTGACATGTCAAGGTTTGTTCTAACCATATCTGTAAAACATCAAAAAGAGTTAGGAACAGTTCCAGTAAAACTATAGAAAATAGTAGCAGACAGACTCGCCGAATTGCTTTGGCGAGCCAGATCAGGATTGACGAATCAATTGGCTTTAAATATTTCTAGAAAAATGGTATGTTAGTGATGAGAAGGGCCTTTAGGTGAATCACCAACAAGATTCGACAAGAAAGGATTACCCCGCTGAAAGTTAAAGTGTATTTTAAGGTTTAGGGGCATAAAAAGGGCTATCAAGAAAGACAATGGGCGAGTCGCGGACTGCACTCGGCAAAATTAGGCTTCTCGTCGAAAGTTATAGAACCCAAACTTAATTTTTTCTTGAAACTAAAGGCGATAATTGGGATTTGGTGAAATATCGAGTAGTTCAGCGAGCTTCACCATCTTACAAAAGGACCCAACGTGCCTACTCTCAACCTCAACTTCAAAAATTTAACCCCGCATCCCCCTGAAAACAAAATCAAAGCATACACTCATTCAATTAGAATTAGACCCATACTACCCATGCCCCTAGGATACTCAGACTTCTCCTGGTTTGGCAATTTTACGACATACACCATTTTGAATGACGTCAAATACTGTATCATTGGGTAAAATACATTATTTAGCATAAAACTGGGTTAATTGGACTTCATCCGACTAGACCCAACAACAAATTAACACAACCCATCAATTTTAAGGCATGCAAATTTTGGGAAATCAACGATTAGGCAATTTAGGTAAGATATTCAAATTAAAACAAGAATTTAAATAAATAGTTACGATGAGAGAGGCCCATCATACATCACTAATATAAGAACAATCGCAAATGAGTAAAAGCTGCTAAATATAATTTTGGGGTTTCGAAAATCAATCTTCTATGTCGAATATATAAGTTGTAAATATAGATGTCAACCATATCCATTCCAAACACACAATTGATAATTAATACGTGATAGAAACACAAGAATAATAGGAAAGTAAGGTGTGGGTGTGTGTTTTGAATGTTGAAAAGTGAGGGAATGTGAAAGATTTTGAACTTTTAAAGTATTGGCTATTAAAACCGTCCAGTTCTCACCAATTCGGCGACATTAGTCTTACACGCCGACCCACTTAGTGATAAGAAGATTGGGTACTAACCTCACCAAGTTTTATAGACACTAAAATTAATATGGAGGTTCAAACGGAAGACAAGGCGATTCACTAATTCGCTCCTGGGCTCACCTAGTTTTACAAACTCAGAAATTCCATGAGTCCAAAACCGGTCCTGGTCGGGCTCGCAACCACTTTAGCCAGTGTCCAACTGGACATTTTTATTGCCAATCTTCACCTTTCAAACACGTTCCACATTTTTACCTGCACAATGAACATACAATTATTTCAGAAACAAAACGAAAGCAAATAAAACTTGGGTTGCCTCCCAAGTAGCGCCTTTGTTAACGTTGCGACATGACGCAACTCCATGCTCAAACCTCAATCATGGGGTTGGCCATAGTTTCACTAGGCAACCCCATTTTTGTCTCGGGTTTAAATGAAATGAGATTTGAGTCTTTCTAAGTGTCGACACATCTTCCTTCATCTCTTTCAAAATTTCTTCAGACCCTTAACCTTGTTCAGAATACAAGAGACCATATCCTTAGATCGGTAACCCTCCAATGACACTCGTGGGGAGGAATATATGTGTCCTTCTACCCATCCCTTTCCTTTTACGTTGGATTACGATCCATCCACCCTCTATCACGATCTATACAATCTTCATCCATGCTCCAACCTTGGTGACCACCCTTCCTCAGGTAGTTTGCACGATAATCACATCTTTTTGGTTGGCTTGGAAATTCACCTTTTCGTTGTAAAACACCTCAAACTTTTTCTCATCGGGATTTACACACCAAACACCCACAATATTGAGACTTTGAGCACCAACTCCCATGACATGTTTGCAAAAAATATAAGGTTATGTCATGATCTTCACCATGTTGTGATCCCTCTCTTCGTCATTCTCAAGATGCTCCTTGGTCAATTTAAATTTGAGAAGGGAGACATGATCTTCATGAGTGTACCAATCCCGATTAATTTTGGTCATACCGATTAAAAGTTGTGCTTCTATAACGTAAGGTTGTTGCATCAAACCACCTGGAGAAAGTTTGTCAACCACACCCTTGTTCACCGAATAAAGGCTTTAGTAAAAATAGTGGAGCAAAACGTTGTCGGGCAAACCATAAGCTGGGAATTCCAGCACCAACTTTTTGAATCGTAGCCAAGTCTCATGAATTGGCTTATCCTCTAAAAGCTTGAAGCTATGGATGCCGTCCCGAAAGGGTCAAAATTGCACTTGAAATTCGGTGACAAGCTCTTCCCATGAAGTGATTGATTCTCGTGGCTATTCATCCAGCCACTTACATGGTTCTCCCATTATAGAAAATAGGAACAACCTCAATCGGACTGACTCTTGGGATATGTTCTTAAAGGAGATGGCACACAAATATCAACAAAGTTTCTAATATGCTCTTAGGGATCCTCATCAATCAGCCCACCAAACAACCCTTTCAATTGCAAGAGCTGCAAATAGTACTTCAATATGGAACATAGTGTTCCCTTCATGTAGAGGGACGTGAATGGCACCAATTCCACCCTTTAGATGACGGTCATAAACATTCGACTCATTTACTTCGTTTAGGTTTCCGATTTCATCTTGGTGGCCCACCTGGCTATCATTGCTTCCGTTCACACATACTCTCTATTTTAAAACAAAATCAAGTAAACCAAAACTAAAAGTAACTAGATTCAACTATGAATAACGAGAAGAAAAATCAACTTAACCAAACAATCTTAACCAACACCACTTCTCGGCAGCGGCGCCATTTTTATTGAATAACGTTATCAAAAGATACTTCATCAAATTCTAAGAGCCAAGAATCGTTAATCGTATATAACCAAACTAAATGAGTTGAGGTGGAATCCCACAGGGAGTGGTACGTGTTTAAGATTTAATAGAAAAGTGTAAATATGTTCAAATCACCAGAATGAATAAAATTTATCGAATAAAAACATAATTTAAATTAGGGGATGACACGAATGTCAAATAACAGGGGATTTTAGTTTTAATTATCAACTACAGGTGCAACAAACAATATGGAATAACAATAATAAGACAGATTCTTGGGATGTGATTCAATTTTTTGCTAATATAAAAAAATGGGTGATTTCAAATATTAGAAAATAGTTGAATGCTAGTGACTAAGCTGAGCCATAGAAGGAATAAATTTTCTCTCAAACAATTTACACGAAATAAAGTTGGTTTCGCTCGAACGCCAACAAGAAAGAAAATAAGACCACCCTACACCTTAGCCTATTCACTTACTAAATCTGACTATGGGAATGAGTTTATGATTCAGTCTCTCGAGCTCAACCCATATAAACCCAGTAACCACTGACCATGAATCAATAATCTTTATTTTAAAATTTCTCTCTCGAACAAGCCAAAAACACGAAGGAAGAACTCATTTGCAACTAAAATTCATTAAAATAAACCACAACTACAAATTAAAATCACTTTTAAACAACATTTAAACTATCAATTAGCCATACTCATAAACTAAGTCATCCCATAATCACATAATCACACCCCAAGAATTTTTGTTTTAGTTAGACATCAGAAAATTATAAAAATCGTTATTAAATTATGTTTCCATCAACTAAGTAAGATTAGTTTTGTTTTTACGATGCTACAAGTTGAAGAATCTCTAAGATCTAGTTATAATTTCTCGAAAGTGAAAACTTCAATTCCCCAAAGCATAGGAAAAACTTAGTCTCAATACTCAAAGTTCAAACCCCAAAATTACTCTAATATATGTTAAGAAAAAAATTTGATAAAATATTATATACTAAACTTAATGTTTGAAAATGTATTTATAGTCGCCAAAAATATGTTGCAAAGGGTCATTTGGTGCAGTAAGTAGGGCTCGCTGATCAGTTCACCGATCCACCCTTTGGTCAAAGTCTTCACCTTTCTGCCTTGGCCTTCAACTTCCTCAAGTTCTATAACACTGGGCGATCCAATACTACATCAAGGAACCATTCAGCGATCCACTGGCTGATCCTTTCTCTCCCCAACGTGGTTTTCTCCTTTAGGGCTTGACACACTAAAAATTTAGGCAAGGTAATGACCTTTTGGCGACTCGCCAAATGGACTTGGCGATCACCAGGATTTCATTTCTTCGTTCTTTCATCTCAATTTATTCCTTTTTGGAAATTAGTGTTAATGCTTTGTTCAACAAACCATATACCTGGAAATTAAGGGGTTTACATCAGTTATTTGCAGAAAATAAGCATTTTAGGATACTAACTCAATGTAAATAAGCCTTAAATGATTCCAAATCTCGGACTCATCACACATCACTTGGCACCAAAGCTACAACAAATCTATGAAACTGCAATAGAGATTCTGGCATAAATTAGCGCAACATCTCATCATTCGCTTGGTAATCCAAACATGTTATGATAACTTCAATACTATATTATCCAACATTACATTATTCATTATCTATCTATCCCTTTAATTATTCCACTTCGAATTGTCGAACCACTATATATTGATTATACCACAAAAGTTCTATTCCCATTGTTGGGGTTACTAACTTGAAGAAGAAAACACTTTCAGGAAGTGCCTCAAACCAATGTTCAACCTTGTAACACAATGCTAGAGAAGACCAAAAATGCAGATTAAGAGTTGCAGGTGCAACCCACGATTGTCATTAACAGACCGTAGGAGGACCCACAATCTATTCTGTAGGTCCTTCGTGCACCACATGCAACCCTTCCTCAGAATCCTCATAAAATTCATCTAACTGTCGACCGACGGTTGACCAGAACAAACCATCGGTCCTGCCATAGTCCGTTGGTCCTGTCCATCGGTGGCCTTGATAGTTTTTACATCGGGGGTATTTTGGTATGTTCCTTATGCGTTGGACCCTTAAATTACGTTGTTTAAGCCTTATACTATGTAGTTTTTGTTAGTTTTAGCCTAGTAACTAAATTTTAATCTACCCTAAGAAAAAAATTCACCAAAAACATAGAAAAATTAGAACGCAGAAGGAGAAAAAATCGATCAATCCCTAGTAAAAGAATGCAATAGGTTTTCATCAATTTCAGCCCCAAAATCAAATGATTTTCAATGTAATTCGTCACCATGTATGTGGTATTTAACCAGTGAGTTCATTTCACCCATTTTGTCCCCAGATTTTTGTCAGAATCTTGATTCCCTTAATATTATCTAGACATACGGTTTCTTGAATGTTAGAAATTGTTAGGTCTTACCAGTTGGAATGATCCAAGTACTATTATCATGAATTCAGTATCTTTTAGTATAGATTCATTCATAAATTCAGAACCCTAGCTATTTCCTTCTATTTTTTGTTAACTAGCATATTTCAATTAACACCAAACTGGTCAATGCAAAACAAGTAGTAATAGACTAACTTTTTACTCATAAACACTCCTACTCTTCTAATCTATAATGAACTATAAAATCAAACTATATACAGATTAGTGAGCTCTACTACAAACATGCCACTAGTTATGGATAGATAGGAAAGTGTTGGAATGCACACATCTATGTTGTTCTAGTTTTTCCATTAATATGCATATGCGTCAATATTTCCTTGAATACGTACTCAGCTTCCACCTTGTCATGTTTAAATGTGATTTTATTCTGCTCCCTCCGGATGATATACACCCCAAATCAAAATACATGTCACGCTATTTCACCTCGTGCTAACTTCTTTTTGGAGATTAGATATACCCATCACATTTCTGTCTCCCAATCTTGAATGACGCTAGGATAGCCATACAAATACAAAGTCTTCTCCACAACTCCTTTGTAATCTGACTGTCACGACCCAAAAGTACCCCCTAGAAGTTAGGGAAAACCTTCGAATCGTGACCGGCGTACTTGACCCCTTTGGCGTCTCGTACAAGCCCTCTAACTCGCATTCATAACATAAAACATGAAAAGTAGTGCGGAATTAAAACTTTTCACGATAATAATAAATAAAGGAGTCTTTTCATAAATACTAGGAAATCTTATCGTCACAAGCCAACTTAAAGACACAACTTAGAACCTTAGGGACACGCCCCTTTACAATAGAATAAATACATTTTTAAGTCTTAATAAGGAAACTAGGAAACATAAAATCTATGTCCTCGAATATATGAGGACATACCCAAGTCTTGAGAGATAGAATTCCCAAGCTTCAACTTCGATCCTCCAAAGGCTTCCAACCTATACTCATAAGGTATAAAAAGTATGGGGTTAGTACAACAATGTACTAAGTATGGCATATGCAAAAACATGCAAAAAGGGACATTTTAGTAAAGATAGCTTTTTATGCAATTCAAATATAACCTTCATGAATCTAGAAGCAAACCCACATAAGAATCAACGATTTAACACTTTATGGCTATCTTACCAAACTTAAAGTAAACAAAAGGAACATTCCAATTAACTTTGCTAAACTTGCAATAAAATTGAATAAAGCATCATAGTGAACATTTTTGAATTCTTACCATGAAGACCTTACAGTGAAAGGCACGGTCCAAGTCATATGAACCCTTTTTCTTTGAAGTTGCCCTAACCCAAGGTTATTCTAAGACTCCCTAAGGTGAGCCAACAAGGGACTATCATTACACCTCCCTTCAAAGCACACCAAAGCGACCCTTAAAACTACCTAATCTTAGGCTTACTTCGTTAGAAATCAAATCCACGCCCTTGGCTAACATATGCAAAACACTCATGGAAATATAGGTCATACCAAGTGCAATGTGAGAGTAGCATCCCATACTACCACTCCCACTTAGTACTCCTAATGGATTCCATTTACTCAAGTACTCCACAATAATCCTCCATAACACTACACCATAGTACTCATTCACACGGAATTCATGAAGGTACTCTTCTCCCATAGTAGGTATAGGTCACACCAAGTGCAATGTGAGAATAGCATCCCATACTACTACTCCCACTCAATGCTCCTACTTGGTAACTAATGTGGATTGAGCACTTCACGACATACATACACAATTTCAACAATACACAAGATAACTAGTTTCAAAACAATTCTTTTGTGGGAGTTAGCTTAACCGACAAAGACCATGAGAGCTAGACATGGAATCTCGATATTAACCCCTATCGGATGAGGGATCCTTACCTGCCTAGAGTAAGGTCATGCTTCTTAGCGTTTACATGGCTTTTCCAATAGCTACACCTATGCGGGCACATAGTTAAGGGATAAGGAGATTGTTACTAAGTAACTCACTCTCTACTAACGAGGATTACTCATCTCAAGAGGTACTTTGGATTACAACATATCAACTAACGAAGTGCAATCCACCTCCCCTTCATATCCTCTCGGTGCTAGGCATAACTCCACACGGATTTCTCATCATAAAAGTCTATCATAGGAAGCTCACTAGGAAATGGAGAGGTTATTACTAGACACTACATCTCAACTCACGAAGTGTGTCCACCTCAAGATTTCCCCTTTTTGCTCAACTTGACATAATACAAATCTTAGAAGAGTGTGTGTGTACATGTGCACACCTTGCATATAAGCATCATTTCATTTTCATCAAGTTCTACTCATACTTTAACCTTGATTCATCAAGCTACACACTCTACATACTTCTCATGATCATATACTTCATTTAGACATAAACTAGGTCAAACATGCGATTCAAGCTACATCAAACACAACATAAGACCCATTTCCAATATATCTTCATTTCACATATTAGACCTTCAAGGTCACATACTCAAACCATACTAAGTAACATCAAGTTCATCAATTAGCACCGCCACCCATAAGGTGGACCATACCACTCAAATAGCAATTCATAATAAGAACTATACAATAAGAGCAACTCATCAACAATTCAAACCATCATTACCCATAAGCAATTTATCAATATTTCACCATATGAAGGCCCTTAGGGCAGTAGCTACACCAACATGACATACACAAGAAGACCCAAGTTCATACCTTACTCAAATCATGCTCACATAACCCATTTTCATGCCAAAAGTTAAAGTATGCATATACAAGAGTTTCATGGAGTTTTAACATCAAAACCATCTATTCAAACCAAGATAAATACATTTAAACCATTAAAACTTAGTTACAAGAAGACCCATAATAAAAATCAAAGTTTAGAAGAAGTTGAGTTTAAAACCCCTTTTGAAAACCATTTTTGGAAGTTGGCTTCTTGAATGGGAAGGTATTCAAGAATGGATACCATACCTTTAGGAGAAAGAAACCCACGAATTTGATGAAGAAACAATTCCCAATCCGTCCTCCTATCCTTCCTTGACTTCTAGCTTCCAAGAGAGTTGAGAGAGTTTTCTTGAGAGAAAGAGAGAGTTGGATCTTGAAGAGAAAAGGGGGCTCTTCTCTAGGTTTAGGGTGTAAGAGAGTCTTATAAGGCTTGGGGTGTATTTAGATAAAACACCCTAAGCTGGCAGCCTTTAAATCATGCACTGGCAGGCTTCGTCGACGAGACCTCCTCGACGGACTGTCACGTCCACCACGGACCGTCACGGGGTTTCGTCGAGGAACACTTGGCTTCTAAATGGAGCCTGTCCCAATTTCACTCTCTGTCACCCACGACGCCCTGGCTCGACGGACCGTCCTGAGTACGACGGACCGTCCTGAGTATGACAGACCGTCCTGAGTACGACGGACCGTCCTGAGAACGATGCACCATCCTGAGTACGATGGACCGTCCTGAGTACGACGGACCGTCGCCATGGCCGTCGTGAGCTACTGATGGGCAGACTTGCCCAAGTCTTGGGGCCCTTCATCTAGAGTCCTTGGGGTCCTAGGTGAGGTCGTGCCCAGACGTCAACCCCCTAAACTAAGTCGTCTAGGTCTAAGGAACATCCGACGCATGTTTCAAGTAAAACGAACACATAAAACTCATCCAAACTCGCCAAGACATACAAGTACATTCTAAGGCATATCATCCGAACGTCATGGACGTTTTTGGTCGATTGAACTCCAAACTTAACCAAACCTTGGACACTGCCTAAGGACACCAAACTAACTCCGTTTAACTTAAAATTAACTCAAGAAACAACCATGAGGCTCTAGTTCACCTTAGTTCATTTTGGGGCGTTATACTGACAATCAAAGTATAAGTGAATAAAAGTTTCACCTGTCAATCAACCATAAGCACATTCACGAGAAATTTTGATCCCAAACTTTTAAAGTCTTTCCACAGGTTCCAGTCTTTTGTGTATCGCTAGCCATACAATTAATTTAAATCTTGGATGAATACTTTGATGCAATCTTATACCTTTCCAATGGAATTTAGTATACTAGGGCATCAATCTTTTGTAGACCACATGTATGGAAAATTTCTCGCCAATTTTGGTTGTTGCAAATGCATTGTCAAAGCACCATGACTTACTTGCCCCTGCATAATCTAGTTTCTAGCTGCCATGATCTTTCTCCGAACCCGAGAAGCACTCTTAGGTATTTGGACTATTCCAATGTGCTGCATTCTTATAAAATAAGTGTGTACCCATCGGATCCATAAATATTCTTTGCTCTAACTATATTCCACAAGTGTTTCAGTATTGCTGCTATGTTCCATAGGCACAAGTCAATAATATTAAATCCCCAGCTGAACGGGGCTTACATATATCTCCCAAGACACTAATGGTTTCTTGGATACAGCTACATATAAAGTCAACAAAGATGTTCTATATATCTACTCTATGCTCTTCGTAACCTTCTTGGAATTAAGAAAATTTGAGACCGATAGGCTTGTACCCCAAATAAAACTTATTTAATCAATTGCACACTCCCAACATATAAAAGTCACATTATAGACCAACATGTTACCTTTACATTATTTTCTCTATGAGGGGTAAGAACTGATTAACACTAAGTTTTTTGGATGCTAGAGAGACTCCCAGGTATCTGAAGGGTAGTACGCCTGCAACATATCCAAGTACTTTTTGCAATTCTTCTTTTGTGTGATCAGAAACTCCAGCTATATACAATGAACTCTTCTCAAAGTTTACCAAAAAACCTGAAGCCTTAGAGAATCTCAGAAAGCTTCATTCAACAATTTAACAGAAATAAGGTCTGCCCTACAATACATCAATAAATAATCTGCAAAGCATATATAACCACTATTCAATTTCCTGCATCTTGGTGAAAATTGAAGTTGCCATTCTTTCTCAGTTGGTTCAGCTCTCTTCCCAGATACTCCATAGACAAAAATAAAAAGAGATATGGTGACATAGTATCCCCTTGCCTAATACCTCTTTTATCTTTAAAAGGCGTAGTCAAACCGCAATTAAGTATGAAGGAGAAGGAAAGTGTAGAAACACAAGTCATGATCTATTGAATAAATATCGCAGGAAATCTCATATCAATGATCAGCTTCTTCAACTCTACTCTAAGTTGTCATAAGCTTTCCTTAAGTCAACTTTAAGAATACGCCTTAGTGATATCCATTTAACAAAATAACATTTGAATATTTCATGACTAAATAAGACATTGTAAATGATACTCCTCCCCTCAACAAATGCAGATTGTGAACACCCCACAAGCCCCCCAATAACCTTTATAAGTCTTCTGTCAATGTCTTTGAAATTATTTTATATAGGGTTGTGCAGCAAGCTATGGGCCTAAAGTCCTTAACCTTAGTATGAGATGAAATTTTGGGGATTAGAGTTGTGGCAGTGGTATTTATTGCAGGAAAGAGTACCCCATTATGGAAGAATTTTGCACAACATAGACAATATCATCCTTGATAATCTCCCAGACCTAAGTGAAAAATTAACTAGGGAATCAATCTACCCGGGAAATTTTCTTTGGGCATGTATTAAATAACATATATTATCTCCATCAGAGTCACCTCTATTATAAGCTCCTTCTATTGTTGTCAGTAATACACTCTCCAGCTCGAACAACCAAAGTGTCAACACACGGTAGCTAATCATTTTCTCCCATAAAACATCAGAAAACATAAATAAATCATTTTCAATATCTCAAGGGTAAGTCAGTTTGATATTTCTCTTAATGTAAATAGAAGTAATGGCGCTCTTGCTACTTCTCATTTTCCATTGTGCATGGAAATACTTTGAGTTTCCATCACCACACTTCACCCAAAGAGCCCTAGCTTTGTGTCTAAGAACTTTTTCCTCCACTTTTCTCCATTTCTCAATATCATGTAATAACTTCTTTTCCAGCTCAAACGACTCTTGCCTTAACAGTTGACTCTGCATCTAGCCCTAAACTATATCTCGGTTTTCTTTTGTTAAGATAAAATGTTGTTGATATGAAGACATATAAGTATTTATGTCTTTGAGCTTGACCTTTAGGTTCTTCAATTTCCACCATACATTTTCTATAGGCTGCTCATGAGTTTCAGTAGCCCAAACTTGTTGAAGTATATATTTAAACTCTTGATGCTCCATAACATTGACGAAAAAATTGAATGGTGTAGGATGCATATTAGGTTTTTGACAGTACTTAGTAAGAATTGGAGAATTATCTGAGATGGATGGGTGGAGAAAGTCATCTTCCACCTGCCCATATTGTTGCTACCACTGAATGTCTTCGAGTGCTCCATCAGTCTTTTTGTAAACCCTGCTTCCTATATTCTGCCTGTTACATCAAGTATAATGCCATATTGTAATTTTAAGGGGTCGAAGTTGCATATCATCAATCAACCCTCGAAAACCTTGAGTCTCACTTGTAGTAACAATTGAACAAATTTTGTCCCCTGAGCTCAACACATTATTGAAATCCCCACACAATAGCCAGGGATATTTGAGTTGTTTATCAAGCTGACCCAGTTCACTCCATAAGCTATTTTTAAGTTGTATTTCATTCATAGCAAATACCACTGTAACATATACACACCTATTTATTCTCAGATCCTCAATAATGCAGTGAATATATTGATCCCTTATTTCAACAATTTGTACATTCAACTGGATTTGCAACATCAACCAAATCCTCCCATTAGGTGTTTCATTATAATTGTTGTAAGTCCTCCATATTCTAGTTATTTTGTGCATGACCCTTTAAGATATAGGATCTATAACATTTGTCTCTAAGCACCCATAAACTTCAATATTATTCTTAGCAAGAAAAAGTATTACCTCTTTCTACTTAAGGGCATGGGTGAGGCCTCGTACATTCCATGTTCAAATTATCATTTTGGGGCGAATGGCAAGGAGTTGATAGCACTATAATTTCCAACAATACCCATAGAAGTATCTTGCATAGTCTGCTTACCTTCTCTTTTGTGGACTAATTTATACTCTTGATCATTCGTAGTCATCACCAATTGTTCATCCTTACTCACCTCTTGTACTTCATTCTCACGACTACACTATTGTTGTCTTGTTCCTACATCATCAGGAGAATTTTTGCCTTCTCTAACTACTACTTGACAAACATTGTGTGTCAAGCCTTCTTGCTTTACCTCTTCTTTGGCTCTCTTATATTTGCTGGTTTATTATTCGCATTACCCCCATTCTCTTCCTGTTGTTGATACCGATAGTCTGAGTTAGTGTGTCCATATATCATTCATTCATTACAATATCTTGGTCTCTATTCATACTCAACCTGTTATTTCCAAAGTCGTGAAGGGGTTTCAATACTAAGCACCTCCGTTAATGGTTGTGAGATATTTATTCAATAAGACTTTTGGCATAAGAAATCTTTTCCACAAAAGCAGTACACAGACCTGTATGCATTGGCCTTCAATGTGCACTAGCAATCTTACTAAGGGCTTTAATAGACCAGTATCCTACTGGTAAACCATGAATTTCACCCATATAGGTACCACACTAAGGATCTCCTTATAAATATCAAAACCAAGTACCCATGGCTTGAGAATTAGTAGGTTATTTCAAAGTAGTAGGGTCCACAATTTAGAGAACTTGTTCTTTATTTCATCAATTACACATGCTTGGTTAGATATTTCAGATAAACATGCCTCAGTTTTGAAATGTTTCATTATTAATATATTAATGCTTTTTAAGTTAGAATGTCAATTTGAGTTATCCAATATTACGAAGATTCATTCATAAAATGTTAATTACCTAATCAATTGGGAGAAACTTAATACGAAGTGGACTAGGGTCAGTCACCCACAAGTCCCAGATTATGTGCCTCATAGGTAGTAAGTCCCCTTTGTGGGCATCATTTTAGTGACCATGACAGCATGCCTCTATACCTCTAGCAGGTTATATTCGGTCCTCCTAATGGGGCTTATACATCAGACTCCATATTTAGCTCATGTGGTTTTATGTCTGTTATTAGTAGCTCCCTCAAAGTTAAGTCAGACTCTATTGCATTGACCATGTTATCAGTATACTTCAGTATTCAATCTCATCATGTTATAAACATTGTCATTGCATTTAGTTAAGCCATGTTCAGTATTTTAAGTATCTTTATCATATTAAGATTATATTGTGTCTTTATTGCTTGTTCATTTCTGTTATTATTCATATTTACTCTATCATGCATGTGGAATACCTTTCAAGTACTGACATATTCTGCGTTACATCTTCTCGTGATGTAGGTCAAGTCCTCAACAATCATATCATGCATAGATCGGTTCCCGATCTTCGGTTCAGGACTTTCAGTGGTGAGTCCTCATTTGTCAAGTACAATTGACATGTTATCTTTATAGTTTAGTCTTTTGTTTTCAGTTTTTCCTAGATTTAGATGGGGCATATCCCAAGACTTTTTGTTAGTATAGAGTATTTAAGTTAGATTCAGTTATATTGTTAATGTTTTACTTTTCATTTGTATTCAAACTCTATGTTTTCATTTCTTCAGATAGCATATGGGTATTCTCCATGATTTTAGAATATCATATGATTTAGCTTCTGCACAATGTTTATCGATTCAATTTACTTTAGTATGCTTACGATATTCCAATAGGTTTTTCTTGTGGTCATTCGTGATCCTAGATCCTGTGTCTGTGTCTGTGTCCATGGGTAGCCTAGGATCTTGAAGAACTTGGTATTAGAGCACTAATTTTAAGTGTCCTATGATAATTGACAAGACGAACTAAGTAAATTCCTTTTATAGGTGTGAAGTGCACCATTTCTAATGAGAAGGAGGTTGCAAAGTGTTTTAGGAAAACATAATTGTCTTTGTTACTCTTCTCATGCGTAAGGTATGATCTATATCCTCGTTCTAACTCAGCTTTATGCGTTTTATATCATGCCTTCTCATAAAACTTATGGAAGAAACGTGAATGCAAGAAATACTAATGAAGATCCTCCAACCCTAGATGAGTAAGTTTCGAATGCAGAATTAAGGGACACAATTTAACTCTTGGACAAACTATGTAGTTAGAATAACTAGAAGGGCTCAGTTCGTGCGAATTCCAGAGGTGGATCAGCGACACCCAGGGTTCGTGACTTTGTTAGGATAAACCTGCTTGATTTCTTTGGATCAAACATTGGTGAGGATTCCCCGAACATCATATATAATGTCAAGAAGATCTTTGTGGTAATGCAGGTGAAATGTTATGATAGGGTAGAGTTAGTATCCTATCACCTAAAGGATATAAATCACATCTCATTAATGTACCTTGGTTTCACGGTGCTTTCAATGCATTTTTCTTAATAGTCGTGTGTGTCTAGAGACTTTTTGTAGTAGTTTTAACAAGTTTTTGTGTTTGTTTTGCAGGAAAGGTGATCAGGCGGCAAAATGAGTAAATAACTGAAAAAGTGCAGAACAGGACCTACAGAAGCCATCGACGGTTTGTTGTTTGATCGAAGGACCGTAGTTGGGGACCGTATATGAGCAACTAAGGACTTTGGAGAAGACTCGGGGAAATCTGACCAAGTGTGGAACTACAATAGTGAAATTCTAAGGATGGAGCTACGGAGGGCATCAACGGACCGTAGCTGCACAGACGGACCGTATTGGTGGTCCGTCAATTGATTCAAAGAAGTTACCATCCAAAGAGAGAAAAAACATTCTAAGTCCTGATCGACGGAAGGAGTCTACGGTATCAACGGTCCGTCTGTTGGTACGTAGATTGAAGCCGCATCAACTCAACAAACTTTCCTTATTTTATTCCTTTTTCTTTAGGACTATGATTTCAATAAATAGGGCATTAAAACCTCATTTTGGGGTTAACTACTATTGTTATTGTTCTATTTTGTGTTGGAGATTGTTGGTTGAAAACTTTTAGGAATTAATCAATTTCCGAATTCGTTTTGATGGATATTCTTGCAATTTTAAGTTGAATTTTTGGGTTTCTTCTTATTGTTAAGTAAGTTGATTAATTCTTTCTTAAAAACCATTAATTATGATCTTGCAGCATGGGTAACTGAATTCACAACTAGGTTCTTGCATGTGTAGATAATTCTTTCGCTTAGAAGTCTTTTTAGCGAATGTACGCGTCATAACTCGCCTTGTTGCTACTTTCCGGACAAAGGAGGTAGGAATAAGAAAAGAATTATCAACATAAAATTAGTGTGATACAATATAATAGGCTAGTGTTGATTGGTGCGAAGTAATAAATAAGCCATACATCGATTATCATGTCTAATATGAGGTAAAGGTAAGGGTTAGTAAATTATACACACGTAGCCGGACTAAGGTGCAAGGTGAAATTCTCTAGATGCTTGACCAAGGATTTAGAGATACCTAACTGATCACTTTACATGCAAAACACCAGGAAATATTTTCAATTGCTAGGAATACGACGTTATGAACCTTTGGGGAACATATATACCCTAGTTAGTCTCACAACTTGATAAAAACTCAATATTTACTTTTGTTTACTTGTTAACATAGACTTATTAAGGAAATATTTCACACAAAAAAAACTTTAATTGCTTGCTTTCGGAAAGACCTTGGCTAAATAGACGTAATTATGAATTGAAGTTAAGTCTAAACCATTTCATCGTGGGATCGACCCTAACCTACTAGTTGGGTTCTCTACTTGATTACGACCACATATACTTCTTTAGAGAGGTGAAATTTGATCGAATCAAATTTTGGCACCGCTATCGAGGAATCTGACTTTTAGATTAACTTTAATTACATTATTGAAATTTAGTCAATGATTTCGTGATTTTATTTTTTCTTTTTGTTTTTTGTTTGTTTTAGGTCTAGCTTCAGTGTATGCCAAGTACACGGAGCTGAGGATAACCACTTATTCCATTCAATCCCGAACTTAACCACACATTGAGAAGGATGGAAAATTAACAGATCCCAGCCAATCTAGGTGATGGGGAAATCCGTCAACCTCCATTACCGGTTAAGGCACACAACCAGGTTCGTGTTGATAATCAATTGGATAATGCTTTGAGGATGCACCTCCAGCCCCACGACCTCAATATTTCTATAGGGGTAATGTGAACATCACCAGTTCTTATGGACCTCTTGTCCTACCCCCTCTTCCACTCAGGCACAGCTTCGTTCTTTGGCCGGTGATCGAGTTCGAGCGCGTTGGCTTCTCCTTGAATGTTCACAAGTGTACACGACCACTCCTCTTCTCATAAAGGTATTTCGATTTCTCTAAAAACTTTGAATTCTCGTTCATATTTGAATTTAGGAATCTGGAAGTGGGTATTGACCTTGGACTACATTAGGTGAAATTGCAGGCTAAATCTTGTGTAGTTACGTCCCTCAGAATGATAGAGTGTGGTTGTGTAGTGTTGTAGTATATATAAAATGTGGCTATCTCTGTATTTCTGGCAATTCTGAATAATGGTTTCTTACGGTTAATGAATTAGAATGAAACTTGTATGAAATCAAAACCCTAGGAATGATGAACTCGTCTTTAGTGTGTTAAAATTGCATGTCATAACTTTATTGTGTAAAAAGGTTTCTAAAATTGGTCTTGCAAAAAAGCATAAAAGCTACCTCAGGCCAACAATACGAGACCTCATCTACTGACAATCAATTGATCGACGGGACTTTGATGGGGTTCGTCGACTGGATACCTTTGAAAAAGCCTATGTTTAAAATGACGGAAGAGGACTACGGTCCGTCGATTGATCTTCACGTCCATCATTTCTATCATAGAACCTATTTTTCCCTAACCCCTATCATAAACCTAAGTGTTAGACGACGTAAGTGGACAACGGTCCGTCGATCTGCACTTCCATCATTTTCATCATAGAAGTATGCTTTCCGTCATATATTGAATAATCTATGTGTCAGATGATGGACTCCATCGACAGACCGTCGATAGTGCCCATCTATCTGAATCTGCAGGATAGAATTGTATTGCTTATTTTTCAAATTTCTTCGCCCCATTTTTTTTGAACGTGTAGTAATTCTGAGTTGATACTAACAACTACTCTATAGGTACCAATGGATCCAATGAAAGATATCGTCTACTCAAAAAGGGGCAAATCCAAGTAGGTTGTGCCATCTCATCGGATGATCGTAGAGTTTGACATCGAGCAAGACCCGACTTATATCACTCGAGGTTCCACAATGCCAACTGCAGCAGCACGAGTAACAAGGGGTACCCCCCGGAAGGTGATTCCCGGCATAGTAACTGCCTCCCAGTCTGATAAAGAGCGCATATTGACCGGTTTACCATCCAAGGCTGCATCTAGTTCTGAAGGGGCTCAACATCAGGCTCCTAATCTACTTCCATCTCAGGGTCGGCCCAATCTTCTGTGTCAAATGCGGTCACTACCTCCGGTTCTACCTCTCAAGAAACCACTAGGTCGGAGGGCCACAACCACCAAGACTCATCTTATGAGGCTACCAGCTTAGAGTCTATATCCGCACTCCAAGCAGCTTACCCCGCACCTGTTGCTGAGGTATCAAATCGGTGGTATGTCGATGGTCAATACCAGGTGTACAGGGATGCAAAATGTTGAATGAAAAGGGGGTGATGAACCAGTTGGTGACAATGGAGCATCGAATTCTCAGAGGGAGTTTGCATACTGTCCTCGAGGTGCACAGACTATTCAACCTTCACAAGTTTGACTGGATGGCTCAGAGTCTGGGTATCTATAGTGAGGAGATAGTCAGGGAGTTCTACGCTTCCTATGTAGCTACTCTCCGAGGTTCCATAGAAAGGCAGGCGAAACCTTCCAAATAGGACCCTCTCACCTCTGTATTATTCTTCGGCTGCCGGGTTGATATCACTGAGGGCACCATTCACCGTTTCCTATACGGCCCCACCACTGGCACATAATAGGCCCTAACAACTCTAGAATTCGATTACTTATGGGAGATTGTAAAGAGTAGCGCATTTCAGAAGAACGCAGAGCAGGGAGGGCGGTTAAGAAATGGCTAGCTCAATATCTGGCGGACGATGGTGAGAAGGGAGACTGGGTAGGCAACCCTCACTTTTGTGGCAAAGTTCTTCTGGTTGCTGGTCTGACACCGACTATCATCCACAAATGCTGATAATGCCCTTACCTAGGATAAGGCGATCTTGGTAGCAGCTATGTTAGCGGGTTTGGAGATAGACTTCGCTCAGGTGCTTATAACCGCGATCCATGGAAGGGCCTTCAAGACCTCTACCACTTACCCCTTTGCTTGTCTTATCTTCCAGATGTGCAGGGAAGCCGGAGTGCCAGTTTGGCACTGTTGTGACACACTCCGTAGCCCTGCAAAATAGTTGATATAGGCATCATAAAGGATGAGGCCAATGTAGCGGCACCACAGAGAGGGTCCTGGATTGAGATGCTTCCATTAAGCGAGAACATGGCGGACATTGAGTTAGCCCAAGGGGCTGACACTACTACATCAGAGCCTTCTGACACCACCCTGGCTAATTCCACCCATGCCACCAGTCAGCCCCCCAGCTCATCCTGATCCACGCCCCCATCTGCAGCAATGGCCCCTCTTGTGCTGATCCAGAAGTAAGAGGCCTCGATGGCCACCCTTCTCCAAAACATGCAGCCTTGGATGCATATATCCATTGCTGAGGCTGAGGACTGAATAGAGATGAAGGTGGCAGGACCTTCCCCTACCATAGAACTCACTACTCTTCATGCTGCGGTTGCTAGTTTGCGAGCTTATACGGATGCCATCTTGGATATGAGGGGGACTAAGCCAGAGAGTGCACTCATCGAGACAATAGAGGACACAGTGTTAGAGCCTTGTTCAAGCCCTCTGCCGAGACACGTGGTGGTGCCAAGAGGCACCACTCCATCCGCACTACTAAGGCCGGTGATAATGCATGTGCGAAAAAGAGAGAGGACAGACTTGGAGTTGGCTAGGAGGGCCTCTTTGGTGGATGAGGAGTCCCGCCAGATAAAGGCACGAGAGATGGCTTCTGGGGCATCCAGCTCTGTACCAGTGACCGGTGATAGGAGCACCACTGATGGTGCAGAGATTGATGTGGGCACTACTGAGGGTGACCTAATTGTTGATCTTGCGGGTTCTGAGAAATCGAACCGACCCACATGTTGATAGTTTATCCGCTATGCGCCTCAGGTTCGCTTCACCTACCACCCTGTACTTATGATTTCTTATGCATTGGGACAATGTCATGTTCTTTTTGTTGGGGGTAGGGTAAATGGGAAGTGAGTTTTAGGGTGAAGTCTGAGTATCCCAACTCACAATCCTCTCTTGGGGGTTTCTTGCATGTGTTCTTTTTCCCCAACAGACTGATTAATTTTCTTTTGAACCGATGTGTCATAATTTCTACAAAGTATAAAAGCATGAAAAATGAAGCATGATAGCTGACAATATGATACCCCTTCCTAGATAGTGCTTGCATATATAGGTGAAAATAAGTTTAATGTGTTGTATCTAAGAATGACATAGATAGGCACCCACTGCAGGACCTTCAACTAACATCTAAATTGGGAAAATTGATAATTTGATAGTGTAATGAGGTTCCAAGAGTGTGTGAGGAGATTTGAGTGTTCAACAGTTGGTACATAGCTAGAACTTGCCTAGTTAGTCTTGCGAAGGGTACTGTGTTAGAAGCTAGGAAAGGATCATACACCCATGTTCGAATTAGCCAAACATCTAGCCTAAAAGAAGTTAACCAAATGAAAAAATTGTCCCTTTTGATCCAAATATGTTGATCCTGTAATAAACCATTTTTTTTTTATCACCAACTCATTTTCCCAGGGGCTAGTATTTTGTCTCCAGTCCCTCCTTGGATATGTGCACCTCGACTTAGGCCAAAATCTTAAGTTAAGGGTGGCTAATGCAGTAAATGACCTCGTCTTGGACCTGACCCAACTTCGGGCATTGTGTACCTCAACTCATGGAAAAGCCATGGGTTAAGGGTTGTTATATGGGTGAGGACACAAAAATGTGTATGAAAAGAGTTGGATGTTGAAAAGAAAAGAGAAAGGGAGAGAAATATGTGACTCTGTGAAATTATCAATTTATTAAAAAGGAAAAGAAAAATAAGAGAAAAGAACGAAAAGAGTTTGAAAAGAAAAAGATGCAAAAGAAGTAAGAGTCACATCCAAAAAAAGGGAGCCAGGCAAAGATGAAAAGAAAAGAAAAATAGGGTGTCAAAGGCAATGAAAATAGGTAGGAAGCTTAGCGGTAATGTCAAGGAAGGAACAAAGTCACTAAAAATGTACTTGAATGTACCATACCTGACCCTAAGCCTATGTTACAAGAAAAGAAAGTCCTACCGTGATCCTAGAATCTATTGTGGTGAACCTAAGAAGTGAAAATAAGGGCAAACCTATGGAGAAGAGTACTAACTGTAGTTCAACTTGTTCTTGAGCGAGAGTGTTGAACAAAGATCCTTCTAGCAAAATTTAATCAGTGTGTGAAAACTGAGTATTTCTATTGAAGTGAGGGCAATAGTTGCGGTGTCGAAAAGTTGGTACCTTGGTGAGAGGCAAAACAGTAGAATTGTCTGTGCATGGTGAGTTTGTCTCATGATGTGATCCATATGAGTTAGCTTGTCAAACCTGAGAGCGTAAACCTGCACTAATTCAAAGAACGAGTCGAGATTGATAGGAATGTGATTGCGAAAGAATAAAAGAGTATACTTTTGTACAAATGTAGTTTTTGAGTATAGTTCGTTGCTTGAGGACAAACAACAAATTTAAGTTGAGGGTGTTGATATATCGTGGTTTCACGGTTCTTTCAATGCATTTTTCTTAAGAATTGTGTGTGTCTAGAGCCTTTTTGTAGTAGTTTTAACAAGTTTTTTGTGTTTGTTTTGCAAGAATGATGTTCAGGCGGAAAGATGAGTAAACAACTGAAAAAGTGCAGAACATGACCTTTCCGAAGCCACTGAGGGACCGTATTTAGGACTACAAAAGTGAATGACGGTCCTTCGATTGATCGACGGACCGTTCTGTTGGATCGTTTGAGAAATTCTAAGGATAGAGTTACGGAGGGCATCGACGGACCGTAGGTGCATCGACGGACCGTACTGTTGGTCCGTCGTTTGATTCAGAAAAAGGTGCCATCGAAAGAGAGAAAAATTATTCTATATCTTTATCGACGAAAGGAGTCTACGGACCGTCATTGATGGTTCTTCAGTTTTTCCGTAGATTGAAGTCACGTCAATTGAACAAACTTTCCTTATTTTAATTCATTTTTCTTTAGGAATATGATTTATATAAATAGGACATTAAAACCTCATTTTTGTGGTTAGCTACTATTTTTATTGATCTATTTTGTGTTGGAGATTGTTGGTTGCAAACTTTTAGCAATTAATCAATTTCCGGATTCGTGTTGAAGGATTTTCTTGCAATTTCAAGTTGAATTTCTGGGTTTCTTCTTATTGTTAAGTAAGTTCGTGAATTCTTTCTTAAAAACAATGAATTGTGATCTTTCTTGCATGGGTAACTAAATTCACAACTAGGGTTGTGAGAACTATGGGTAATTAACAAAGTAAACCTAGAAAATAAGCAATTCTCAAATAGGTTGTTGCATGTATTTACAATTCTTTCGCTTAGAGGTCTTTTTAACGAGTGCAAGTGTTAAAACTCGACTGATTGCTACTTGCCGGTCAAAGGAGGTAGGAATAAGATAAGAATATCAACATAAATTTAGTGTGATACTATCTAACACGCTAGTGTCAATTGGTTTAAAGCATTAACTAAGCCATACATCGATTATGATGTCTAATATGAGGTAAATGTAAGGTTTAGTAAATTATACACACGTAGCCAGACCAAGGTGCGGGGTGAAATTATCTAGATGCCGGACAAAGGATTTAGAGATACCTAACTTATTACTTTACATGAAAAACACCAGGAAGGAATTGCTATTGCTAGGAATACGACATTATGAACCTGTGGGGAACACATATACCCTAGTTAGTCTCACAACTTGATAAAAATTAAATACTTACTTTTGTTTACTTGTTAACTTAGATTGATTGAGGATCTTGTTTCACAAAAAAAAACCTTTAATAACTTATTTTCGGAAAGACCTTGGCTAAATAGACATAATTGTGAATTGTAGTTTAGTCTAAATCATTTTCCTCGTGGGATCGACACCAACCTATTAGTTTGGTTCTCTACTTGATTACGATCGTTTATACTTCTTTAGGGAGTTTTAATTTGAGTGTATAAGTTGTACACTCAGTGGAAAGAGAGTAGGGGTACATATACAACTCTTATCACATGGGAATTCTTTAGTGAGAACTTTTTGGACAGGTTTTTCCCAAGGAAGTTGAGAGAGGCAAGAGCTCAGGGGTTAATGAATTTGAGCCAGGGTTGCATATCAGTCTAAGTGTATGGGCTTGAATCAACCAAACACTCCAGGTTTGCTCCGCATATGGTAGCTGATTCCAGGGCTCTAATGAACAAGTTTCTTTATGGGGTGTCCGACCATGTGGAAACAGAGTGTAAGAATGCTACGTTGCTGGAAGATATGAACATATTTAGGCTCATGACTGTAACATCCCGTATGTCTAATGACCTATGAAAGATCCTATACGTGTATCCTAGTAACCTAATGGAGTCTTATATTGATGTTGTGAATAACTATCTTGATATGTTTAGAACTTAACTAGTATCCATAGAAGAGGTAAGCATCTAGGGCGAAGCCTCCTGAAATATCTAAGAAAAATAAAGGAAAAAACAATACTTACCTTCAGGCAATTCGGCCATGGGAAGTATCTTTGACCATGAGTCTTGGCGATTCACCCAAAAAGGAATTTTACCTAATAGACAGCCTCCTCGCTAGTCTTAGCTAGTATAACAAAGGGTGAAGTGGGTTAAGGGTCGACCAAGGTGTTGGTGACTCACCCATGGTCCCTTCCAATCACCTAGTAAGCTTTCCCATTTGGGGAAGTACGGTTAAAATGTGCGAACAAATGAGCACTAGGCATGTAGCATAAGTGTTTGCTGAAGGCAAGGTGTGTCAAAGGGCGACCTATAGAGGGACTAAGGTGAGCTTTTAAGTTATAAGTTGGGTTCTTTAGTTAGTATTTCAATAAGTTAAACCTAGACTTTACCCCTCGTTTTCAATTAAGTATAAATACATTTTAAGGTGAAATTACTTCATTTAATTACTCTTACCTCAACGAAAAGAAAACCCTACTACTTTGTAACATTTCTCTCGCTAAAGAACTCCATTGAAGACGAAGACCAAGGTTTAACTAGGGCTCCAAGATCTCTACATTCCCTCATAAATTTTCAAGGATCAAATTTGGGTATGGAAGCTCTTCACTCTTGGATGTTTTCCCCAAGTGGCTCTCTCAAAATTGGATTTTGAAGTTCCTCAGTTTCTATGTTTTCAATCAATTTTGTGGGTCTCTTTCTAAACTTGTTTTCATTGATCTAAATTTATGATTTTCGATTGTATGTGGATGTTTATGGATGAATGCAAGTAATGGTTATGGTTTTTGACTAAATACTCTCAAGACACACGAATCTCCCTTCTTTATAAACTCTAAACCCTAGAATGCTTTGATTGTTGAATGAAGAAGGAGAATCTAGTATGTTTCTATGTAATTCACTATTATATTATGATGTATCCCTATATGATTAATGAGTATCATGAAGTTAGGGTTAAATCTTGAATAAAACTTTGGAGGCAATGAATGTAGGATTTCAATTTGATTGTAGTCTTATGTTGAATTGTTGATCCATAGATGGTTGAGGTGGTTATGTGAATTATGAATGGCGGGGTTAAGTCTTTTTTACCTTCCCTACAAGTATACTATGATATGAACAAGTATGCTATGTTATGAACAAGTATTTATGTTATGATATTAATACAAATGTTATGATATAGTTATCATAGTGTTGATATGTTGAATGAAAAGGCAATTCTCCTAAACACGATATGAATATGTTATGAAAGGGAATTCTCACATGTTATTGGTTCTATTAATGAAAGGATTGTTCTCATATTTAGAACCTTTGAGCTATACACTATATAAGTAGTTGAGTCCTTAAGGCATTCTTTATGAACTAATGCTTAACTATAGGATTAATTATACTTAAAAAAAATACTGCTTAGCAGCGAGTGAACATGAATATGAGATGAAGATTTTACATTTAGCAAATCCGGCATCCCAAATGGGTTCCTTCTACGTTTAGAACCTCTGGGTTGCTAATTAAGTATGTTTTCTCATGAGATGGAAAAATTCAACATTTAGCAAGTCTGGGTTTTCTAGTAGCAATGTCCTTGTTCCTTAACTATGTTCCCACACAGGTATTACCTAGTTGATCCACCTTATAGATAGGTATGTCCATTTCACCATAGGATGTTAAACACTTATTTTCGGTGTGGAGGTAGAACATCTGTCACATCCGGGGAGAACCCCCTAGACGTAACATGGCGAACTTGACCTCTCGGAGGTCTTATACAAGCCATAGTTATCATTCATCGAATTGACATAGTAAATTTAGCGGAAAGTTTAAAACTTTTTATAGCACATCATATGCTAGAAACTTTGCTTCATATATATAGAAATATCCTATTACATACTAGACCTTAAGTCTCTTTGGAATCCTAGACTCAATCAATATTAGAGTACATTAGGGACACGGCCCTTAAAACATAAGTCATAGCTATACAATCTTTAGATGTATTACATTAAAACATGAGTAGGGAATCCTTGGAACTTAAGGACCCTTTCCTTGATCTTGGGAATCACATATCAAGCTCCTCAATCGAATACATCCTTTAAGCATCCATAACCTACACTTTTGTGTAAAAAGGTAAAGAAGAATGGGATTAGCACAACAATGTACTAAGTATGACAACCATGCAAAAACATGCATTTAAAAGGGACATTCTCTTTGAAATCATACATCATGCCATTTTGAATAAATCATCATAAAACCTTTATCAATAGTATTTATAGAAATCACATACTTCATATAAACATATTCAAAGGCCAAACATCATCGAAAATCACATATAGAATTTAAGTCCCGTTTGATGTCACTTTACAGTAAGCTCATTCTCCTTAACAGTGAACTCCTTCTTTCTATTCATTAACATCCCAAGTAAACCTTTAGTGATACTTGGTGCAATGCATCACCTTAGGACCACAAGGAAAACCAAACATACAACTTACACAAGCGAACAAATATCATCATAGAAGTATAGCCCATTACAAGACACATTCAAGTCAACACCCTAAGGCATTACAGTGAACTATATTCATTTTCACATATTTTACTTCTTTTTCATACTCATCATTATAAGACCTTGTTCATGGCCCCAATCTTAGACTACTAGTGCAATGTACATGTGAAGTCCCATAAATCCACAAATACTTAGTAAACTCTTCATGAGACCGCAAACCTTAACACTTCATACATCAACATAACACATAAAGACAACTCCATTCATATCACCAATCTTCATCATATAGTCATTTAACACTCACATAGTGCATATAATAATAAGAACATATCACATAGACTCGAACCATGCACATCTTCATAACAAGTATACCAACACTACATAGTCATGCATATGGACATAAGCATAAACATTCATATTAAGTCACCTCCCTAGGACTTACTAAGGAGCTACTTGTGCAATGTCTAGATGGGTTCATTACTTCCACCTATCCTAAGTAACTTACCTTAAGTCCTCCTAGTTAGGATCCTATTCATTTACTTCCATTGTCCATTTTACGTTAGGGAAACTATAGCCTCAACCGACATACACCATGTGATACTAAACATGGAATCCGGTGTCATCAAAACCTTACACCGATGGAAGGTGGTCTACCGGCCAAGGTAGAACCCAATATAAACATAGCTTTCTAGGTGGATCCACTAGCTAGTATCCTATGGTGGCAACATAGTTATGGAACTTGGAGATAGGTATTCCCTCTTCATACCATGTGGTAATTGGGCCTCTTCTCATGGGAATCCCTCGGATGACATATCCCAAAATAAAAGGGAAGTTAACATCACATGGGTAACTATAGAGTGAACCTTTCCTCTTCATGAAAAGTCATCACCTCCCATTGTCAAGTTCACTCGGTGCTAAGCTAAGTTCCCTTTATTGAAAAATCCTTTATTACATTTATAAAACATAGACTTAGAATATGCATTCCTCATATGCTTATAGCATATTCAAGCATCTATCTAGTTTTAGAGTATTCTTGGCCACACCTTTCAAGGCCCCTCTATTAACTAGATCATCTTTCATGTGTGTGAGTGTATACATAGATGTGAGCAAGCCTTTCACATAACACATAATATCACACATGTTCATATATCAATGCATGAGTCTATAGGTGTACCTATATGAGCAATCCTTTCAGATAAATCCACTAATACACTATGCACATTCATACCTCATCATATCATATACATCATATTCATAACATGTTCATATATTTATTTTTCATGTACTTAGAAACCAAACCTAGGAACTATCCTATCAAGATACACATCTGCAATGTATAGACAAGGTCCCATACCCTTGACCATACTAGTACACCTATCATGTCATCCAAGTAAGGGAGTACATATCCTACTTTCATAAACATCACTTTAACATGCATAGTAGTAGACACTAGTGAATATGAGAACTACCTTTCATTTAGACACCATGATCTATACTACTTGTAACGTGCATGTAAGTGAGAGTGTGTGTACATTGGTCAATATGATAACATATTGGCTACCAAAAACATATTGAGACAGCCACCCTCTTAGACCACAATACTCTTTCAAGCATAGACATCACAACACACAATAGCATAGGAGACAAGTCAACTTCATATTACGCTTAAGACTCTTAACTTGTACAATTCATGAATTTACATAGGGGTTCATAGATAAGGGACTATTAACCATTTTAACACATCAATGGCAGCACCTATACGCTACCCTAACATGGATATACACATACTTATACAATAACCACACAACCTAGATCACAACTAGAATAGGAAAGTAGGCATAAATTTCTCATAGTATCATCATAAGCACATATTCATAAGTTCATCAGTTTGCCTTCAAGTCTATGGTCAACACATGTATAATGACAATAAAATAACCACCTCCACCATAAGTGGACCATACCACACAATGTCATACAAGGCTTTATCAACTTCATTAATATAGAAAAGTAGAAGAGATAAGCGTTCTTACCAATTTCTCACCCTTGATCATCATTGACCAATACACCTTATTTATCAACAATTCATATATATAGTTCAGTAGCTAAATGTACTTTAAGCATAGAAGAAACCATGTACAAGTCGCTACAAGATCATGATACAACTAGTACAAAACATTACAATTGTTCAAGAGAATAGATAGGCATAGATCATCAATCAATTTCCATAGTCTTTCTTATAATTCAAGATTCATCCATAATATATATGTACATCAGTATCCAAAGAAATCATAGCTTAAAAAAGACACTACTACATTTGCCAATAAAGTCGAATTCACTGTAAACATGCTTCATACTAGGAAATTCATGGAAGTTAAGTATATATAGGTTAACCCTATTCAAACTATCATGAATTGATCCACATTGGATCCATTACTTATAATTCATATTTACATTACCTTATAGGCAGTAGCTAAGGACAATTAACCATGCTCAATTCATGTAACAATTAACCTAACGTCAAGATTACATTTTATTATCCCATTGACTAGAAGAACCTAGTTCAATTCACATAAGCCATCTTTACTTCAATCATACATGATTCATATCCATAATTCAAACATTATATTAACCTAGAACAGTAGATATAACAAACTTAACAAGATCGAAATCCACTTTTGCACAATTTAGGGCCCACATTACAGTGATCACATTGTTAACTAGTCTAGGCATGTTCAAACATTCATACATCGATCCTCATGGATCCATTACATACAATTAAGCATCAAATCACGTCAAAAACAGTAGATATAGGTGATTGAACGTAAGAAACTCATAATTCAATCGATAACAAGCCATAATCACAAAGCCCATGCAAGACTAAATCGATTTAGGAAGGGACATGGGTTCATCATGCAATTGGAGTAAAAATCACGTTCAAACCAACATGTAAACATCAATCCATCATGATTTAGTCATCAAAAACATTTTTAAAAAGAACACATGGATAGATTGAAGAAGACGACCTTGATCATATTTTTCTCATTGAAATCTTTGACATTTAACTCTCTAGATGGAAGAATAACTAGAGATGAAGGATCACCATACCTTTATCTACATTAAGACCACTAAAACTTTGTGAAGAAATCATGACAATCCAAGCTCCAAGCTGTTCTTGAGCTTCAACAACAATGGAGGTTTCTAGGGAGAAGATTTTTGGAGGAAAAGGTTCAATTCGTGTGAGGGGATTTGGGATTGGGTGGTTCACGTTTTAGATGACTTATATACACCCAAAAGTATCTAAATTAACCTATTAGAGTCAGGTTAGGACGTGGGGTGAATTTACCATTCACCCCTTAATTAAAATAGACGCAGACATTAACTTACAAGCCACCATCGACGGAAGCACCTACTGGCCATAGGTTTGTCGATGGGCCGTGCATTGGCTTCCGTCGATTGGTACTTGGCCAATTTTTGGCTTGAGACCTGCCGAAGATAAGTACCAATCGACGAGACCTGACCTACGGGTCTTTGGTTTACCAACTGGACGTCGTTTGGTCCGTCAATTGACACTGCTCAGGCAGTGTCTCGACCAGCCTTTGGTCCTTCTTGTGGGCCCTTTTGCAGGGCCCTTTTGAGGTTGTACCTGGATGTTTCCAACGTAAATACAACCCTTAACAAGATTTAGACATTCAACAAAAGTTTCACTCAAAATAAACACCTGCAACTCGTCCAAACATGCTAATCCCCATCAAGAGACACGTACGTCTTAAGGGCTATCTTTTGAACGCCTTGGACGTTCTTGGTCGTTTGACCTCCAAACTTCTTGAAACTTCATATAATACCATTAAACATCATTATAAACCATTTTAAGACTTATTAAGATAATTTCTTATAATTTTAAGCATGCATAGACACATGATGCACATAGGCGACTAATCGTCGAACATTTTGGTCGACCCTTGACGTTTGACTTCCATATTACCTCAAACTTTACACACTGCCTCTAAACCATATAATAATTCATTTTAGGACCTTAGAATCTCAAGACGAGCATGTTAGGCTCTAGACACCCTAAGTCATTTTGGGGGTCTTACAATATCCTCCACTTGGGAACATTCGTCCTCGAATGACACTTAGAACACTTAATCACAATAAGGACACAATGCATCATAGAGAATTTCATCTTAATCATAACATCATCACATAGAAGTTAATGCACCAAACTGACAAGGAACACAACTTCAAATCATTTTAGCACTCAATGCACACAAGCAAGCCAATTATTAAATTCACTCACTCTTTAACGCATCAAACACAAAGTCTCTTATTATGTTCATAGGAGTAACATTCTTCTCCTAACCATAACATGGTCATTACAATCCATTTTATTAAGAGTTCATCATGTATGGCCACACGTAGGCAGATTAAAACCATATTCAAAGCCACTTAAGCATTCATACTTCAATGCATATAGACTTGAGTTAATTGAGTTAACAAGGATCTTTATTAGTTAGACCTAGTGCCGTGAAGGTCATACTCAACCATACCATGCTTAGTGGTGTCCATGGAGGAATGTCCTTCTCCTCAACACACTTACATGTATCATGAGTTCACACCTTAGCAAAGTACAAGGTCAATTTCCTTTTAAAATGGGAGATCCTCAACTTTTAAACCAAGACATGATCATGTTTACTTCCTAGTGAAGTTTAAATGGAAAGTTACACCAAACACATCACAACAAATAGGAAGCCATTTCACAAAATTTCAAATTCCAACATAGTACTCACCTTCACAGTAAGCATCATTTGGGAAATATCACACAAATCATAGGCACACATATGAACACTTAGCTAAACATGCTTTCACCCTTCAAAAATGAGCCTACCATCATGCTTCCCAAACCATACAAGTCACATAATTTTTCAAGAGACTCTACACTTTTCATTTTAAGGCTAAACCTTTTCATATCAAAAGTGACTAAAACAAAGTTTCTTACCTTATCTCATGAAGTCAAATATACAAGTAACATGTTAGGATGTACAATACTCATAGGAAAACATGGAATTTGTCAAAATTTCCCTTTATGCACCTTGGAATCTTCAGAATCATCTTTAAGGTAATGTCAATCAAGATGTACCAAACATGTAGAGGTAATGGAATTCATACATTATGCACAAATCTTATTCGTGAACAAGTTCATCAAGACTTTATTAGATTTCAAGTCGAAGAAAAATAGAAGGATAAAGTAGAAACATATACAATCTTACCATTTTTTCACCATCCCCCACTTAGGGTAAACCCAATTAAGAGTAGCTTAACCCAAACTTAAGAGGATCTTAACTAAAAAACCTTCCTTTTCATCACTAAAAAGTGATTACAACTTTAGAAGGATTTACAGTAAGTTAACATAGGAATACCAAGGTATTCTAAGCTTTATCTCCTAGGCAGTTTATCCCCAATCACCATGTAAGGTCATATCATTCAACCACATAAGGTTTTTATACAATACAATAGACACCAAGGTCATACAACATTAGGGGAAATCAACAAGGAGACTTAGCCATAAAAATTCTTCTTTTCCATTAGACATTAAAGTAAGGTGACTTTTAGGTCACTAAAACCCAAATCATCACCCTACCAAGGCAAACGTACTACCTTCACACCTAGAATCAAGTCTATACAAAGAACTCCAATCCATACCAAGAAACTTATCATAGGCCACATAGATACAAAGGAAAACATTGAACACCTTTAAATACATATTCTTAGGGTAAGATGCTTCCATAGGTAGTCACTAAGCATTTCAAGCTCAAATCATAATATTAAGCTACTAATATATAAAACCATATAGTAACACTTCATTCTAAAAGGAACTCATGTCAACCATAATAACTTCTAACATGCTCTAACCATATCATGACACACATTCTTCAACATAACATACTATTTCACATAAGTCTCATACAAAGCCATAAATGGCATCATAACATCAAAACATGTCAAAATTAACCTTCAAACATACTCATTTAACCATAAAACCAAGGTAAACATTAACTCACCTTTTTCTCACTCAAGCATAGAGATACAATCTCATCCAAGCAATTACATCTAAAAGACCACCGGACAAGAAACATAAGAGAGAGATAGACTTAAGTTCTATGGCACAATATGAGAATGATGAAGAAGGGAAACTCTATCGTCCTATAGCCTCCCATACCATTTGATGTGTCGCGACTCACACCAATGCTATGAGACTCTACTAGACGTGGCAATATGAGACTTTTAGAACCTAAGACCACTTTATAAACCTCATGCTCTGATACCACGTTTGTCACATCCGGGGAGCACCCCCTAGACTTAACATGGAGTACTTGACCTCTCGGAGGTCTTATACAAGCCCATATTTATTATTCATCGCATTGACATAGTAAATTTAGCGGGAAATTTAAAACTTTTTATAGTACATCATATGCTAGAAACTTTGCTTCATATATATAGAAATATCATATAACATACTAGACCTTAAGTCTCTTTGGAATCCTAGACTCAATCAACATTAGAGTACATTAGGGACACGACCCTTAAAACATAAGTCATAGCTATACAATCTTTAGAAGTATTACATTAAAACATGAGTAGGGAATCCTTGGAACTTAAGGACCCCTTTCCTTGAGCTTGGGAATCACATATCAATCTCCTCAATCGAAGACATCCTTTAAGCATCCATAACCTACACTTTTGTGTAAAAAAGGTAAAGAAGAATGGGATTAGCACAACAATGTACTAAGTATGACAACCATGCAAAAACATGCATTTATAAGGGACATTCTCTTTGAAATCATACATCATGCCATTTTGAATAAATCATCATAAAACCTTTATCAATAGCATTTATAGCAATCACATACTTCATACAAACATATTCAAAGGCCAAACATCATCGAAAATCACATATAGAATTTAAGTCCCGTTTGATGTCACTTTACAGTAAGTTCATTCTCCTTAACAGTGAACTCCTTCTTTCTATTCATTAACCTCCCAAGTAATCCTTTAGTGATACTTGGTGCAATGCATCACCTTAGGACCACAAAGAAATCCATACATACAACTTACACAAGCCAACACATATCATCATAGAAGTATAGCCCATTACAAGACACATTCAAGTCAAGACCCTAAGGCATTACAGTGTACTATATTCATTTTCACATATTTTACTTCTTTTTCATACTCATCATTATAAGACCTTGTTCATGACCCCAATCTTAGACTACTAGTGCAATGTACATGTGAAGTCCCATAAATCCACACATACTTAGTAAACTATTTATGAGACCGCAAACCTTAACACTTCATACATCAAGATAACACATAAGGACAACTCCATTCATATCACCAATCTTCATCATATAGTCATTAACACTCACATAGTGCATATAATAATAAGAACATATCACATAGACTCGAACCATGCACATCTTCATAACAAGTATACCAACACTACATAGTCATGCATATGGACATAAGCATAAACATTCATATTAAGTCACCTCCCTAGGACTTACTAAGGAGCTACTTGTGCAATGTCTAGATGGGTTCATTACTTCCACCTATCCTAAGTAACTTACCTTAAGTCCTAGTTAGGATCCTATTCATTTACTTCCATTGTCCATTTTACTTTAGGGAAACTATAGCCTCAAACGACATAGACCATGTGATGCTAAACATGGAATCCGGTGTCATCAAAACCTTACACCGATGGAAGGTGGTCTACCGGCCAAGGTAGAACCCAATATAAACATAGCTTTCTAGGTGGATCCTCTAGCTAGTATCCTATGGTGGCAACATAGTTATCGAACTTGGAGGTAGGTATTCCCTCTTCATACCATGTGGTAATTGTGCCTCTTCTCAAGGGAATCCCTCGGATGACTTATCCCAAAGTAAAAGGGAAGTTAACATCACATGGGTAACTATAGAGTGAACCTTTCCTCTTCATGAAAAGTCATCACCTCCCATTGTCAAGTTCACACGGTGCTAAGCTAAGTTCCCTTTATTGAAAAAGCCTTTATTACATTTATAAAACATAAACTTAGAATATTCATTCCTCATATGCTTATAGCATATTCAAGCATCTATCTAGTTTTAGAGTATTCTTGGCCACACCTTTCAAGGCCCCTCTATTAACTAGATCATCTTTCATGTGTGAGTGTATACATAGATGTGAGCAAACCTTTCACATAACACATAATATCACACATGTTCATATATCAATGCGTGACTCTATAGGTGTACCTATATGAGCAATCCTTTCATATAAACCCACTAAGACTCTATGCACATTCATACATCATCATATCATATACATCATATTCATAACATGTTCATATATTCATTTTTCATGTACTTAGAAACCAAACCTAGGAACTATCCTATCAAGATACACATGTACAATGCATCGACAAGGTCCCATAGCCTTGCCCATACTAGTACACCTATAAAGTCATCCTAGTAAGGGAGTACATATCATACTTTCATAAACATCACTTTAACATGCATAGTAGTAGACAATAGTGAATATGAGAAGTACCTTTCATTTAGACACCATGACCTATACTACTTGTAACGTGCATGTAAGTGAGAGTGTGTGTACATTGGTCAATATGATCAAATATTGGCTATCAACAACATATTGAGATAGACACCTTATTAGACCATACTCTTTCATGCATAGACAACATAACACACAATAGCATAGGAGACAAGTCAACTTCATATTACACTTACGACTCATAACTTGTACTATTCATGAATTTACATAGGGTTCATAGATAAGGGACTATTAACCATTTTAACAAATCAATGGCAGCACCTATACGTTACCTAACATGGCTATACACATACTTATACAATAGCCACACAACCTAGATCACAACTAGAATAGTAAAGTAGGCATAAACTTCTCATAGTATTATCATAAGCACATATACATAAGTTCATCACTTTTCCTTCAAGTCCATGGTCAACACATGTATAATGACAATAAAATAAACACTGCCACTATAAGTGGACCATACCACACAATGTCATACAAGGCTTTATCAACTTCATTAATATAAAAAACTAGAAGAGATAAGCGTTCTTACCAATTTCTCACCCTTGATCATCATTGAAAAATACACCTTATTTATAAACAATTCATATATATAGGGAAGTAGCTAAATGTACTTTATGCATAGTAGAAACAATGTACAAGTCGCTACAAGATCATGATACAACTAGTACAAAACATTACAATTGTTCAAGAGAATAGATAGGCATAGATCATCAATCAATTTCCCTAGTCTTTCTTATCATTCAAGATTCATCAATAATATACATGTACAGCAGTAGCCAAAGAAATCATTGCTTAAACAAGACACTACTACATTTGCCAATAAAGTCGAATTCACTGTAAACATGCTCAATTCATGTAACAATTAACCTAACGTCAAGATTACAAGTTACTATCCCATAGACTAGAAGAACCTAGTTCAATTCGCATAAGCCATCTTTACTTTCATACATGATTCATACCCATAATTCAAACATTATATTAACCTTGAACAGTAGATATAACAAACTTAACAAGATCGAAATCCACTTTTATACAATTTAGGGCCCACATTATAGTGATCACATTGTTAACTAGTCTAGGCATGTTCAAACCTTCATACATCGATCCTCATGGATCCATTACACACAATTAAGCATCAAATCACGTCAAAAACAGTAGATATAGGTGATGCAACGTAAGAAACTCATAATTCAATTGATAACAAGCCATAATCACAAAGCCCATGCAAGACTAAATCGATTTAGGAAGGGACATGGGTTCATCATGCAATTGGAGTAAAAATCACGTTCAAACCAACATGTTAACATCAATTCATCATGATTTAGTCATTAAAAATGTTTTTAGAAAGAACCCATTGATAGATTGAAGAAGAAGAACCTGATCATATTTTTCTGATTGAAATCTTTGAGATTTAACTCTCTAGATGGAAGGATAACTAGAGATTAAGGATCACCATACCTTTATCTACATTAAGACCTCTAAAACATGGTGAAGAAATTATTAAAATCCAAGCTCCCAGCTGTTCTTGAGCATCAACAACAATGGAGGTTTCTAGGGAGAAGATTTTTGGAGGAAAAGGTTCAATTCGTGTGAGGGGATTTGGGATTGGGTGGTTCACGTTTTAGATGACTTATATACACCCAAAAGTATCTAAATTAACCTATTAGAGTCATGTTAGGATGTGGGGTGAATTTCCCATTCACCCCTTAATTAAAACAGACGCAACAGTAACTTACAAGCCACCATCGACGGAAGCACCTACTGGCCGTAGGTCAGTCGACGGGCCGTGCATTGGCTTCTGTAGATTGGTACTTGGCCAATTTTTGGCTTGATACCTTCACAATATAAGTACCAATCGATGAGACCTAACTTACGGGCCGTTGGTTGACCAACTGGCCGTCGTTTTGTCCGTCGATTGACACTGCTCAGGCACTGTCTGGACCAGCCTTTGGTCCTTCTTGTGGGCCCTTTTGCGGTGACTTTTTGAGGTTGTACCTGGAAGTTTCCTACGTAAATACAACCCTGAACAAGTTTTATACATTCCACAAAAGTTTCACCCAAAACAAACAACTGCAACTCGTCCAAACAGGCTAAGCCCCATTAAGACACACGTACGTCTTAAGGGCTATCTTTTGAATGCCTTGGACATTCTTGGTCGTTTGACCTCCAAACTTCTCGAAACTTCATATAATACCATTAACATCATTATAAACCATTTAAAAACTTATAAGATAATTTCATATAATTTTAAGCGTGCACAGACACATGAGGCACATAGGCGACTAGTCGTCGAACGTTTTGGTCGACCCTTGATGTTTTACTTCCAAATCACCTCAAACTTTACACACTGCCTCTAAACAATATAATAAGTCATTTTAGGACCTTATAATCTCAAGACAAACATGTTAGTATCCAGACCCCCTAACTTATTTTGGGGGTCTTACAACATCGGAATCCATGTAGCTCACA